>JAWNLS010000303.1:77500-677500 GCA_035042185.1 Drosophila kambysellisi
GAGTGAATGGATGATGCGAGGAAATTTAGTGTTGCCACGACTGCATAAATACTTTGACGCAGTTGTCCATCATAAATCTGGTTGGTGCAACTCAAGCATTGGCCCCATTTTATTTGCACTGAAACTGTATATGCGATGTGGTGCCACACACTTAAAGCGTGTCTGTAGCTGATGTGGCACTTGCACAAAAATGGAGCTGATTATTTCATGATGCACTTAAATAAGAATAAAACCCATATTCATTTTTATAAACATATTAAATATCGTAAAATATGAGTGTGGCTGATAAAAATGATTTTTATTGGTTTCAATAAATCAAATCATTTTGATTAAAAAATTTATATTTCTGTATGCAACAAAACAATTTTTTTAAAGTATACAAATAAAAAGGATTATGAAATATTCATAACAAGCGAAATTCGATTAAAATATGCACTAATTTTTAATGAGCATCTTAACAATTTTAGTTTGGTTTTACATATTTTATTATTAATATATTATTGTTAAATTGATTACTTTTATTTATGTATCTGAAATTTAAATCGTAGTGAAAAATATATTACAGTAGTCAAAACAAAATTATATTTCTTTCTGAAAAACGTCTGCTTACTTAACTTTATTCATAAATATTGAGCTCTTCTTCTTCCAACTGGTGATTACGGCAATGATTTCGATCTTTATCGATATCATATTTAAGTACATAATTGTTGTACTACTAAACTAATGGCCTGCTAAAATATTTACAAAATATTTTGCATCTATGTCAGACCACAACAAATGATAAATTAAACCAAAAATATTCCTAGCGGAATTTTTAAACTCTTCATTAACATTTTGTTATTCATCCACTTGATAGCCATCATCAACTGAATCTTGAGTGGTCAGATTAGAGTGTATTTTACATTGATAAAAAAAACAATATTATTGTTTGCCTGTTATTGAATGATTGATTGAATGAGTACTTGTGTATAAGTATGAGCTTAAGCATTAATGCTAATTGCTATGAGTATTTATGCATAAGTATGAGTTTAAACATAAGAGTATACAAATACAAATATTGAGGCATGTTGCATGCTCGACACAAATGTGGGGCATGTTGTTGCCTGAATTTGCATATGTGAGTTCAAGGCAAAGGTCGGCACACAAGCACAACATCCAGCTAAACTCCAAAATCGTCTATTCCGTGCAGTCCGCTGATGGCCCCCAAGTGCCGGATGTGCCTCTGGCCAATAGTTGAGCACTGCAATCAGTGCCAGCGACCAGATTAGTTTGCCCGTTCGCCATATTTGTCTGGCATTGTTTATTTGCTGTGATTTCATCTTCAATTCAGTTCAGTCCCAGTCCGGTTTGACTATTTGTCTGACTATTTGTTTGCCGGTCGCTTATCAAAACATAATTTAAGCCTGATAACTTTGTTTGTCCGGTCATTCAACATGGCCAAGAACGTTTCCGTGCAAATTAAACAATATTGTGTTTGACTGCTTTAATCACGTCCACATTCATTTTATAATATATAATGCAACTGTCATTTGTGTGTAAATGTAGTGTATTTATGTAAATGCTATTTTTTGCTCATTGAATGCAACACATTTGTTGCAAAAAAAATTGCCACTGACAGCGGTTCAACGAATCAAAGATTTAATCCAGCAATTATTTGGCCGTTTATCGTTTAGTTTTTGTTGGCGTGTGTAATCGCTTGGAATTTATTTGAACATACAGTAGTACTTCAATTATTTCCTCTTTATGGCACAAGCAGCACAGTAAAACAATTGGCAAAATAACGAACAAGTAAAGAGCAACAACCAAAAAGGAGCTCGGAATGGCAATCAGTTTGGTGCCGTCCCCAAACTGGGCTCTTTCATTATTTAATTTTGATCCACAAAATGCTCCCTGCTGCTGATGCGTAAAGTGCGTGGCAAGGATACTATTGTTGTTGTTGAAATTATTGGTATTCCATTTGCTATTGTTGCTGGTGCATATATACACAATCAGTTGTGTGGCAGTTGGGCCAGGGAGCAGCTAGTTTATTTTTAATTAAATTCTGTGCTCTGTTCGCGTCAAAGACTCATAAACTGGCGTTACGCATGAGGCTGAGGAGGGAGGGGATCGTGATACATCAGCCCAAAAATGCAACTTGGCAAATGTGTTAACATGTTTGTGGTGGCCATAAAAAAGGGTTTTTGCTAACTGGACGGACCCACTAGTAGCCAGCGCCCCCAGCCTGCAGCACAATGCGGCACGTTTCTACGTCAGTTCGTTAGTGTGAATGATGCGGGTTCGAGGGCGTGTGGCTGAGCTGGCTGAGGAGGGCGTTGGAGTGGTGTTCAAAAATTTAATTACTTTCACTTGTGCCAACTGTTTGTCTGCCAGACGATGGACGTTCGTCCAGGCGTTAACGCGTCCAGCGTGTCTGAACGGACGGACGGACGGCTAAAGCACCAGCTAACGGCATTTAACTTAAATGTAATGAAATTGTACTCGTATTCTGAGCTACGCACGTTTGCCTTTCTTCCTTTCCACTTTCATCATCAGCTTTCTCTCTCTCTCTTGCTCTCTCTCTCTCTCTCTCTCTGCCGCTTTCTCTTTATTTGAGCCGTTGGCATTTCACTGTGTGGGCGGGCGATGGCCACAACTGGCACTCTTAGCTGAAGATTGCCAGTGCCGCCTGTCGGATTTGTGACGCATTATGTGCTAAGTTCTCTCGCCGGCTGTGCTTCAAAGTGCATTGGCTTTTAACTGCTGCTGCCACATTCCCTTGCCGTGCAACATTCGCTTTGGTTAGCTATTTTAAATGCCAACTGCAAACACGTTCTATTTTTCTTAATTTTCCTTCCATCCTTTCAAAGATCTTTAGGTTCTTTCACTATTCTCTGTCGGCAACAGCGAATACATCAAAATGTCCGTATCAATCATACGACATGTCGTACAACGCATGAATTTCAATTTCCCACGCTCTGTATAACTTTTTTTTATTTAATACATCGTATATATATTATATATATAAATGTAGACTTAAATTCCTAACTCTTAATCATATATGAACATGTTCACTTTCAATTGTAAATACTATAGAAAGTTAATCTTATAGAAATTTGATTTGTTGGTTAGATTCACAAAGATTGAATTTTATGACACTATTCTACTACTGCAACTATTTTAATTTATAGTCAATACACTTAAAAAATAACTTTTTTCTAAGTGCATGTGGGCTTGTCTCTGCTATTTAGATTGTAGAATCTTGCTCCTCTTTTAATGTAAAATTAATTTATGAAGATCCAAATTGCGTTCCACATCATCATTTGTCCAAGAATGCTATTCTTAGTCGTGACTGCTTGACACATTCGATTAGCCTTAATTATTTATTATAATTAGTAAGTGCAACACTTGACATTTTAGCAACCAATTACATAATACGCAATCAATCCAAATCTCGAACCAACATCTTAAATATTTCATCTGACCGAAGGCAACTTAAGAAGTTAGTTTCGAATCCATACCATCAATTTATCCTTATGTGCTTTGTTCAGTTTTTAGTTATGGGCAATATTCATGCATATCTCTTGCTGGGACTTGTGTATTTTCTGTGCTGACCCAGTTGTTCGGGAACTTATTCATTTTGCGTCTGCCTTTGCAATAATCACATTGCCTGCTGCCACTGCAACACAGACTGCCACTTTCAAATGCAAAAGTGGGGCACGCTAAGCAGCGGTCTCAAAGAGTCAAAAAGCGTTAACTTTAATACCGCTCATCCTTAATCCGATTTCACTATGTGTACTGTGTAAATAGCCTAAGAGCAGGAAAAATGTAGAAAAAGGAGGGAAAGAAATGAAAAGTTATACAATTGTCTATAACAAGCACAGATTGGATTATCCAACCATATGTTTCTCTAACATGTTTTTTTTTTTAATTTTACATAATAAGATTCATTATATGACATACATTATGGGGTTGAAGACATCTTTCTAATGCGTTGCCAATTCACAAATTAATTTAATAACTTAATAAACTATCTTTAATTAAATTTTGCTGAGTGTATAAGTTCTAATATGTTTATAACACACATATCAACCTTTTACTTAAGTGTAAATTTAACCTTATGCGTACCATTTGAATTTAACTTATTTCTTTGAAATTTTACAACAATAAACAAATATTTGTATGTATAGTTATGAAAATGCTAAAAAAAATACTTAATTTTGCTCAAATAAACCAGTATACATTTTTAAGCATAAAACTGAAAACTTTGCTAAGCGGATTTAACAAAATTTTCATACGAATCATAATTATGAAAAAAAAACGAAAAGAGAGAAAGAGTTAACTTAATTATTTTCCAAACTCTTTTAACAGTAGTTTTCAAGTGGTATTAAAAAAGAGATATGAGGAATTTCACGAGCAAGCCAGGAAAGTGGCTACAGCTTTATGAAATCTCGAGAAGATTGACTATAGAGACTATAGAGATACCCCTAAAGTTCTTCAACACTCCCCTAAATAAAGTTAACAAAAATTAAAAACTAATCATTTATTTTTTCTCTAAAAGTTAATCTATTAACTTCAATTTTAAGGAAAAATAAGATTACCAGTTATCTATTTATGTTTTATATTAAACAACTCTTCTATATAAAGTCTGATTTTTAATTTTATTTTTTATTAATATTGAGAAGCTATAGTTTTTTTGCACTCACCGACGGGCAACTCAAGAACATAAATATTTTAGGGGTGCCCCTTTTGCCTGTTACATCCTGTTGGATTCTTCTTCATACTATCATCTTGAGCCGTGTTTAATGGGTATATACTATATATGGTATATATTATATCCTACTTATAATGAGTAAATGACGTTCATATCAACTGTAGACGGGAATAATTGGCTTTTCTTTATGTCTTTTATGGCATGCGTATAAAAGAAACGCACTTAATTAATTTTATTTAACATGCCCGAGCCTGATGTGGCAACATTTTCATATTTTCCGTATTAACTGTTATCATTGTGCGCTGGACGCTGTTGTCATTTTCCCATTGCCGGACTACTGCCTGGCTGCTGACCGCGTCTGTGTCCACAACATGGATACAACTCTCGCATGTCGCTCGCCTGGCAGAGCAAACAAACTGCCTGATGGGACCGGGCTGGACAGTTGGCCACACAGTTGGATACACTGATATACTGATTAAATGGATATGCAGTGTCTATCTGGGCCGCTAGGAAAACAACAGACAGTCTGCCATGTATCTCCTGCCCCACTCCACAACAGAGAACGCATCCCAACGCAAAGCACGTTGTTTGTATAAATTATAAATGACGAGCAGAATCTGGACATTTTTATTACACTCGGAAAAAATTCGAGTTAAAATTGGGAAAATTTAACTTAACAGAAATAAATGAAATGATACAAAAAAATCCACAAAAAGTCGAAAGCTTATCTTTAATCGAGAAAAAAATGTGATGTTTTTATTATATATTTTATGAATAAAAAGGATACATTTCTCAAAAATATAAAATTAATTCTTATTTTAAAAGAATTCGTTAAAAAACATGATATTTTAGGAATTTATTATACACATAAGGAACCGTAGGGAATTTTCATATTTTGCTTAAAAATGTTGAATACATTTCGCTTGAGATTAAGATTTCCTAGAAGGACACCGACTTCCTTTTTACAAATAAACTCTCTGAAAAAATAAGATTATCTTCTCTTGGCGAATTTGTGAAATTTTAGTTTAGAATTATTTTCTAAGTGTAGAGTCCGATTAACGTTACCACATGAAATTTCAATTAAAATAACAATTTATGCGCTTTTACTCCTGTCGCTTATAATTAAAACAATATGTTTGTTAAGCTACCGAAATACTGAATGGCTTCTCTAATTTAAAAGGAATTTTCTTTAAACGCTACACAATTTATCTTGCAGGCGGCTTCATGGGCGACATTGCGCTGCCCAATGACGATACAGGGCCGGTTGTGGCACACACTCCAACTGGCGATGGGGCAGGGGGCGAGGGGGAACCACTGCCCAAAAAGGAGGCCGAGCATATGTTGGCGGATGCAGTAGCAGTGCCGGCAAAATACAATGCGACTTTTCAACTGGACCTCGAGAAGCTCAAGCAGGAAGTCTACAACGAGGGACTGCAGGTGGAGGAGGAGGGGCTAACGGACATAATACGCAAGAAGACCAAACTGCCTAGCGAGGAGCCCATCGAGACTGGGCAGCCCCTGACCAAAGCAAGTGGCATTCACAATAATGATGCCACCATGGTAGGTTGCCACAGTCTAAGCCTTCACGGATTTCCGGATTTCATTACTCTTTCTCTCCCACTCTCTCTCAGAGCGCCAACGAGCCGTTAAAGCCTAGCGCGCAGGCCTTATCCGACATCGCCCATCCGCCCAACTACAAAAATGAGGTACTGACAGCTCTGGAGTCTTCGGTTATCGAGCATAGTCGCATTGAGGAGTTGAATGCTGCACCTGCCATGCTGCAGTACAACAAATCACAACCGCTACTCCGCAATGTGGACGCTCGCAAAATACAATCGAACAACAAGGATATTGAGGACGATTCGGGCAACAATTTTGTCGCAGAGCGACGCCAACACATTGTGCCCACCTCGCTGCCCACGCAGAGATCGACGATGCCCAATGTGTATAGCAATGCCGGTGGCAATGGCATGCATCTAGACGAGGATGTTGACTTCTTGCATTCGCAAGGCGTGGTTCGTAGAAGGCATCGGCGGGGCCCCAAGCATCGGTGAGTAATCTGAAATCTGGAATCAATACTCTTTAAATGCTATTTAATTTAGACGTCTGCTTTAATTTCAATTTTCGACTTCTGCATAATTTAGACTGCTAATAAAAAATAATATAAAAATTAGACAATTAAATTTTTGTAGATTAATTTAAAGTTTTTTATAGCGAAAAGTTGTTGGAGTAGTTATAAATCTAAACAAGCATTCAATTCAAAGTCGAGTCAAAATATATCTTCTTATTTTGCTCGATTATTAAATCTAAACGTTGCACGCTTAGTTGCAACTGGCCGATGATGTCGCATATTCTCGAAACTCCAACTCCATCCTCCCATCTTAGCGACGCACGTGCCTCCGATAAGCGACTCCAATGTATTCCAGTTCGTTATTCGCGTTGCTCTGCAATTTGATTCGATTGAGTTCTGCGAGCACAATTTTCATCGGGGTGCGATTAAATTGAAATTGAAATTGAACTTGTTCACAAATGTCAATATTTTTAGCAGCTAACCTAGACGAAGGACAGTTGTTGTGCACATACATATTCCAATGCAATTTTTCAAGTGTATTTTTTTCATATCAAGCGTACTTTGCTAAAAAATATATACCCTATAATTTTGAAAATGTGAGCCTGGTTATGTAGCTATATGCTACTTTTGTTTTTTTTATATATTATATATTTTTCGTGTATATATATTCTTGATCTCGATCACACATGCATGTCACACATTGTGACTTATCTCTATCTGAATGTCTGGTCTAGACTCCAGGTGTAAATACTAAATTGTTCTTGCAGCAACAGCCAGTGGGAGGAGTACGTCAGCAAAGTGCAGCGATTGCGCGAGGAGCTCAATCGACCTCAAGGCCAGCATCCGCACCAGGGACAACAGAGACAACATCATCATAAGAAGCATCGTCAGCATCGTCGACGGGGTCGTGGGCGTAGCACTCCGTCGCCTTTGAATGGCTACTCGACGCCGGCCCCAATTGATGATGGCAAGCTTGCAACGGGTGTGGCAGATACAGAGTAAGTTAACAGCTACCACTTCATCCTGAGTGCCACAGGCACCACATCCGGTGCCGTTGCCATTTCCTGGCTGTTGTACATTACTGGCCATTCAATTCAGACGTTTGGTCATAAACTTTGCACAAACAACACCCATTTTATGAACAACACACCTACACACACTCACACACACACACACCACCACTGAAAATAAATGTGTTCTCGTATGCAGTTGAAAAGTTATGAATTTTAATAGAAATTCGCGGGCCAAAAAGTTTCACGAGCATTTTGGGAATAACTGTTGGCAATTAAAATTAAGCATACACCATGCACACAACTTTTATGCGACCTGCCCCCAACTGTTGCACGATGATTTTTTTTATGACCACCACTCAAAGTGCCTTCCCTTTCACCCACACCCCCGCAGTAACCAGAAGCAGCAGGAACAGCATCATCGAGTGGCGCGTGCAGTGACCGCAAAAAAAGAGCGTATCTGGGATTACGGCGTCATTCCCTATGAGATCGATGGCAACTTCAGCGGCCTGCACAAAGCTCTCTTCAAGCAGGCCATGCGCCACTGGGAGAACTCTACGTGCATCAAGTTTGTGGAGCGCGACTCCGAAATACACCCAAACTATATTGTGTTTACCATACGCAGCTGCGGGTGAGTCTACAAAAAATATGTATTTAAATATAAATAATTAATTAGCAAAATATATTTATTTATTAATATTAACTGCATTTCGCTTAAATAAACAATGCTACAATTAATAATTAAAGTAAGAGCGCCAGCAAAAAAACTCTTAGACAAAACTTTTGCATACTTACAGATATATATCTTTAGTGAACCAAGTCTGGGACTTGTTTTCAATAATACAAAAATTTAATTTCTGTTGTTATTCTTTTGCTTCAAAAAAATTAAAATAGTGATATTTTTAAAGTTAGGACCAACTTTATAGAGATACTTTATAGAGCTTGATAAGACGTAGAGAATATTGTAGATACTTTGGTATCGGCAATTTGATTACAAATATAAGAATGCAAATAATAGAAAATATTAAAATATACATATTTTCATATAAAAAAATAAGAAAAGGATACTATTAATAATAAAGAAAAACTTAATTAATTTTAGATATATTAGATGACTAATTTTTATTTTTTAATTAAAAATTCTAAAATGTTTGCTCTCTGTAATTTGTAGCACAACTCATTTTTTTTTTAATATTTCAATATGCATTGTACAAAGTCTTTTGTTAATCATTTTAATAAATATTTATTTTAATAAATAAATAAATGAAAGTTTATCAGATATCAATAATACTCTATTTGATGCAATGTCCCGTTTATCCAGATGCTGTTCGTTTGTTGGTAAGCGTGGCAATGGTGCACAGGCCATTTCGATTGGACGCAACTGCGACAAGTTTGGGATTGTGGTGCACGAGCTGGGCCACGTGGTTGGCTTCTGGCACGAGCACACGCGTCCCGATCGGAAGAACCATGTGGTAATAGAGCGGAATAACATTATGAAGGGTCAGGACTACAATTTCAACATGCTGTCCGAGGATGAGGTCGACTCACTGGGCATGGCCTACGATTACGATTCGATTATGCATTATGCGCGGAACACGTTCTCAAAGGGCACCTATCTGGACACCATATTGCCCATTGAAGTAAAGGGTCGCAAAAGACCGGAGATTGGTCAACGGTTGCGTCTCAGTCAGGGCGACATTGCACAGGCCAATCTGTTGTACAAGTGCCCCAAGTGCGGCCGCACCTTTCAGGATAGCACGGGCATCTTTGCCAGCCCCGTCTACTATACGGCGGGCGCGCTCAGTAATGAAACGGAACACTGCGAGTGGCGTATAACAGCCACGCACGGCGAACGGGTTGTGTTGCGATTGGAGAACATGGTAAGAGTGATTTTCATTATTTACTTGTACGTTGTAAGAGTTCTTGTTGAGGCAAAATGCGAACGTCCACTCGCGCAACCGAAGATCGGGTACAATTAGGTAAATGACAAAATATCAATGTTGAAATAGAACAATGAACAATGGGGATAATGATTATTATAACTGGAGTATAATATTTAAAATGGGTTATGGATAACATAGTTCGTTCTACAATAAAAAAGAGATCATCAAATTCTTTCGACCAAAGCCTCGATTAGGGGCAGAAGAAATATGCTTAACTTAATTTGGGATCTAACATTATACCCAAATCAAAATCAAGTCAATCCAATCAAATTATTTTCCACGAACAAAATAATTGCTTAAGAATAATTAAATTCCCACCGATCCTTAATGTGTAGCGTTGTTCCTCTCCATCCATAGAATATCTTCAAGTCGAACAATTGCGAGACTGACTATTTAGAGGTACGCGATGGCTACTACTTCAAGTCACCGCTAATTGGACGATTCTGTGGCAAGGTGGCAAATGATGTAATAACCACCCAGTCCAGTCGCATGCTCCTGACCTTTGTGAATAATCATCGTGCCGAGGGATACCGCGGCTTCAAGGCCGAATTCGATGGTGAGTAGAGAGAATGCAGCTAAATAAATCGTGACAAGCTGATGGATATTTATTTTTTTTTTTTTGCCCAGTTGTTTGCGGCGGCGATTTGTCCGTGGATGATGCGGAGGGTCGCTTGGAGTCGCCCAACTATCCGCTCGACTATTTGGCCAACAAGGAATGCGTGTGGAAAATTACGGTGCCAAAGGGCTTTCAAGTGGCGCTGAAATTCCAGTCGTTTGAGGTCGAGAACCATGATAGCTGTGTCTATGACTATGTCGAGGTGCGAGACGGGCCCGCCCAGGATGCGCCGCTAATTGGCGTTTTCTGTGGCTACAAGGCGCCCCCAAACATGAAGTGAGTGACGACGATGACACACACACACACACAGACACCCCAACACACAACCCACACATTGCACACAGACTTAAAAAAAAAGTACACATGAAATTTTGAAATATCCGCAACCAAAGTTTTTTTTTGTAGAACATGAATTGAGCTGCAACGAATAGTTGTGTGTTTTTGAAAAATAGGGTTTTCCTTTTCTAAGTGCCAAGTTAGAAATTTATTTAATTAGAAAAAAATTTCATATTTCAGGTCATACACAAGAATTCTAAAACCAGCCAGTTTTGCTTTGAATGATATATAATAATATTATAATCATTTAAATTATTTATTTTGATTCTAACAAGGAAAGCAATTTCTTAAAACTATGTTAGGGTTTTCTAAAGTTAAAAAAAAAAATTACAATTTTCTTGCAATAGTCTCTTTCTAGTCTTACGAAATTTTTTTTTATATTAGAAATTATATCTAGAAACCAGAATAACTTGTTAGTTTTTATGTCGATATTTTAAATATATAGGCTACAATTTTTTCTTAGTGTACATACACACACACACACACACACACATAACTACTCAAACCGACTCAAATCTGACTTTACTTTGTTCATCGTCACTTTCAGGTCAAGTGGCAATTCGATGTACGTAAAATTTGTGTCGGACACATCGGTGCAGAAGGCGGGCTTCTCGGCCGTATTTATGAAGGAGGTGGATGAGTGCGAGACACAGAATCATGGGTGCGAGCACGAGTGCATCAACACGCTCGGCGGCTATGAATGCAGTTGCCACATTGGCTACGAGCTGCACAGCGATAAGAAGCATTGCGAAGGTAAGTAGTTCTGGTCTTCTGATGTGTTGCTCCTGCTGGACAGAATCAGACACAGCCCCAGACAGAGACACAAACACCGATAAAGTTAGTCGGTCATTGAGTGTCGTCCTATTGACCCCAACTGTGTGCGTTTAGATGCCTGCGGCGGCGTCATCGAGTATCCGAATGGCACCATTACCTCCCCATCGTATCCCGAATTCTATCCGGTGTTGAAGGAGTGTATTTGGGAGATTGTTGCACCGCCCAAGCATAAGATATCATTGAACTTCACACATTTCGATCTGGAGGGGACTGCCCATCAGCAGTCTGATTGCGGCTATGATTCGGTGACTGTTTACTCCAAACTCAGCGAGAATCGACTGAAGCGCATCGGTACCTTCTGTGGCAGCGCCATTCCGCCCACAGCCACTTCGGATAGTAATGCGCTGCGCGTTGAGTTCCACTCGGACAAGTCAATTCAGCGTACGGGCTTTGCAGCCGTATTCTTTACGGATATTGACGAGTGTGCCGTCAATAATGGAGGCTGCCAGCATGAGTGCCGTAACACAATCGGATCGTATATGTGCTTCTGTCACAATGGCTACTCCTTGCATGAGAATGGACGTGACTGCAAGGAGGGTGAATGCAAGAACGAGATAACCGGCGCCTTTGGCACCATCTACAGTCCCAACTATCCGGACAGCTATCCACCAAATGCGGATTGTGTTTGGCACTTCTCTACAACGCCGGGACATCGGATCAAACTCATTTTCAATGAGTTCAATGTGGAGTCGCATCAGGTGAATTAAAGTCGAATTATTCTATTCGAGGACACTAAGTAATAGCGTTGTTGGTTTCTATTGCCAGGAATGCTCCTACGATAACGTAGCCATCTACGATGGTGAATCTGAGGCAAGCTCCCTGCTGGGACGTTTCTGTGGCGAAAAGATACCTTATCCCATATCATCCACCACCAATCAGCTCTATATGGTGCTCAAGACAGATAAGAACAAGCAAATGAATGGATTTATGGCAGTGCATTCCACTTGTAAGTATATCTTTAATTTTTTATTTTATTATTATTTTTAGTAATTATTTAATAATTTAATATTGATTAATTATTTTGTATATATTATGAAAGTTTGAGGTCTGGTTCATCTAAGTGCGTAGAAATTGCTTAGATTTGGAATATGATTGAGTAGGAATTTTTTGAGTTGGAAAATAAACATTTATTTGCTCTTTTGCATTATTTATTAAGTGTTTCATATACTACTAAATTTATTAAATGTTTAATATACTACTAAATAATAAAGTAAAGAAAAAAAAATTATTGCATTTTAAAAACAAAAAGATTCAAAATATCGAATTGATTGAGATGAAAAATTAAATATTGAAAACTTTGTATTTAAAAAAATCAAGATTTATTTCGTTTTTCGATTTTTAACGATCATAAATTTAAAAATTTATAAACATTTTTATATTATTTAATTTCACTGTGGAGGTGAATATAATAGTGGTATTTGGTATTTTCGCATTGGAATCGGCCAAGTCATTTAATATTTATTTAGTTTTCAATTCACATACATTTTATTTTGTGACGATGCTGTGGAAGCATTTCACCGCAAATGATGAGTTTGCTAAGATTGCCATTGATATATGACTCAAACGATGAATTTATTATTTTAATAAATTTCTAGGAAATGCATAAATTTGTGTTGTGTAAATGGATAAGTAGGTCAATCGATACCTGCGTCTAAATATATTTCCCCTTTTTGCAGCCTGCGGTGGCTATCTGCGTGCCACAAATCACCTGCAGCAGTTCTATTCGCATCCGCGATTTAGCAATCAGGATTACGACGACAACATGGACTGTGAGTGGACGATTCAAGCGCCGCCCAACAGCAATGTGCAGCTGCTCTTCCTCACCTTTGACATTGAGAGCAGCGAGAACTGCACCTACGACTATGTGCAGGTGTTCTCAGGCATGGAGGACACCAGCGGACCCATGTATGGCCAGTACTGTGGCAATGTGGTACGGTTAAAATGCCTGTGTTGTTTTTAGACTATCGTTGCCTCATTTCGTTGTCTATCGATTTATTTTTGAACTTGCAGCTGCCACAGGACATCATCTCGATGACCGATTCGCTGCTGGTGCGTTTTAAAACGGACGATTCGATTCCGATGAAAGGATTCTCTGCATCATATGTGGCCGTCGATCCGTTTGAGAACAGTGATGAGGATGTGGAAAATTCGTATAGCTCGGAGATGGTTACACCATTTCCAGGCTCACTCAAAAGCATCTACAAACCGGACTCCGAGGAGGCGGACGACTATAGTGACTTTAGTGAAAATCAGCTGGCCAATGCTAATTATCGCCGTCGCCATATCCAACCGATCAGTTACTCATCCTGGGTGAATTAGACAGACAGACCGACATGGCTGGCAACGCACACATCATGACAATATATATATATATTACGAATAAAAGTGGAATTTATTTAACTATTTAGGCATATCGTCGCGTACATATAGCAACACATTTTTGCTCTCTTTACATAATCATAGACTTCATTTTGACCATAATCGAATATTAAGTATACCTAAATATTCAGAACAAATCGTTAGGTTATAGTAGAAAGTCAGGCATATCGCTAAAAGAAAAAAAAAATAGAATAAAAGTGTAAGAACTCTCTCAAGCCATACAAATGATTTGATCGGCTTAGGATCCTAAATAATATGTACTATCAATGATTAAATATGTATATGAAATTCATGAACGATTGCCATATAATATTTATTGACGTTTCCTTAACGCCTACGGCCCCAGTACTACACCGATCTATATTTGTAACTACGTTTGTATCTATACATATATCTGTTTTAGTGTTTAACAATTTTAAGCTTAATGTGCAATTTGTGTAAACTGTTTCTGCCAGGGACCATAAACGAAAATAATTATTGATTTTTCTTTTTTTTTAATTGGAAAATAATGATTACTTTTTACTCAAAAGTAAAACTCAACCTTTGAGTTTTAATATGATTTTTTTTATCTCCCCATATAATCATTATGTTTAGAGTTATAAAACTAAGAATAATCATTATTCGATTAGCAAATGGATAACTTAACTTGTAAAGTTTACGGTCCCCGCCATTTTCCTAATGAATTTTGATTATATTTTTTTTTTCAACAATTACTATATCATTTTACGAATAATATTTTATATTCCTACAGAGCATTTTCTATATTTTAAATCTAGCCTAGGCTGCCAAAATCACCCGAAACTAAAAATCAAAACATTATGTCTGTATAGTATGTATAATTTTTGCAAAATCTTTAAATCAACGTAATACGTAATTAAATATATAAACTACAAATTAGTATGTTTAAAAACTAATAATAAAAAATGAAAATCAAATCAACAGCATATTTAGTACTTAATTAGGGGCAAAATCATCTTGCGGGAGTTGTTTCGTTACCTTTTTTTATGACCCCCTTTTGCACATTGCCCATTGTAAAACGACAATGAGGCACATACCTATATTGGTCAATAGCATTTGGTGGAATTACCTCGAAAAGTTTCGTTCATTTGTCATTAATGACCTGCCCTAAAATACCCAAGACAACACCTGATCCCGAGCTAGTTGGTTGGCTTTTGGCTGTTGCCCAGAGCCGCTCGAAGTGCCCGCGAGTCCAGCTCAATTCCAGGTAGACGACACAGCGCACAATGTCAAGGTGTAGGGATACCCAAATCAAAACCCATTGAATGCAATGAACAATCAACAGCAGGCAAGCCAGACAATGGCCAACTCGAAATGGCAATGTGGAGGGCTCGGCTCACAGTTCCAGTCGCGGACGTCGTCATCATTCCAAACTGGATGCTCTGCCAGATTTAATCTTGTTGTTTTTTTTCTTCTTGTCGTTGCTGATGACGACAGATCAGGCGTTGCATGTGTGTGTGTGTGTGTGTTGCCTGCCTGTGATTCTCTCTCCTGCTCTTACCCCTTGTTGCTGTCTTTCTCTCTTTTTCTTTCTTTTTTTTTTGCCACGTTGATCTCTTATACCTGTTGCAAGAACCCTTAAGAATGTGTAAGGAATGTGAGTGTCGAATGAAGTATAATTCGGCAATCGGCGCATTTGGAAATTCAGTTATAACTTTGAGCTGGACCAGCACGGTCGTTTGTTGCATCTTGAGAAAAGAACAGATACAGAGATAGAGAGGCGGAGAAGCCTTTTAGAAAGAGAAAGATATTTAAAGCGTGCGCCATGCCACTAAAAGTGAATTTGTTTCTGATGATGGCGGTATCATTGGCATGCTCATTGTTGCCGGAGCTGGCAAAGGGCATGGGATTGCACAGATCAGTGGCTGTGGATGTGGATGAGTGTAATTTTGATTTTAAAGAACAGCCCGAAGATTTCTATGGCATACTCGATGCCATCCAGGTATGCATATAAGAAAGTAAAGTCAATTAAATCGTATTCTAATTTAATTCTTTGCAGACGGCAGAGTCCAACTCTGAAGTGGAAAGAAAAGAGGGTCGCATTTTTGGCAGCAGTTCATTTGAGTCAAGAACGCGGCACAAAAGGCCTCAACTGTCGAATATTGAAACAGTTGTAGAAGAGCATAACGAGCTGCATTTGTTGGGGTAAGTTTGCTGCACTAAGAAATCTCAAGCACGTGCTGCACAATGTGGCACAATTAGACATTCATTTCAAATTTGCCAGCAACTTAAAGCTGCTATTATTGTCTACAACGGCAGACAGGACAGACAAGGCGTAGTCGGAAATATTATTCAAAGGGGACTGTGGGGAGTTTTTCTTTTTTTATGCTCTATCTAGTTAAAA
The DNA here is from genome assembly GCA_035042185.1 of Drosophila kambysellisi. NCBI lineage: Eukaryota > Metazoa > Arthropoda > Insecta > Diptera > Drosophilidae > Drosophila > Drosophila kambysellisi. The sequence goes on from JAWNLS010000303.1 coordinate 93,742, forward strand.
CGAGCTTGAAAAAATTGATTAAACACATTTTTATATCGCTTGGACTTAGGTGTTGAATTAAGTTAAGTTTGTGGACAAATTGATTTAATAATATAAGTTGTCTTACAAAGTATTTCAACTGTCCGTCTGATCCCTCTTTGTTCGTATGTGCTACTGACTACGCTGCTGGACAGAATCAGAACAATGAGGCATATAAATTAGACGGTGCAGTAAATTAACTTTGCCCCCGTTTCCTCCATTGCAGCAGTCAACGCCGGAAGCAGGAACAAGAGCGACGACAAAATCGACATAAATCAACGGAGAAATCTGCTCGGACTGTGACTCCAAATACAGCGACAGCTCCTCCACTGCTCTGGACGGATGAATCAACGGATGTGCTACTGCCACAGCAGAGCAGGCGATTGCGTCGAGCTGTCACTGTGCGCAAGGAACGCACCTGGGACTATGGAGTGATACCCTACGAGATAGATGCCATCTTCAGTGGCGCCCACAAGGCGCTCTTCAAGCAGGCCATGCGCTACTGGGAGAACTTCACGTGCATCAAGTTTGTGGAGCGCGATCCCAAGGTGCACTCCAACTACATTTACTTTACGGTCAAGAGCTGCGGGTAAGTCTGAGATATACTTTCCCATAAATCACAATAATTATTATTTTTGTTTTCATTAGATGCTGTTCGTTTCTGGGCAGGAATGGCAGTGGACGACAGCCCATCTCCATTGGGCGTAACTGTGAAAAGTTTGGCATCATCATCCATGAGCTGGGCCACACGATCGGGTTTCATCATGAGCACGCGCGCGGAGATCGGGACAAGCATATCATTATCAACAAAGCGAACATAATGCGTGGTCAGGCATATAACTTTGATGTACTGTCGCCGGAGGAGTTCGATGAGCCGCTGCTGCCCTACGACTACAACTCCATAATGCACTATGCCAAGAACTCCTTCTCGAAGAGCCCGTATCTGGACACAATCACGCCCATCGGCTTACCACCCGGCATCCACATCGAGTTGGGCCAGCGACGTCGTCTCAGCCGCGGCGACATCCTGCAGGCCAATCTCCTGTACAAGTGTGCCGCCTGTGGACGCACTTATCAGCAGAACTCCGGCCAAATTGTGGCTCCCCATTATGCCTATGCGGGCAATGGATTGCTCACTGAGTTCGAAGGCAGTGGAGATGCCGAAGAGGAGGCGCCCAGTGACGGAGCAGCTGCCTCGCTCAGCGTCTGCGAGTGGCGCATAACGGCCACAAACGGCGAACGGATCATTCTGCATCTGCAGGAGCTGCAGCTGCTACACACGCAGAACTGCAGCGAGGACTATCTGGAGATTCGCGATGGCTACTGGCACCGATCGCCGCTAGTGCGTCGCCTCTGCGGTAACTTAAGCGGGGAGGTGATCACCACCGAAACGAGTCGCATGCTCATCAGCTATGTCAATCGCAATGCTGCACTCGGCTACAGAGGATTTAAGTCGCGTTTCGAGGGTGAGTACTAAATAGCAATCCAAAACTCGAATATAATTTATACTCTTTGCAGTCGTCTGCGGTGGAGATGTCTTCTTGAGTCAGGATAAGTCAATTGATTCGCCCAATTATCCGCTTGAGTATATGGCAAACAAGGAGTGCATTTGGCGTATTACGGCACCCACCCACCACCAGGTGGCGCTAAAGTTTCAGTCCTTCGAGCTGGAAAAGCACGATGACTGCATCTATGATTACATTGAAATTCGCGATGGCAGTCGCAGTGACTCAAAGCTAATTGGACGCTTCTGTGGCGACAAGTTGCCACCGAACATCAAGTAAGTAACATCAGCTTAGCAAGCCAATCGATCCATATAAAATATATATAACTTTTATATCCAATTTAGAACCCACAGCAATCAGATGTACATCAAGTTTGTGTCGGATGGCTCCGTGCAGAAACTGGGCTTCTCCGCCACCCTCATGCTGGACGTGGACGAGTGCAAGTTTATGCAGCACGGCTGCCAGCACATCTGCATCAATACCTTGGGCAGCTATCAGTGTGGCTGCAACGCCGGCTACGAACTTCAGGCCAATGGCAAAACCTGCGAAGGTAGGTTGAGAGAATATGTTTTTAAAAACAGGGAAAATCTGTGTTCTGATGTTCTTTGAATGTATTCTTAAGACAAATACCTCAATTATGAGTTAATCGTAATTATGGCTTGTAACAGTCCTAATCAGAATTTCACCCTCGGCTTAGACAAATCGAAATTCGCCGTTTGGAATTGATTTTACCTATTTATTGTATATATTCGTGATTAAATATTTTTAAATTATTGACTTTGCAGACGCGTGTGGTGGCATTGTAGATGCTACAAAATCAAATGGCACACTCTACTCGCCCTCGTATCCCGATTTATATCCGAATGCCAAGAAATGTGTGTGGGAGGTTGTGGCACCAGCACATCATGCCGTCTTCCTCAACTTTACACACTTTGATTTGGAGGGCACTAAGCTGCAGTACACCAAATGCAGCTATGATTATCTGGTCATCTACTCAAAGATGCGCGATAATCGCCTCAAAAAGATTGGCATCTTCTGCGGTAATGAGCTGCCCCCCATTGTCAACTCGGAGCAGAACATCCTCCGCCTCGAATTCCATTCGGATAGAACAGTGCAACGCACCGGATTTGTTGCCATGTTTACCTTAGGTGAGTCAATTGAAACAAACAAAAGAAAAATGTTTAAAAATAGATTTCTATCTAACTTTTGGTTTGAATCCATATCTAATGTGTTCTGTGACCCGCAGATGAGGACGAGTGTGCGATGAATAATGGAGAATGTCAACACAAATGCCGGAACACGTACGGCGCTTATCTGTGCAGCTGCAGGAATGGGTATACGCTGGATAAGAACGGGCACAACTGCACGGAGACCAAGTGCAAATTCGAAATAACCTCCTCGTATGGGATGCTAAAGAGTCCCAACTATCCTAACGATTATGCGCGCAACATTTATTGCTACTGGCACTTTCAGACGGTGCTTGGTCATCGCATCCAGTTGACCTTCCACGACTTTGATGTGGAGAGCCATCAGGAGTGCATCTATGATTATGTGGCCATTTACGATGGAAGATCTGAGAATAGCTCCACGCTGGGTATCTATTGTGGTGGCCGGGAACCGTATGCTGTGATTGCTTCCACCAATGAGATGTTCATGGTGCTCAAAACGGATGCAGGCCTGCAGCGCAGGGGTTTCAAGGCGACATTTGTGTCCGAGTGCGGCGGCTATCTGCGTGCCACGAATCACTCTCAGGTCTTCTACTCACATCCGCGTTATGGCAGTCGCAACTACCAGCGCAACATGTACTGCGATTGGCGCATCGAGGCCGATCCGGATAGCAGTGTGAAGATCAAGTTCTTGCACTTCGAAATTGAGTACTCAGAACAATGCGATTATGATTTTCTTGAAGTCACCGAGGAGGGCAACGCCATGAATACAATTCATGGCCGATTTTGTGGCAAGCGGAAGCCGTCGATTATTGTTTCCAACTCGGACTCGCTGCTACTAAAGTTCCAAACGGACGAGAGCAACTCGTTGGCCGGATTCGCCATCTCTTTTATGGCTGTCGATCCGCCAGATGATGATGCTGGCGAAGATTTCGATGCAGTAACTCCTTTTCCTGGTTACCTTAAAAATATGTATGCAGAAACGGCGGCAGCCGGTGATGACCAGCCAATGCAGCTTTCGCATATTTTGCCACCCAGCAGTCTAACGTAACTTGTAATTATGCTGTTTAGTTTTTTTTTATTGTTGGCATTGTAAATAAATATTGAGAAAAATAAAAATGGTTGTACTTTGAATTAACCGCTTAAATTAAAATTTGCCATTCACAGTGGTGCAAGAGCGTTGCCAGTTTTCAGCAGCACTTGAAATGTACTAAATAATACCAAAGCCGACGGAGTTACGAAAGCAACTCTAGCAAGCTGCTTTCAAAATGGCAACAGCGTCAGTGGCGCCTTTTGTTCGAGTCTACATTTTGATAGTTGCGTCGCGCGCTAATTGTTGTTAATTGTGTTCAATTTAGATTTGTTTATTTGTGCAATCGTGTTTATTGTTGTTCATTTTTGTTACTTGTCAATACGGTGTTAATTATACTAAAGCCAGCAACAAGATGAGTGCCTTTGAGGTTGGTTCTCGAAACAAGCACAAAGAGCTGAAAAATAAATTATAATTTGAATGTTTTTTCTAGGTAACGGTGACGCCGTCGCGTCTCAAGCAAAAGAAGCGCATTGAGGGACGTGAACCTGCCGTCGTCGTCATGGCCCCGTTTTCGGCCAAAGCAATTGTACAATTCGAGGATGTGCCCATTACGAAAACGGCGAAGCGCATTGTGCGCGTCCTTAATCCCAGCGAGGACGACATTGAGGTTAGTTGGTTAGTTGGCTGGCCAAACGCAGATATGGATCGCCTGTGCGTCGGCTTGGCAACTACAACTTATTTGATCAATGCCGCGCTAAACCAATTCCTTTCCTTCTTATATATACAGGTCAAAGTCACCAAGGCCATCAGAGAGGAGCACAATCTCAGTCTCGAGTGGATGGAGAAAACGGTTCCAGCGCTCGATGAGGTCACCATGGAGCTGGTGTGGAATCCACAGCTGGAGATTGCTTGCAAGGAAACGCTGCAGCTGGTGGATAATCGCAATTTTCGCAAAGATGTCATGATTATACTCAAATCCAAGTGCAACCAGCCGGCAAGAGTATGCTCTTAACTGATCCGCAATCAACCCTTATATTCTGATGTGTTTTTTTTTTTTTATTTTATTTTGCTACCTGAAGAGTACACGCAAATTTCCCACGGTGGGCAAGACGCTGCATCTTAAATCACCGACAGGCAACAGCAGCAAGACACACAAAATGCTCGCTGCAACTGCGAATAATCACAAGAGACGTATGTCCAGTGCTGCTACTGCTGCAGCAGCCTCCTCCTCCTCTTCATCAACAACTATTAAGCAGTCGGCAGCTGCACGCGCCGTCAACCGTTGGTCAACTGCTGTAACAAAAGCGCCGCTTAGCGAGCGTAATGCATTCAAGGTGGCACCTCCGACTCGAGAAGCATTCGCTGCCAAGTCATTTGTATCGCCAAAGGAGCGTCAGTGCAAGGAGAACGTTAGTCCAATGACGCCAGCGAACGTTTGCAATTGGATTGACAACTTGCAATTCACGCCGATGACCGAGGTGACTGGTGCAGCCGCAGCGACTCCTCTGCCGGATAACTTGGCTGCGTGGCCCACACCAACGCTTAGCATTAAATCAACTCACACTCGCATTGCCAGTGTCGAACTGCAACCACGTCGCCTCGGTTCCGCTCTGGACGATGAACTAATTTTGCGGAGCGTAAACAAAACGTTCGATGTAAAGCCAGCAGATGTAGACATCTCCGTTGACATTTTGGATTGTTCGCGCACGGATCAGTTGCTGCAGACGCCAACCCATGTCCTAAATAAGACAACTACCATTGCGCATGGCACACAGACGCGTGCCTTGACCTGCATACGCGAGGAGGATGTCAGTCCGCCGCAAATGCTGACGCAGTCACCTACCAAGCTGCCATGCGGCCAGGTGCACGATCTGAAGCGGGATATAAACGTGGTCGGCTCACCATTGCGCAAGTACTCGGAATCCATGAAGAACCTCTCACTGTTGTCACCCCAATCGAAACTTGGCATACAGGGTTCACTGCCGAATCTAAATGAGATGCTGTTGCCGCTGCGTTCCATTGAACAGAATCGCTACTTTCAGCAACAGGCAACTGCTACTCCGCTGCAGGCCAGTAGTTCCAAGAAACTAGTAGTTCCTTCCCCCAATAGTTCGTGCAGTAGTGAGGCAAGCGCTGTTTCCCATGCAGATGTGCTCTTCAATCAATGTGAGATTCTGGCGCAATCCAGTCGCTTCAATTTGCACGAAGTAGGTCGTAAACAGGCGCACACCAAACAGGAAAAGGACGTGAAGCAGGCCATCATTGGACACAAGCGACGCTCGCATGAGCTAAGCTTCTCCGATGCGCCCAGCAATGAGTCACTGCATCGAAACGAGACGCTGACAATCTCACCGCCCAAACGTCAGCGATTCGATGCCAGCAATTTGGCGCCAGCCAATGCCTCAGCGCGGGCCGTCAAGGTTTGGTCACGCGCCCAGCCCAAGAAGTTTAAATTGGCGCAGACGATGGCGCTGCTGAAGAAGCCGGTGACGCCGCGCAAGGTGCGAGAACAACCACCGACCAAACTCTACGACTCGGATCTGTATATGCAAACGTGCATCAATCCGGATCCGTTTGCTGCGACCACAACAACAGATCCCTTCTTGGCATCCACGATGTATCTAGATGAACAGGCTGTTGAGCGGCATCAGGTGGATTTTAAGAAATGGCTGAATGCTCTGGTGAGCATACCCGCCGATCTGGATGCGGACACCAATAGCAAAATCGATGTGGGCAAACTGTTCAACGAGGTGCGCAACAAGGAACTGTCCCTGGCACCCACCAAAGAGGAGCAATCGATGAACTATTTGACCAAGTTTCGCCTCGAAACACTCCGACGGGCCGCCGTTCAGCTGTTCTTCAGCGAAGAGATGCGTCTGCCCTGTTCCAAGGTGGCCGTCTATGTCCAGAAACAGACGCTGCGCATACGAAGCGATCGAAATCTACACCTGGATGTGGTCATGCAGCGTACAATTCTGGAGCTGCTGCTGTGCTTCAATCCGCTCTGGCTGCGTCTCGGGCTAGAGGTGGTCTTTGGCGAGAAGCTGCACCTGCAATCGAATCGTGATATTGTTGGCCTGAGCACATTCATCCTGAATCGACTGTTTCGGAACAGGTCCGAGGAACAGAAGTTCAGCAAGGCCTTCACGCTAACCGAGGAGTATGCGGAGACGATCAAGAAGCACACATTGCAGAAGACCCTGTTTCTGCTGCTGTTCCTTGATCAGGCCAAGCAGCGACGCATCATCAAGCACAATCCCTGTCTGTTTGTCAAGAAGTCGCCGCACAAAGAGACCAAAGAGATCCTGCAGCGCTTTTCCTCCGAACTGCTTGCCAATCTCGGCGACATAACGCGCGAGCTTCGTCGCCTGGGCTATGTGCTCCAGCACAAGCAGACTTTCCTCGATGAGTTCGACTATGCGTTCAGCAATCTGGCCGTCGATCTGCGCGATGGTGTCCGGCTCACCCGGGTCATGGAGGTGATTCTGCTGCGCGATGATCTCACCCAGCAGCTGCGCGTGCCAGCCATCTCCCGGCTGCAGCGCGTCTTCAACGTCAAGCTCGCCATGGGCGCATTGCGTGATGCTCAATTTGAGCTCAGTGGCGACATCTCAGCTGCGGACATTGTGGATGGCTATCGGGAGAAGACACTCTCGCTGCTCTGGCAGCTCTGCTACAAGTTCCGTTCGCCCAAATTCCATGCTGCCGCCTGTGTGCTGCAGCAGTGGTGGCGCCGACGGTGGCTGTACGTCTTCATGCGTCGTCGCATTCGGGAACGGGCCGCCATTCGCATCCAGGCTGCCTTCCGCGGCCACCAGATGCGCAAGTATTGCAAGCTGTACAGAGTGCAGCGACTGCAGGCCGTCATTGTCCTGCAGAAGTACACACGTCGGTATCTCGCACAGAAGCGGCTCTTTCACATCTTTCACAGCGTCGTCACCATTCAGGTCTGGTGGCGCGCCCAGCGTCTGGGACGCCAGTGTCGCCAGCATTTCCGGCATCTGCGTCAATCGGCCATATTTTTGCAGCGCATTTGGCGACGTCGCATTTTTGCCCGCAAGTTGCTAGCTGCCGCCCAGACGGCTCGACTGCAGCGGGATCAGAAGCATCAGGCTGCGGCTGCCTGCATCCAAATGCATTGGCGTGCGTATCGCATGGGCAAGGAGCAGCGTCGTCGGTACCTGCGTCAACGACAGCTCATCGTCTTTGTGCAACGGCGCATACGTGGCAAGAGGCACATGCAACACACGCGCAATCAGTTCCTGCGGCTGCGACAGTCCACACTGTTGCTGCAGCGTCGCTATCGTGCACGTCTCCAAATGTTGCAGGCTCGTCGCAGCTATGCGCAAGAGCGTGAGTGCATCGTCAGCATGCAGCGCCGTTGGCGAGCCAAGTTGGAGATGCGTCGCCAGCTGAAAAGCTATCGTGATTTGAAGAGAGTCACCACATTGCTGCAGATCAGGTATCGTGCTCGGATACAGATGCGCCATAGACGGAAAGAATTCCTGCAGCTAAGAGCAGCTGCAGTCGTGTTGCAGCGACGCTATCGAGCCCGCCTGGAGATGTTGAGAGAGCAGCGCAATTATGCAAACGATCGCAGGAGCATTATTAACCTGCAGCGACGCTGGCGGGCAACGATGGAGATGCGCCGAGAGCGGCACCACTATCGCCAGCTAAAGATCTGCTCCAGCCGGTTGCAGAGCAAGCAACGAGCCCGGATGCAGATGCGGCGACAGCGCCACAATTTCATCCAGCTGAAACAAGCCACAGTCGTCCTGCAGCGACGCTGGCGAGCCCGTCAACTGATGCACTCCCAGCGTGAACAGTTCCAGCAACTACGTCGTGTGACCATCAATATCCAACGTCGTTTCCGTGCCGAAAAAGCTATGCGATTCCTGCGTGCCAAGTATCGCGGCACCCAGGCAGCCGTCTCCTGCCTGCAGATGCACTGGCGCAACCATTTGCTGAGCAAGAGTCAACGGCAAGCGTACGTTGAACTGCGTCTGGCGGCGATCAATGTGCAGAGACGCTATCGTGCCCAGTTGGAAATGCGCCGGCAAAGAAACAGCTATCAACAGCTGAAGCTGGCGGCAATCCAAGTGCAGCGTCGCTATCGTGCTCAGTTATCCATGCGCAAGCAGCGCCAGGAATATCAAGACCAGCGAGCGCTCATCGTTCAAATTCAGCAAAGGTATCGCGCCAAACTGGCCATGAAAACAGCCCGGCAGCTTTATCAGCGTCAGAGGCAGGCGGCAATTATCATTCAGCGGAGGTGGCGTGCTCTGCTGCAGATGCGACTCCAACGACAAAACTATCAGCGCATGCGCAACAGTTCCATAATCTTGCAGCGCAAGTGGCGAGCCACTTTGAGGGCGCGACACCAGCGACAGATCTTCAACCGGACTGTGGCCAAGGTGCGTGTGCTGCAGAGATGTGTACGCTCCGTTCTGCTCATGAGGCAGCAGCGCCAGCAGTACCAGCGTCAGCGACAGGCTGCCCTCGTTCTCCAGCGTCGTTTCCGCGCCCGCCAAACAATGCTCCAGGCAAGGGCGCACTATCAGCTGCTGCAGTCGGTCACCATTTGGATCCAACGTAAATTTCGAACTACGCGAAGCATGCGCCAGAAGCGCAGCGAGTTTCTGCAACTGCGACGGGCCACTATACATTTGCAGCAAAAGTTTCGTGGCAAACGTTTGATGTTGAAGCAACAGGAACAGTTCCAGCTGCTCACTCGCTCCATTGTGGACTTCCAGTCTCGAGTACGTGGCTACTTGGCGCGCAAGCGTTTCCAGGCTCTGATGACGCCCGAAATGGTCGAGTATCTGCGTCAGAAGCGGGCGGCCAAAGTTATACAGCGCTACTGGCGGGGCTATCGCATTCGTCGCCGTCAGCGGCATGCGGGTCTAATAGCCATACGGAAGCGTCTATTGCATCTACGCCAGCAGGCAACAGCCATGAATTCGGTGCGCTCCAAGGTGCAGGACTCGGTGCGTATTTTACGCGGCCGTTTTATCGCCTCGGATGCACTAACCGTACTCAATCAGCTGGGTAATTAAATTGAATGTTACCCAGTTAAACTTAATATATATTAATATTTGATGCAATTGGTTTTCAGATCGAATCTCTCGCACTGTGCCCCACATGCTTATGTGGTGCTCCGAGTTCATGTCCACATTCTGTTATGGCATTATGGCACAGGCCATACGCTCGGAGGTGGACAAACAGCTGATCGAGCGTTGCAGCCGTATTATTCTAAATTTGGCACGCTACAACAGCAGCACGGTTAACACTTTCCAGGAGGGCGGCCTCGTCACCATTGCCCAGATGCTGATGCGCTGGTGCGACAAGGACAGCGAAATATTCAACACCCTGTGCACGTTGATCTGGGTCTTTGCCCACTGCCCCAATAAGCGAAGGGTAAGTCGTTGACTCTGACATAGCATCAGATCTCCACTCATAACTAATATCTCACCACAGATCATACACAACTATATGACGGATACGGAGGCAATCTACATGGTGCGCGAAACGAAAAAACTGGTGGCCCGCAAGGAGAAGATGAAACAGAATGCACGCAAAACGTCGGCGTCTGTCGTTGGTCGCCACGGACAGCAGCTGCCCAACTTTTCGCCGCGTGCTCTGCCAAGTCTGGAGCCGGACTTTGGCATCATACGAAGCAATCCCTATACATTTGTATCATCGGTGTTTGCATTCGACACGATCCTTAGCAAACTTAATATTAATGTCTAAGTAGTTAAATCCTCATACGCGAGTTGGACTGAGAGCACATTCTAAATCTATAGTTAAATGTTATAAACGTTTTTAGTTTTTGTTATTTTGTAAGCGATTCATTTGTGAGTGTTTTTAATATTTTGAAATAAAGTGAAACGATACGTTTTTATAAATATGGATGTACTTTGTTGGAATTGCAATAACTTTGCTGCCAAGTTAATAGGTTTATTGAAACATATTCACAAAACAATTACATATATTTTTAAATTTAAATAATCACTTTGTTTAAACAAATAGTACAAGTATGCTTTGTTCTATATTGTGTATATTTAGTATATACCTGGTACTAATGTTTAGGGTATTCCCGTTTCGGTTACAACGAATGATTCTCACTGCAGCGTTTCTGCTCGATGTTGGCGGCAGAGTGCACCAAGTATGTTTATATATATATATATAGTTATATACATTGACGTATTTACTGATATAATAATGTCCCATTAAAGTGTACATATATAATAGATTTATTAAAATTTGATTAGATCGAATATGTATGTACTATAATTGAATATTTAATTATATATACTCCTGTATTTCTATTAATATTTCAATTTCACACATTTTTTTTTGTTAATTTTTTTTGTTGCCATTTTATCGTTGCTTTTACATAATATATATATATATATACATATATATATATATATATTTAAAATTAGAATTTTGCTGCAGTTTAAAGCCTCAGTTGAAAAACTAAAATTATAATTTAAATCTTGTATTTTTGTGCAGAAAGTTTTCAGTTTTAGATTAGTAAGTTAACAACAATTTGATATAATGGTTAAAAGTTCGTTTTGCCCTCTCACAAATGGTACACGGCTGGAACTGGAATCTATTTGTAGGCCATTTGTGCGTCCGTTTTTATTATTATTTATTTATTTTTCGGGACGGGTCGGTCTTAACGCCTACCCAGGCCAAAGTTAAACGGCTGGGGGCGTGTCGTTCGCTTGTTTTGGCGGCCTGCCTGAGCCCTGCCTGGGAAATGTGAAAAACAAGCGAAATCAAATTGATTGCAAATGCACAACTGCTGTCAACTCACCTGCAGCTGCAGCTGCAGCCAGATAACCCGGCGGCAGAACCCTATAATCAATCTCATTTTCCTGATCGTAATCGTAGTCGCTGCGCTTGCCCAGGCCAAAGGAATACGGACGCGAACGCTTGCCGAGCCCAAAGTTGTAAACCGGCAGACGCTTCATGCCAGCTCCTCCATTTGAGTACATATAGGCGCGTCGGCCCAGGCCAAAGGCATAGCGCTCCATCCGCTTGTCGATGTCGCCTCCGTTGTCGGGCATATCTTCAGCGGCACTCAGCAGCAAGTCCCCATCAGCATCGCCATCGTTTGTGCCTTGGCTCCGTGACTCCTGGGCTATGACCGGTGAGCAGCAGACGTACCCCAGGCAGCACACTGCCAGCAGCAGCAGTTGGGCATGCAGCATGGTATTCATGTCACGACCGAGTGTCTTCTGTCTTATCTGCAAGGTGAACAAAAGGAGGCTCAAACATCAATTCATTCCACCGTGTCTAACAACTCTGCCGCTGACAACTGCCGACCCACATTTGGGTGTTTACAAATAAATTGTTTATTTATGTGGCAACAAAACTCGATTCCTGTTCGCTTCGAAACATATTGACTACCTTACTACAATATATGAATATACTTATCAGCTACCTAGCAATGAATGAAAAATTAAAAATATTAATTCCATTAATTTTAGGTTTTTTTTGTTTATTTACAATTTGTTCGAGATTTTTGTTGTATATAAATATTTAAAATCAACAAAATATTCCCATCAATATTTATTGAAATAAATCCTGAAAACGTAGTTTTAATGATAATCGGAAAATAAGTCATATATTTTTTTCATCATTTTTGTTTTTAATATTCAGGTTTTTTTTTTTTTTTAATTTCACCTTTCGCTTTTTGTTGCACATAAGTTTTTAAAATAGATAATTTACCTATCAATAATTATTGAAAAGTATACTTAAATGCTTAATTCAAAATCTGATAAACCTACATTGATATAGAAATTATATCTATATCGTAATTATATCTTAACTGAGATGGAACTTTACATAACGCAATCTTAGAATGAAATTGTTTGAATAAATTTGTTAGCTTAGATTAAAATTGTACTGTTAAAAAATATAATTTGAAGTTTTTTAAAGTTCGTCGACGTAAGAACTGTATTATTAATTACTACTTTTAATTATTAATTTTAAAAAAAATCAGAAAGGTACCATCTAAGACTGAATTGATTAAGTAAACATAAAAAAGATAAATTATATACACACAACTGATATACCCATCAAGTGGATAGGAATGTGGCATGCACACACACACACACACACACACATGTCAAATGGCAACAAATTTTACAGCTTTGACAGGTAGGCGACAGGCCTGAACAGGACACGCTCTGAAATGTTGTCTACTCACTGCTCACTGGCAGGTGAATTTAACGGTGCGACAACGTTTAAACTGAAAAATGCAGCCAACAATATTTTGCTGGCCTTGCAAGCTGTACGAAGAAGTTTGTGTTTGGGTTTTGAGACCATTAAAAATTAGGATTGTCACCTTAAAGGAGATTTCTCTGCTGGTGCTGGTGTTGCAAGGTCCTTGCCAGTGAAGTTTGCTGAGTGGGTGTTATGCACAGCTTAATCCGCGAACGAGGCGACAATTAAGTTAGCCACGTTACCCAGGTTGAAAACTTAAGCATATTTTACTGGCTGACAGCTGACACTGTCTCTAGTTTGGCACCATTAGCTGGCAATAAAGAGACTGCTAATAATACACGCGACAAATCATTCCATTGCGAATCTGCGAAGCAGTCTCCTGACCCCCGACTGAATCGTAGTGCCACTCATTCATGCCACCGAAAGCCATCAACTTTTGTAGCACCGTCAATGAGGCGAGTGCCGGAATGTCATTGACGTTAATGTGCAGCAGCTCGTAATTGAAAGTACATAACGGAAGAGAATGTGCCGCCATCATCTTTGTGTCTTGCATTAGCCAACTGCAATTCCGCATCCTGCACCCAGAAAAAAAATAGTAATTGCAACAACAGCTCATAAAAAATTGCCAAGAAGGTGCATGCATCATCATCTTAAGTCTAACAGACGAAAGAGACATTTTTTTGATGAAATTTGTTTATAAATGAATATATTTCATAAATATTTAGAACAATTCTGATAAATATAAATATAAAAAATCTTTGACTAAATACATTTCCAAATAAAGAAAAAGTTTTTTTAAACATTCGAGACATTCATGCAACAAATGTTGGACCATTTTGTTTTCAAACCCCAAAAAATCTTAAAAATCTTATATAACTTATAAATATTTTAGTATTTTTTAATTTATTTATAATTTTAATTTTATTTTAAATTTACGAGGGTGGTTTGATGAGTACCTGACCTACATAAGAAAAACGAAAATTTTTGGAAAAATTATTTTTTATTTTTCAATATAATCCCCTTTCAGCTCTACACATTTATTCCAGCGATGCTCCAACTTTTTTATCCCCTCTAAAAAATATGATTTCTGTAGATCCGCAAAATACGTCTCCGTAGTGGCAATAACCTCCTCGTTCGACCGAAATTTCTGCCCAGCGATTGACTTTTTCAAATTTGGGAACAAGAAAAAGTCGCAAGGGGCCAAATCCGGAGAATAAGGTGGATGGGGCAGCAGTTCGTAGCGTAATTCGACCAATTTGGCCTGGGCGACGCCGGAGGTGTGAGCGGGAGCGTTATCATGGTGGAAGAGCACTTTCTTCTTCACCAAATGGGGCCGTTTCTTCTTCAACTCGGCGTCAAATCTTCCCAATAGTTCGGCATAGTAGAGCCCTGTAATCGTTCTTCCCTTCTCTAGGTAATCTATGAGGATAATACCTTTCGAATCCCAGAAAACCGTGGCCATCACCTTTCCGGCCGATGGAACAGTTTTCGCCTTCTTCGGGGCAGATTCGCCAGGTGAAGTCCACTGTTTCGACTGTTCTTTGGTCTCTGGTGTGTACCAGTGAATCCATGTTTCGTCAACAGTCACGAATCGACGCAAAAATTCCTTCGGATTACGCTTTAACAGCGCCAAACCATGCTCCGAAGTGGTCACGCGGTTGCGCTTATTGTCTGGTGTGAGCAAACGCGGCACCCATCGCGCCGATAGCTTTCTCATACCCAATATTTCATGTAGGACATGAAACACTCGTTCTGTTGAGATGCCTACTGTCTCAGCTAACTCGCGCACCTTCAACCGGCGGTCTGACAATACCAGATCATGTATTTTCTTCACTTTATCCTCCGTGGTTGCTGTTTTCGGGCCACCTGGTCGTGGCTCATCAAAAACGGACGTGCGACCACGTTGAAACTCACTAAACCAATTTTTGACGGTGGTCATCGAAGGAGCAGAGTCACCGTACACAGTATCCAAGCGTTCTTTGATTTCACTGCGTGATTTCCCCTCCAAAAAGAAGAATCGAATCACCGACCGATATTGCTCTTTTTCCATTTTTCTAACATGCGTGGACACGACTGCTTTGACACGTGGTGAAAACAAAACTAAAAGTCCGATTTGACTGAAATTTTCACTGTGGCTGTTTAGGTTAAGTACTATACGATAGTCACGTCATATTGTATAGTGGCGCCATCTGGCGTCAAGGTCAGGTACTCATCAAACCACCCTCGTAATTTATTCAAATTTGTAATTTTTGTATTTTTGGTGTAGACTGACTTTAGTTGACAATAAATTAATAAATTAATAAATATATAAATAAATAAACAAAGACAGAATTCGAAGTTGTTTCAAGAAGGCAGAAAAAATGGGTAAAAGTCTGGCTGATTGACACTTAAAAGCGAATTTTTTTTTTAAGTGTAAACGCATCGATTGCTCAACCCATGTTCTTATCACTCAGAGCACGTAGCAGCATCTGAGCTTGGGGGAAAGGCGGGAAGCGGAGAAAGAACTCAGTTCTCCATTGGCCAAGTGTTATTGTAGTTTTCTTTGACAAGGCACTTGTTGTTTGCACAGTCAAATGAGTTGGCCGCTTAAGACGGCACAATTTTCAATTAGCCAGCGACTTTTGGCCTTCTGGCCATTCTGTTTAATGCGGAAAGGCGCCGCGAGGCTTACTTCCCAATACCAATTGATGGCACTGTAAATCAGCGGGGCGCGCTGACTCACATAATGATGTGTAAACAAAATGTTAATTGTTGCACACGCTTAGGAATGACATTTCGGAAGTACCTTATGCGTACTCTGTACGCTTGACTGTCATAAATTGCAGCTCGCATGTGCAACACGCCATAACCATAGCGACATGATAACAAATCATGCAACAGGTTACACAAAACACACACATACACACAACACCAACACACACATGCACACATACAAGGCAACCGCAGGACAGCCATGGCCAGAAGCGACCCGGCCATGATTTACAATCATGGCAAAACACCAGCTGCACATTTTCCCTGTCCCGCAATAAAAGCGAAGGGTTCCCGCATATTGTTGATAATAGGCGGAAAATCGTCACATTCGTTGAACTCTATCAATCGTAAATCTGCAAAACAAAACTCACCTTTGTTGTATTCGTGCAGCGCCAACTTGCAACACAACAGATAATCATAAAAACTTGTTTGTCGCCACATTATTGCGAACGATAAACCTTTTTAGCCACGGTGCAAATGAGACTTTATCTGTTTATGAATTTATGGCCAACAACTTTTGTTGTTGCCTTGCCCTGTGGCTTTCTCATATCCGTCGCTAAGATTAGATTGCCCGCCAGCGAAAATGCAGCAGGAAATTCAAAAGAGTTTTCTTTTGCTGCTCTTCTAATTAAGTTGGAAAACTTTAGCCTGGCCACAAAAATTGCAATACCTTGGCAATTGGCTTAAAGGTACACAGGAGCTGAGCAGCTTGGCCAACAAGTTGTGGTTTGAAAATATATAAAATATACATATATGGTATATATATACATATATATATATACATAAATATATATGTATATATTAATATAGTAGAACTCAGGTTAGCCGCAGGTGAATCTGCTCAAATGAGCATCAAATTAGCTGCCAATTTGGTGCATACTTTTTTAAATTGAAAAAAAAAGAAAAGTCATGAAAAGCAGCTGCTCTGGCAACCCACTGTTGGTTGGTTGGCTGTTGGTTAATTAAGTTTCGCCCAGGTAATGAAGTGGCTAACTTAACGCTAAGTTATGGCGACTAGGCATTTGCTGAAGCAGCAACCAGCCTCCGCAAGGCAGTCAGCTTTTGTGGTTTTCTTTTCATTTATAAATAAAGTGTGTGGAATTTTTCTGTTTCTAAAAGAAAACATAACATATGCGATTCTTTTGTTTTTTTAATAAATAAAGAAAACATATTTTGCCAGCGGTCCCTCGCCCTACAACAACTTCATCTATCAATATCCCCATTGCCATCAATCAAGAGTTGTCCTTTGACTTGTTTATTTAATATTCGGCACACAGCATTTTGGGTTATCTATTTAATTGCAATTTGATTGAGGCTTGTCTTTTGTCCTTTGTCTTTAGGCATATTGTTGCGATTTTCTTTTTTTTTATATTTTCTTTGTGATTCTGAACGATTTCAATTGACATGTCCTCCTTAGCCCCCAAAACGAATGTCAGTCGATGCTGCGAGCATTTCATATAATCAAATTTGTAGGCGATTGAAATTGTGTGTTTTGGTTTTGGGGCGTTTTTCTCAGATCTTTCAGCAAGCAAAATTCAATTGATACAATAAATTGCATACTTATGAGGGCAGTTTCTTTTGATCGAAGGAAAACTATATCGTGCTCTTAGATTGTCAATTTAGATAATCCTAAAATATAGTTACAAAAATGTACCTTGATTAAATCAATGTTTTGTTTTTGGTTAATATGCAAAATCCTTGGTCAAGTTTCAAATCTGCCGATTTTCATTAGACTTTATTATTAGAAAAATAATATAAGAAATCTAAACAATTAAAATAAAAATTTTAAATATTTTCACGTTTAGATAACCATTTTTTTACAAAGATTTTATTTTTATTTTATTTTTAAACAAATTCTGGCATCCTTCGTATTTGCGCATATTTATCTTAGATAATAAAATCTTCTATAACTAACTAACTATATTATTGTCCATTACTTCTGGTGTTATAACAACAAAATTTAATTTTTGCTTAATGGTCAAGTTACAAATCTGTCGATTTTCATTAGACTTTATTATTAGAAACATAATATAAGAAATCTAAACAATTAAAATAAAAATTTTAAATATTTTCACGTTTAGATAACCATTTTTTTACTATGATTTTATTTATATTTATAAACAAATTCTGGCATCCTTCGTATTTGCGCATATTTATTTTAGATAATAAAATCTTCTATATCTAACTAACTATATTATTGTCAATTACTTCTGGTGTTATAACAACAAAATTTAATTTTAGCTTAATGTTGACTATGTAATTATTACATTTATAACTTTGTCAGACAATATAAAATCACGCTACCCATTTTAGATTCATTTTTAAATATAAGTTGATAAACTAAATAATAGTAATAAGCAAACAAATAACTGTGAAAAACACGCTACCCATTTCGAATTTATTTTTTAATATAAAATTATTTAGAATAACACACAATAATTAACTTAAAATATCACAAATAAAAATCGTAGCTAAGTTTTTTTAAATATTACTTTTATTTTTATTACAGACAAAGCCACATTTAACTCCAAAAGAGACTTAACAAATACAAGGATAATCCAAATAAGTCCCGTAATTTATATAAAGACTATCTACATTTCAATTGCTCTTTATTTCCCCAATAATATTGGAAAATCAATTATATTTATCCGATTACCTGTTTTTTTGTTTTTTTTGTGGAATATTTAAAGAACTTACGTTTAATTTAAGAAAAGTGTTTGCTGCGTTGCCACGAAAAAATTCACAAGCAGAAAACACAATTTACGGATGAACAAATGTTTGACAAACGTTTTGTGATAAAGTTTCGGGCCAGGTTTAAGGGCGTTTTTTACACAAACACGGCCTAAATATAAATACTAAATGTTCAAGCGCACCTTTTGCCGAGTAGGGCAACTTATTTGGTTTTTCCGTTGCAGCAGCACGTTGACAGATCAAATGTCGGTTAACTTTTGAATCCTCAGCCGCAGATGCCACCGTTCTTATATGGGGCAGAGCCGAGCGTTTTTCGCGCGCGCTGTTATCAGCGCAACACCCACGGGAAAAGCAACAGTCGTCAACGATGACGACAATGTGTGTGGCATGGCTGGGCAAGTGTGGTGAGTTCTGTGAATGTGAATACTCAACACGATGCGTCCTTGCCACATTAGCAAACCATGGTTGCCAACATTATCTGCATGTAACAAGTGTCGCCCCACAACTGTTTCTCGTGTGACAAAAGAACAGACTTATTATTGGAAATCGGAGAGCGAAAATTAATTCAGGTGAGCAAATGGCTAAGATAGCAAATGTCTTGGGCTATAACCATGCATGCATTGAAGTCCATTAGAGCAACAACCGCCCACCACAAGCAAAAAAAGGCTAACAGAGTCGAGTGGCGCCCACGAACTTGGATATACACTCAGAATAAAATGTAACTGAAAATTTGGAAAATTAGAAAATTGCTCAGAAAACTAGAAATTATTTTCTAATTAATAGGAAAACAATTTGTAATTGGATATAAATTATATTAAAAAATAAAAGCAGTAATTTTGAGCATAAACATAAATCGCTTGGGGTTGATTTTGAGGGAAAAACTTAAATTTTATTGGATGGAAAAACTTTGATTTGAATGAATAGATAATTTTAAATTGGTGAACCAGGAGCAGGAAGTGTAAGGATATTATTCTAATAAGTGAAAAAACATGTGATTCAAAATTAATTTCTTATTTCCACAAGGGGATTAATGTTAAGGTCTCTATGTACAATTCCGATTCTTACTAATGGATGGTTTCCTACCATAAGTCCGATATGTTAATTGACCGAACAATCCCCAACTTGCAATGCTGCTACTACTTATTTATAGGATTATTGTTTTAGAATGAATTTGGAAGAGAGTTTAAATTTGATCTAGGATTAATAGAAAAGTATAATTTTGAGTCTATTTTCTAAAAATTCGAAATGCTTATTAACAATTTTCCGAAATATTTCTTAATATTAGAAAATATTTTTAAAAACTTCTTTATTATTTGGTAACCTTTTTTGAGATTTACATAATCTTCCGCTGGCTGAGTTTCAAACAGCTGATTTGTAGAATTTCAACGGCATTTGAAATATCTAGGAATATAAAAAAGGCACTTGACTTGGAACCAGTGAAAAACATATTTAAAATGTTTTCCTTAAAAATCCTTTGTAAAATTCAGAAAATGGATATCTCCGTAAAATCGTTGGGTTTTTAAATAGAAATTTAATTATATTTATATTTGACTATCTATCTATCTATCTAATGTACTATTATAAGAGTTCTTTAATGTAAGAGTTCTGTGTATATACATATATAAAACATATTTACAAATTTTACAAAAATATATCCTGGAATTAAGAAATGAAAGTCACATTCCACTTCATAAATATATGTATACTCTGAATAATAAGTTAAGATACCTTTAAGTAAAGTATGGGGATTTTCAAATAATCAGGTGATTTTTTTTCTTGAGTGTACGCGTATGGATATATATGTATGTACTTATGTATGGACATATGTAAATATGTGAGCAACTATTTCTCAATTTCATTGAAAATTGTCAACTAGCCGAGCAGCGCATTAGTCAAATGCAGGGAGTTCAGTTCAGTTTGCCGATGGCGGATCCTTTTCCTTTGCGTTGCTTTCTTGAAGGCAGTCGGATGACAGTTCACATGACATGCATGCTATTTGTTTGTTTGTGTGTGCGTGTGTGTGTGTGTGTGTGTGTGTGTGTGTGTGTGTGAGTGTGTGCGTCTGCGTTTGCTTTGCCTGAAATGCGCATCCTTTAACTGGCGCTGTAACATTTCAAAAGCTGAACGCCATGGAATTTTATGTGGCAATTTTATTTATTTCACTATGCTCCCACTCAGTCTCAGTCTCAGTCTCAGCCTCAGTCGGTGCTTTTGTCCGGCGGCTGTCTTTGGCGGCCTCTGCTTAACGTTTTCTAAATGCCATCCTGACTGGTGGCAGCGCCATCGATGACAATCTGACCAAAGGAGGCACTAAGTTGCAGCTTAAGCGAATATCTATTATGATATGTCAGGTTTCAATAAGATTCACAAATTTGCTAGTTTTGGAAACTGGAAATTGTGTTAGGGGAGTTGTTTCATGTCGCATGGTCCAATATTCATGATTATACATTCCTCAGTTATAAGTCGCAGACATTTTTCTAATTTGGATATTTATGAAATAAAATATACTTTTGCATACAAAATAATACTTTTGCAACAAGTAATCATTTCTTTATAATAACAAAAGTGTTAAAGGGCTTGAAGTTGCTAATAGATTTTATTATCGCGATGCTGGTAGTGTGAGAAGCCTAAAAAATGTTGGATGCTCAAAAAGATTAGATAAAGGATTAGTAAAGGATAATATATTATTTACCAGAACACATTTTATTGGATCAGAGATAGTTGATTTTGAAACTATATGATTAGCTTTTAAGCCCCTATTTATGTGTACTGTCTATAAACGGGGTATATTTCTACTGATTTTTGGGAATTACCAATAATTTAGCGAATCTATGATATGGCTGAAGCATCCATGTGGTTTAAATTTTAAAGGAAACATCTGGCGCTCATACGAATAGCAACACGGACCTTGCATTATTATTAGGTTAGGAGTATGTGTCCATCAAGCAAACTCAGCTTGAGCAACAAGCTGCTGGTTTACAGGAGCATCATCGAGCCCACATGGACATATGGGATTCCATTTTGGGGCACTGCTGCAAAATCTTGGATATACCAAATTCAAGTCCTGCAGAACAAGGTGCTCAGAGACATCTCTGGTGCTCCGCCATACGTAAGCAACAGGACGCTGCACAACGATTTCCGTCTACCGACAGTGAAAACACAGATAAACCGACATACGAGTCGGTATAACGACCGGTTGCATAACCATGTTAACCCATTGGCTTGCTCCCTTGGGAATAACACCACTCGCAGGAGGTTGAAGCGCCTCCACCAGCGACCTCTGGACTGTTGGCCGTTAGATAAATGTTATATATAATATTATGTATTATTAGTTAAAACCATTTCTATGTGTATGTTATAGATCCTAAATCCACTGTTCACTTATACTGTTTCAAATCAATGTTTTATAGCCTTTAAGTAGGTTGATTAATGTTTAAATATAATTGCCACATAAAAAAAAAAAAAAAAAGGAGTATGTGTGCACTGCGATCTGATAGTCAGTAGACCGTCAGTAGACCGGTGAGTATTCTAAGATTGTTTTTACTCATGGCTATAATCTGCTTAAATCGCTTCTGATTATAGCCAACCAAAAGACATTTGGCTTGTCGGAGTCCTGGTGCCTTTGCCCAGCTCCGCTGCCTCCTCTGTCTTTCTTCGTTTCTAAGCTCCTCCTGTATCGTGTGCTTTCCGATGCCACAATACGGATCAGGTCCTACTAGGGGTCTCTCTGCCCCCAATCTTGCTTGCCTGTCGGCCAGTTCATTCCCTACTATGTCCATGTGGCCCGGGACCCATCTTAGGGTGAGCCTATTGGTTGTCCCGAGTTGGTCAAGTCTGGATCGTGCTTCTAGGACCACCTTAAAGGTGATTTTCGTCCCACTAATTACTAATAGGATAGATCCAATCTACTGTTCTTTCATTAAAAAAATATACAATAATAATTAGAAATGAATGAAATAAATAAAGGAATAGCATTTCTAGAATGTCTGTTTCTTTTTTTATAATACAAATCTGGTTTTTACTGTCCCCAGGTAAATTTATTATTTATCTGCAACAAACATTTTCTTTAAATTTATGCAAGAAACACAGACAATCTTTTTCCCAGCCGAGCTGTGTAACTTGAAGAAGGTATTTTAGAAGTTGTTTGTGCAATTTGTAAGCTATTAAGGTAACATATTGTAATGTATTGAGTTACAAAATAGCTACACAAATGCTTTGAATTTATATCTTTTAGTGGTTGTACAGTTAATACAGTGACTTCCTCAGTACGAATTTCTCATTGAGAGTATTTCCCCGCCTTGCAGCTGTTAAAATTAATATTTTCTTGTTTTCGCTTTGCGCAATGGATAAATTAGTAAATAGTAAATGATGTGAACACCCAGCAAACCCAGCAACTTAGGGGAAATTTGCCAATTTCTGTGGAAAGTGTCCTGGCAATTGCCGATGGCCATTCAGCAGCGGCAAATTGCCAACTAGAAGCCATCGTCTGATGGCCACCTGCTGAGCGCTTAATAGTAAATAGTTTAACTGCGTAATACAAAAATCACCAGCTAATTGCAAAATATTGTGAAAATATGTATTGGGGATTGGAGGGGGAGACAAGCGACATCACGCGGCAAGTCTCTAATTGTAACTGGGGCGTATGCGTAACGCCATTTGATGGCAGAGATGGGCAGGGGTGGTTGGTGGAGTGGATGGGGTGGGTGTCGCGAGTGCACAGCGTGATATTATGGGGAGAAATCATGATGAGCATTGAAATTGCATTGAGATTTGTGCTTCGAAATACATATTTATGTTTATGGTACTCAATAATTGTGGCAGCAACACAATCTAATGGCGTCAAGCGATGACGAACACTACAAAAACAAAAAAAAAGCTGATACGATGGAATGGCAGTGGCGATCATAAATCTTTGGCACTGACGAACATGGCCTGACATATCCATATCCATATCCATATCCAAATCCCTATCTGTATCTATATCTATATCTCTATATCTGTATCCATATTTAGAACAAAAGTAAATCTCAAAGGTCGCGCTGCTGCAGACCGGAACAGGCTCATAAATTTCCCAGTGGATTCGAGCGTTAGCCAAAATCATTAACCGGGTCCCAAGGCATATGTTTGCTGTGTAGCTGTTATTGTTATTATTATTATTATTGTTACTGTTACTGATTGCTGTCAGCGAGTCGAGGATATCGTGTGTTGGCGTCTCGTGGTGCACAAGCAACTGCAGGTCAATGCGGCCGGCACTCAAGTAATTTCAATTTAGTGTTCCAGAAGACAAGTTCAGCAATAAATCATCATTTGCAGCAAGGCCTGTTTCTGTTTCTCAGACTGTGGCTGTTGCTGTTGCTGTGGGGGCAACAAACCTGCGCCAAACAGCTAGCCAGCTTGCGTTCAACCAGTTTTGGCCTATACCTACTGCAACACACACACACACACACACAGCAAAGCAAACTTCCCACAAAAAAAAAAAAAAAAATGTATGAGTCGAAAAATAAACGTCAAAGAAAACATTTTTTGTACTTGTTAGATGACAAAAAAAAACACATAAAATAAAACGAAAATTCAATCACGATTTTTATGCAGGTTTTCGGCGATTTTTTCCACAACAAGTTTTGGATTTTAATTGATTTGCCGCATGAGAAAAACGCAGCGTAATGCAAAATGCACTTGAGATCCAGATGAACTTAAGTATCTTGAGATATCAGCAAACAGCAACCACAACAAAAAGTCAGCAAAAGCAAACACACACACACAAACACACACACACACTCGTACAAATAAAAGAGCAGTTGAATTATAATTAGAACTCCAAAGGCTGGCGATATTTAAATGTGCACAAATAAACATGCATAAGTTTGTGTGTGTGTGTCGTAAACATGTTCGGCTATGTGTGTGTGAGGCAGAAAGTCAGCAAAGAATGCTGCTGGCCTCTCTTCCAATGCGGCTGCCAATGCTGCCGGTTTCTTCTCAGTGACACACTTTTTTTGGAACGCACTATCGACAACAGACGCGATGGCAGGGCCACAAGTAGGTGAGCGTTGATCGTCTATGTGTGCATGTGTGTGCGTGTGTGTGTGTATACAAACACTGTCATTGTGTGTGTTTGTGTGTTGTGTTATCCATTCTACGCTTGGCTGCATTGAAATTTCTTTTTCGCTTTCTTTTCGAACTCTCCAAAGCATCAACACTTACACTCGCTCTCTCTGTCTCTCTCTCTCGCTCTCTTTCTTTCATTGTTTCTATGCTCTCGTCATCGCTTTTTCTCTTTTACGCCTTAGCCAGCTAGCATTTCGCTCTCTCGCTATCTCTCTCTCTCTCTCTCTTTCTCTGTGGTGTCTCTCAGCATTCTTGCTTCCACCCACAGAAGCCGACTTCGCGACTGCGACTCTTTCATTGTGAACGTATGTATGTGTGAACGTATATGTGTGTGTGTGTGTGTATATGGGTCAACTTGAAGTTCTTGGAGAAAACTGGTAGTTCCACTCTGCAGCCAGCAAAACGGACGAAAGTGATTTGACCACTTGATCGAAAGCGAATGCACTCTGCTGTTGGCGTCGCTGTCGCCGTCAGCATCGCAGTTGGCGTCGCTGTCGCTAATGTTGTCGTTGTCGTTTATGTCATGCATTCTAAATGTGCCTGGCGATCATAGAAAATGTTGCCTACTGCAAATGAGGTCAGGTTCAACATTGTTGTTGTTTCTGCCAATGTGACATTTCCGCTTAAGGCCCCCTTCCCCCTGCACCCCATTGCGTATGCGCAATTGTCATGAGCAAGGTGCAGCTGCAGCCAAACAAGAAGAAGATCAACAAAAACAAGCAATGAAATTTAAGTGCAAGGCGCTCAGCAGCTGAAAGCTGGAAGAGGGGAGCGTAGAAGGTGGAAGATATCTGGATGGGGGGAAGGTGGAAGGCAGGTGGAATGCAGCTGTGATTTGAGCCATGCATTTGTTTGCCCATTTGCCTATTTGCATTTCCATTATGTAAACTAAACGAGTCAGCCATATAAGCACACACGCACACACATACACCTACAAGTAGACAAAAGTTTTCATCTTCATAAATATTTTGTGCTGCTGCTGTTGCTGCCCAAAAGGTGAATGAAACTTGATGAATGCCAACAAAAACAACAACGGAGAGGCAACAGGTGAGTTTGCTGCAGCGTTTACTGATTTTCACCTCACGCGCCTGCAATAATAGTTTCATCTGTTGTTGTTGTGAGCATGCGCTTGGAATTCACAAATTGTTATAAACAAAAAGCGAATAAAAACATCACACAAGAAAAATAGAGAAAAAAAATAAGCAAGCGACGACGAAAAGATTACACAAGCGCAGCGTTGACGCAGGCAGCACAAATTACATGCTAAGCTCACAAGAGAGAAGGGGAAGGGGGAAAGGGGGAGAGAGCATTTGCGGGAATCGGCCATTAGGAACTACTGCAGTGCAATCAAGAAAGCTCTCGCTCACAATTCACAGCTTACGGCTCGAAGCTCGACAGGCCGCCGTCGCTGTCGCAGTCGGCGTTGTCGTCAACGTCTCTGCAGCAGCATCCTAATCCGAGATCTTCAACGCTGCACACTGAAACAATTACTGCACTTTTAATTAAATTTAAGAAATTTGAAAATAAAATTTAACTAATATGCATATATAATATTTCCATTTATTTTAGCAAACATATATAATATTTATATTTATAGCAATTTTTTTGTGTTTTACTTTGTATTTGAGCAAAACTGCTTACTTTTCTTTGGTCTTAAAATTTTTCGTCAACTTGACTAATAACATATCATTCTGCTTATAATAATCTTCAATGTCAGACTTCATAATTCAAACAAATATAATAAATTATTATTAAACTATTGATTCGATCAGTTCGCTGGAACATATTATTGAATGCGCTTTTTCGAAAACGTTAACCAGTGTGGATCGACTGCAAAGTGTAGAGAAATTTATCATTTCACTGCAGCGCCCACCAGCAACAGCAGCAGCCGCAACAAAAACAAACGGCACCAAACGATCGCAGCAGCAGCGGCGAGTATTTATTTATTTGTATTTTTTGTTTTTAGTGTTTTTTTTTTTTGGCGCTCAGTTGGCTCCCATGTGGCTCAGCGCGCTCAGCTGACGGCTGGGCTGACGTTCGCGCTCTCGTCCGCTCTCTTCGATACTCAATGCTCATCGTCGTCGTCGCGGTCGCAGTCGTCGTCGCCGTCGTCGTCGTCGTCGTTGTCGCTGGCTGGCTGGTAACGCCACAAAAACAACACCACAGTTTTTCGAAATTAGTTCTAGTGAGTCTGTGAAAGTGTGAGCGACTATCGGACGACGACAGAAACAACGACGACGACGAGGAGCAGAAACGACTTTACTTTTGAGTTTTGTTTCGTGCACACGCGCACCGTTCACCAAGCAAACAAAAAATAAATAAATAAAACCCACACACACAACTCTGATTCCAGCTGGCTATTTAAAAAGGCAGCAAATCCAACATCGCACATCGAACTTTGAACAATACTGGCAGAAGATCGAACAGTCAGTCGATTCAATAAGTGGAACACGTGCAAAGATGTCGCATCAGTGCAGCTGTGGTCGCGATCTGAACAACAATTACGTGTCCTACACGAGCGCCTACGCCAATGCGAATGCGGGCCTGGATCGCGATGCCAACGCGAACGCGAGCAACAAAAGCAGCAGCACCTCGCTGCCACACACACAGCTGACGGCCAAGGTAATGTTCGGCACAGTGGGCGCCATCAAGGAACTGCGCGACAAGGAGCAGCAACAGTCCCGCCATGCGACGACCCGTGCCGGCGATAGACGAAACTAAATATTGATCGAATGTGGAATGTGAAATGTGGGCTGTGGAATGTGGGATGTGTTCCAGCCAGGCAGAGGCAGAGGCGAAGGCGAAAGCAGCCAGCCCTTTTGTGAATCGAGTTAAGTGCTGTGCTAAGAATTCTTTTGGTAGCGCTGCGTTGGCAATGGAGGGAGGGTGGGGAGGGGGTCATGTTAGAGGCTTAAAAGTGCTTAAGGGGCAAAGCAATTGGTTGGGGGCAAGTGGGCAGCAAATAGTTGCAATAAGTTACGATTAGGCAAATGAAACACATTCCGAGCTGTAGAATTGGTTTCCAGTTCGAAATCAATATTGAATCCGTATCCGTATCCGTATCCTTAAGCACATGCAGCTCCTTTGCGCACTTTACAACACTTGCGCTTGTCACACTTAATCTTTATCTATTTCTATGCTTTCTGTTTCTATACATTCTCTTTCTTGGAGATTCTTTCTGTACAACTATAGTGACTGTTTTGTTTTAGCATATTTCCAATGTGTGACGTGGACAGCAGGAACTATAAATAGTTTTTCTTATTTGTCTTTTATTTTTCTTCTGTCAAAGCTCTGCGCAGCTTCCTGCTAAATTTTTACAAAGGCTTTCGGGTACAACTGTTATACATATATGCATATGAGGATAAAACTTGATGATTGAAATTGAAATATATGTAAATTGTTTATCATATTTATACATACACCTATACATAAATAATACTATATAGTGCAATACTTTAGCTATACACACGCATATCCACAACACACACATTATGCATAGCTTTAGGTTTGCTTTAGCTTTTAAGTGCGAAACATTTTACAATAACAACAACAATTTGTGTTGAGCTTTGTCAGTTATTTTTATGGATTTTTTTTTTTGGGACTGTCTCTGGAGATTTCTAGACCCAAGCCGCTGTCGCCGCAGTAACTAGATGCAAAGCACGTATACACAAATCAGGCATATTTCCATTACTTATAAAACTACTATTTACAAAACTGATATTTTGTTATTTAATATAATATATTCGAGACGACAATCGATATCGTTCGTTAAATGGCAACAAAAAATCGAAAAAACCTAAAATACAAAAAGCAATTTCATGTTTGCTCAAGTGATTTTTACAAAAATAGAAACTTATTGCATCGAAATTGACTAGCTGAAATAAAAAATAAAATAAAAAAAAACAAACAAAAATCATGAAACGAGAAAAACATCAACAGGAACTTGGAAATTGTCTGCATATAAACAAACACACATATGTATATTATTATATTTATTATATATCTAACTATAACTTTACAAAATATAAAAACTTATGTACTGCCTATTTATAATGTTAAACTTAACAATAACACACACAATATATGCAAATAAAATCTCAACCTTTTAATCAACATGCAATTTAAAATATTCGAAATTTCAATTAACCATACACAATGAAAGGGTAAAAGTGGAAGAAAAAAAACATTAAACTTATCAGCTGCAAATTGGGTTCAAATACAGACGTGGGCGAAGTTATTCATTGTCAACCATTTTGCCTGCGTGTGAAAGTAAAAAAAAAATTTAAAAAAAAGCATAAATTATAAATTACAATACAGGCATAGAAAAGCAGAAGAAGCGAAATGAAAGCGAAGTCTGAAATTGACAAATGCAAAAGCGAACGATTCTTTATCCAACGGTATCGCCGCTCTCGTCGCCTCTCCATCTGTCCATCACTCTCTCTCGCTGCCTCTCTCTTCTAATTATGACTCGATTTTGTCGGCGAGTGTGTGTGTGTGTGTGTGTGTTCTCTTTCTGAGCGCTGCGGTCGCTTATTCTTACGCTCGTAACAGTGACCCAGTCTCAGTTTTACACTCTGCCGGCAGCAGCAGCGCGCCGCTGTATTAGTAGTCTGTCTGTGTGTGTAACATTCCATTTCATTTCGATTAGACCCGACGCGACGCCTACGTAGCCCGCTTCCTCTCTCTATCTCTGCGCTCGACACTTTATGTGGAGCTTTTGATGGATCAAAGTCACCGTTCGATTGTTAGTTCTCAGTATTTCTATTTAGCCCCCACCATCTCTCCTTTTCTTTATTTATTAACTGCGCACTCAGTTCAATTGAATTCAATTACCCAAGTGCGTGGGTCTGTCAGGCAAATGAATTTGCTTACGTATACTTTATTTACGAGACGTATACGTAAAGCCAAATTGAGTCGATCTATGGAAACATGTCACCAGATGGGAACAAGTTGATAAATGCAGCCTTGTCAGCCAACTAAGTGACTATCAGCAATGAGCGATGGCTTATCGAGTTCTTGCTAATAACACACACATACATATTTACATGTTTTGCTGAATGTGATTACTGCAACTTAGTTTCGCTTATCTTTCACATTCAGTAATTGCCGATCATCTATAAAACTTTGTTAAACATTTATTATTCATTTATGTACTTAATTTAATTTCTACACCAGAATTTAAAAAAAAATAAATACATTTTATAAGAGCTAAGTTCCAAATATTTATAAATGATTTAAAAATAATGTAACTATTTAAATTTGAAATTAATAATTTGAAATTAAAAGCAAAAATGAAGAAATATTGTGAATTTATATTAAATTGGAATGTTATTGTTTATAACGATAGGTTTTCGTAATTTTAAAGAATTTAAAACATTTCAGTTTAATGGGCACTAAATTAAATGTTGAGATGTATTTAAAATTTATTTGAAATTGTAGAATGCATTCGATGAATTACATACAAATCAGCTGTTTTGGATGTAATTCAATTTAATATCACCTATGCATTCCTGAACGTATTTCACTTTAGTTAATAAGCTGGGACTTCGTCCAATTAAGTCCTCAAATCAAAATGAAATATCGCTCGATCAGTATCTGTCTGTCTGTAAGTCAGTCGCTGTTGAAGTCTCTGTCGAGATGTGGTTGAGTCACCAAGGTTCACAATGATATATCAGCTGCTTAATTTATGAGGTGCAATTTTTAAGATCTTTTCGCTGTTCACCGCTCGGCTTGTGACAGAGTAAAAGCCCCTGGAGAAATATACTCATATCTCTTTGTGACTGTGTTTTTTTATTTGTTTGTGTTGGGCTTTTTCACTTTTTCTTGTGGCAAGAACTTTCTCTTCTAATTGAAAGCAGTTCGATGGGGCGGACGATAAGCAAACTGCCATACAGACAAGCGGATTGCCGAGGTCGGGCTCCAGCTCCGGCTCGATCTCAGGCCCGGGGGCTTGGGAGTCAAGTATCCAGCTGGGAATCTTTTGATACAAGTGGTGAGTGGCCGGCACTGCATGACGGACGACCGATAAATTGCCCACAATGTAGTAGATGTTTCTGCGGCCTGCGGCTATTTTATCTCTCAATTTAAATACTGACAACAACAAAAAAGTCACAGCTTATTGACGACGGCCCAAGGGGGGGCTAGGTTGGAAGCGCCAAACTGAAAATAAATAATAAACATGTAGAAGAGTGGAAAAAAAAACAACTACTAGCCGCATTCGACAGCAGCGAGAACTGGTCGCTAGCCTGGAACTCTTGACGTTGATCTTTTTATATTTCTTTTCGTTTTTTTTTTTTTTTTTCGGTGAGCGACGTCGTAACTCGTAGAAGCTGTGGCATCGGTCTTGGCGTCCAAGTCTGGCTCTGACTCTGTTTCTGTTTCTGGCTCCAGTGTGTGTCGTTGTGTCTTTTTGGCTTCTAATGGTGGCTGTATGGTGAGAATCGATTTAGTTCGGTTTACGGCGATCAAAGATACAAACGCGAAAAAGTTTCTATCTTGTGCGGCGCACGGCATTCAGTCAAAAGTGAAACAGTGTCAGGAAGCGGAGGAACAGGAAGATAACATTATCATCTACGTTAACATCCACATTAACATCCACATTAACATCCACATTAACACAAACAACACAAAGTGATTGAGCAAATTTGCTGCTAATTGCGGCAGGTGTTAATCAATTTGACGGCAAATTGCATTTTAGGTAAATCGATTTCCGTTGTGCAACAAATCTCATAAAAATTTATAACTATTTACGACCCCACTGCTGTCACAGTTAGTTAAGTGAGCGTGTCCTAAAGCATTTGAATGAATCAATTTGCCAATTTCTCTTAATGCTAACGACTTCCTGGCTGCAACTGAAGCAAGGCCACTCCGCAGGGTGCATGGAGGATGCACAAGGTGGGAAGGGGTGCCTCATGTAAGATTGACCGTTTTGTTACGGGACAGACAGCAAGGCAAAATTGCATAATTTGATGTTGAAAAATAATTAATAATGTAAATTATTATTATGATCGGCATAAAGACAATGGTAAAAGGCGGCGTTGCACAAATTTACATGGGGGGAAATCTTATAGCCAATTTGAAAATAATACAAAAACAAGCAGATAAAAGTCGTTTAAAAGTTACTTTATAAAATGTGCTTAGATGTTAAATGTAAAAATGAAATTCTGATTCCATTGGGAAATAATTAAAAGCTTCAAAAACAACCTTTTCAAACTAATTCAAATCGATCGACTGGAATTCTGATAATGAAAGAGAAATATATATATTTTCTATATATGTTATTAAACTTAAAAGAGTAACATAGCTCGTTAAGAAATATGGTGCTGTAGATAAGTCAAATATCCTTAAGAAGGATATCAAAAACGATTTAAGCAAGTAATTGTCATGGGGTAGCATAGACTTAATAAACTTCCCAGCCTGCTGACAGGACGTTGTAGACTAAATAGTCATTAACTAAACTAAACTAACTAAACTAGGTATTGTCAGGAGCGAAGTCCGACGATTTTATGAAAAATGAGAAGGCATCATCAATGTTTTAAACTCGTAGAACATAGGAAACCTCAATCGGACAAACATTGTCTGATTAGTTCAGCCATTAGGGTTAATGGTAGAAGTATAGGTTCAGAAGCAGGCACAATAGATGTAACAGAGTCTCCAATAATAAAAATAATAATAATAATAATAATAATAATAATAATAATAATAATAATAATAATAATAATAATAATTGTGCTGTTGATGTGCCTTAATTGCTAATGATTTACTATTCTCAATGTGAATCCCCCACCTTCAATGCCACTGGACAGTGAGCACACAGCTGTCCGCTGAATAGACCATTAGCACTACGAGTTTAACACTTGCAAATGCAGTTAATACACTAGGAAAAAAAATTTCAATGAATTTTAGAAAATTTGCAAACAAACCTCAAAATATTATTCAGAAAGTAAATTTCTGGTTGTGTCTTTAAAAAAGCAAAAATAATTTTGTTATTCAGATGGGGAAAATTTCGTTACTCTTTTCTACATTTTAGAATGTTTTATTTTTTTTTCTTTAAAAAAATGAGTTTTCACTTCTAATTCTTAGAAATCAATTTTATTATTAAATATGTTGCTAAGAAATAGAAAAAGAGGGTTTCTATTTAAAGAAATTATTTTCGTATATTTAGAAATTATTTCAAAGAGTTTTCAGGCGAATTCCTAAAATTCCAGGGGATTTTTTTCTGAGTGTACGATTATACAAATAGAGAACTGCTACTCTTGGCGCCTGTTATGAGTCCAGTGAAGCATATAATTTAACGTAGTACGTATTACAACAAGAAACACGCCAAGAAAACCCAAGAGAAATATGCTTAAATTAAAAAATATATATATTTATATATATACATATATATATAAAAAGCACTCGGCCAGAGCCGACAAAAAGTGCAGAAAATGTGTAAGACGATAATAGAATACGGAGATAGCAAATGAAAAATTCAAAGCAGACTCAAAAGAAAATATCACATAACATTTTTAAAAGACAGCTTTTGTTGTTGTTGTTGTTGTTGTTGTTGTTGTTGTAGTAACAGTACTTTAAGCGTGAGCTCCACAAAATTATTAAATAAATAACTATAAGCTAAACACGGCCCTGCGTTCCCCGATTATGGCACATATTTGATCGTTGATGTAATCACAGCAACAACAACAACAACAGCAACAACAACAGCAACAACAACAACAACAACAGCAACAACAATAACAATTGGAATTACATTGGTTTGTTCGTTTTGTGTCGTCCATAATTATAGTTAATTTGCGCGTTTATTGATTCAAGATAGTTTGTTTATTTTTTTCACAACTTTTGCCCACAGATGAAATCAAATGAACTTTAATCATTTCGCGTGACTTGCAGCTATAAATACATACAGACAGACATATGTATGTATGTGTGTAAGCAAGTGTGTGTAATCGTATTTAAAATTCATATTATTCGTCACCTGTAAAATGACAAGTGAAATGAAATTATTTCATTAATGGAAGATGTAAAATTTATTAATTTAACTTAAACATTTATTTCAAACAATTAAACATTAAGAATGACTTAGTCAAAAATTCTTTTTACTTAACGTTTTTCTAATCGGAACTTAATGAAATTTTTGCAGCTGATCAAAAATATGCCTGGGTATATATAAAAATTTAAATTAAAGTGTCCAATTCTGTGTTTGTATTCGATTTTTATCGATACTCACGAAACGAATCAGTTATCAGAAGATTGAAATCAATTTGAAATTAAATCAATTTTTTTTTTATAAAAGAATTTTTAAAATTTTAAAATAAAAATTAATTGCTTATGTTTTCCTAATTATTTCATGGATAAAAATAATGTTTATGCCACATTTATTTTAAAGCGAAGAACCGTCAAACAGTTATTTATTTTATTTTTAAATTAAGATTATCTTTTACATAAAATGCCATTCTCCATTCAGTATATTTAGTTTTCGAGGATAGGTCATGCCATAATTAGCTCCACAGAAGCTACCCTCCAGGGCTTTAGGTTATTTTGACACACAGATTGTGACGTCACACAGATATTAACTTCGATTCATTAACTATATTGCGCTTTTAGAGTTTTTGCTGCCGCTGGCTTTTGGTCGTACTTTGCCCATGAGGCACAAACTTGTCATGCTGCAGCTGTCCTTGCTGACACTGCTGTTGACGTCAGCCGCAGGACATGAGCAGCAGCTGAGGCTTGAGAGGTCTGCCCCGGTGGTTTATGCTACAAGCAAGCCGCCCACTCATGAGCTACCTCGGCCGGTAACGCCGCTCGCAGAACTGACCTTCGGCTATGGTCAGAGCGAGATAGCGAATGAATCTGAGAGTGAGGGCGAGACTGAGCGGAATCCGCGCTCACGTCGCCCCACTCTGATGGATGTGGCACTACAGCAGAGCGTGCAGAAAGGACTCAATGCCATGACCGAGCTGTATGGCAAAATACAACCGCAAATGCTGCTCAATGGTCTGCAATTTGATGTTTTATTGCTGCAAACAAAAAAAACTCTTCATTTGTTTTTTACATTCATAGGTCAAACGCTGCAAAACAATCATCCAGCCGCATTGCTTTCCCGCTTCAACGCGCCCAACGCCGATTCGGAGCAAAGGGAGATGGCCGCCTATGCAACGATTGAAGCCACCAAAGCCTTTCGACAAAAGTAAGTCCTCGGGTCGACTGCCAGGAGCACTGCGGGTGCAAGAGTGAGTTCATTAGCCACAAACACATATGGCCAGTCATATGAGCAAACTTATTGCCCACATTGTTCATAATTAAAATTCAAAGTGTGCTCCACTCTTCTCATGGTTAGCTCTAGAAAGTTTTGCAAGCAAATATATAAAAAAAATTAAAAATATATTAAAGTTAGTCAAACTTTTACGAAAGGATACAAAACCTGCAAGAAAACTCTAGTCCAAGGTATTATCGAAATGGATTAACAATTTTTGTTCACAAGCTTATTAATACATACGAAATCTGGATTTTGGCCTGACTTCCCTATATTACTTAAAAACAAGATAGAACGTTGTAGTCGGACGTAACCGACAGCGAAATACTATTATACCTTAATTTGTGTACAGTTAAGAAATACCTGAATTGCGGGGGATATGGGCGTTTATCGGTTTTGGGGGCGGGAGTGGGCGTGCCCCAAAAAATGTTGGAGTTCGATCTTAATAATATAACTTCTAAGTTTGGTAACTGTAGCTCTTAAATTGCGGGAGATACAGACATTTATCGTTTTTTGTGGGCGGGAGTGGGCGTGGTCCAAAATTTTTTCCCCACATTTATGAAGGGTGTTACTAGCAATATACCTTTAAAATTTGGTGACTTAAGTTTTCAAATTGCGTGAGATATATCACCACATATATATGTGGGCGTGGTCCAAAAATTGGTATGCCAATCTTTAAAGGAGGTTACCAGCAAATTACCTTCCAAGTTTGGTTACTCTATCTTTAAAATGTTCGGAGATATACGGAGATATCGATTTACAATCGGAATTGTCGATTATAGGCGCAGGTGTGGGCGTGGCACATGCCAATCTTTCAAGGACCTCGCCAACAACCTACCAACCAAAATTGGTGACTGTATTCATTAAATTGTAAGAGATATGGGGAGTTATCGTTTTGCTAAAATCGATTTTCGCGGTTTTCTAGCTCCCTAGTGGACGTAGGTCCAAACCCAAGACACTTTAACTTTTGAGGGTACTTTCCAATATACGTTCCAAGTTTCAAGTCTCTATCTCTAAGGGTGTCGGAGGAACGCGCGTTCATACAGACGGGCAGACGGACAGACGGACGGACAGCATGACGGACATTGCACAAAACCAATATACTATTATACCATTTTGGTATAATAGTATAATAATATAATAATATTTGGCAAATTTTCGCCAAATTCGAGGATCACCAAACCAAATAGGATAACTGATTATTCAATTTTTCAATAAGAGGATCCATAAGTTGGATTTCACAGTGTAAGTCATAAAATTCTATGAATACAAGAATAGAAAAAAATTGACTTGAGTTTTAAAAAATCTCTATTCTTTTAGCGACACGAACTTAGTTATTTTGAAACTATTTATAAAGAGAAAGGTTGTGTCTTTCTTACAGTTCCAGATATTTCTTTAGATTCTTCAATTATATATATTTATATTTATATAATCAATTTTCTGATGTCTGAAAGGTGGCATTATCATTGCTGATATTTAGAAAATCGGATGATTTCATATCTTAAATTCAGATGGAAAATACTGATGCATAATAATAATACGCTCTTGTAAATGTTGGGAAATTTTTGTATACATATATACTCTTGTGTTGGCTTTGGAATCTTTTGTATCCATATACATATATTTATATTGTCTTGCAATATTTTCCATTTCATTTCTGCTCAGTCCTCAGACCCACTTCACAAATCCCGCAAATGTGGACAAGACAAAACTTGCTACACATGAGTGGCCTATCCACAGGCTATCTAATGCAAAAAAAAAAAAATAACAAGAAAAAAACACACACACGCCACAAATGTGGGGAGTGTAGGGGCACGCCCCGGCAGTACGCTGCCACCCCTGCATGCCACAGCAGCGGTAACTTTCTCGCTTGATTAACGAGTTCTACGGCACCATGGCACCCATGGCTGGCTAATGAGTTGAAGTTGAAGTGCGCTGACAAAAGTGCTCCAAAATGTGAGAGGAGCGGAAACGGGTGGGGAGTCGGGCGAGGCAGCTGGATTGGTGGCGACACCAGCTAAGACCGTAGCTAATACGACAGTCAACGATTGTTGTTGCTGTTGTTGTTGCTGTGACAGCCAAGAGTCAACTTTCACTTTGACATTGAAATGCCGCATAATTGCAAGCCAGCATCAGCACTCGTCATGCCTTGGACCATTCCAAGTTAAGCCAAATTGTCTGTTAGGTGAAGGTAAATTAAAGGTGCTCGCCGAGCAGAGCAGAGCAGAGCAGAGCGGAGCAGAGCGGAGCAGAGCAGAGCGGAGCTGAGCTGAACTGTGCTGTGGTCAGTGCAAAAGTAAATGACCTCTTTGGCCAGGCAACGGGAAATAGCAGTCGAGCAGCCGCCAGCGACTGCTGTAGTTTTTCCAGTTTGCAAGTTTTCACTTTTCACAACGAGTTCGGGCTCGTCTACCAGTTGCGCTGCTTCAGTTCAAATTCGGGTTTTTTTTTCTATTTGGGTTGTGGCTATACGAATCCGTGCAATTTTCCACATACAACACGCTGAAACAGAACTTTCACTCAAAGCCAGCCACACACATAGATACACACACACACACACACATACACAAGTGCAGGTGCAATGAGCCAAAGCTGCCCAAAATACTTTTATGTAATTGAAATCAACGGCGCTGCTCGATGAGCTGAGAACAATAAAAAATCTGGACTCAGACGCCACAATTGTCCATTTGTCTGTGTGTAAAGATTTGACATTTTATTTAATACTTTTAAATTTTACCTTTGCAATCTTTAATGACTTCAAATTTAAAGTGAAAAGCGTAAAATATTTTAGACTAAATATATAAAAACATAACGTTTTTGGACAATTGCAAGAATTCATATTTTCCCATTTCTATTGCAAAGAAATTGGTTTATTTTTAGTTTATTTTTTCTCATATTTTCTATAACTATTTTTAATACACACAGATTGAAGCCATTTTGAAATGTAGAAAATCAAATTGTTAAATTTAATATCAAAGTCAGAAAAAACAGAATTCTTTGAAAATAGTACTAATGATAGCCATGGATACTATTAACTTGTTAATGATTTTAAAATTAACAAGAAAAGCGGAGCAGATAATTGATTTGACAAAGGAAAAATTAATATTTATGTATTTTATGTTAATATTAGAACTAGTCTATTTTATGTGGCTCTCAGAATTTGAAATTTGAAAAATATCTCTTAACGAGATTCACTCACTTAAGCCAAAAGTATTAATTTTCATTAAATACTTTTTGACGAGACTTATGTAATACATTTATTTATGTGTCTAATATGCAATCTAAACTGGCAGTAGGATTATGATCTGGTGGCAAGGCATCTTCGAGTCGGTTACTCTAATTTAACAATTTTTGTTGGCTTGCTGATTGCTCAAAATCAAATTATGAAATATCCGATGCGGTTGCTTTAACTAAAAATGAGCTGCCTTCGTGGATGACGTGACCAAACGTTGGTGCTCATTAATATTGCCAAAAACAGCATTTAGCCAAAATTAGAAGAAAGCGAGTGAATGTGATCGACTGTAATTATAAATGTATGTGAATGTATATTTGTGTGTGTGTGTGTGTGTGTGTGGGGCAACAAAACGTTAGAAATAATACATATGAGAGAAAAATGCATAGAGCTTTCCCATTTACCCAGCTCCCCCATTCTCAGCATTCGCAATTTGATTACATCAAACGGCGACAACAGCAACAAAGACACAGTAAACAACAAGCAACGACGACGACGACGACGACTGATATGCCAAAGAAAGATATAAAAAAAAAATAAAAACACACACACACACACACACGCACACACAGTCACAGTCACAACAAACAAACAAATAAACACAAGACGCGACTTTCGTTTTCTACAAGCGCCAAGACTCAAGCTCTTCGCACGAATTCGGCCTCAAGCACCCAACAGTACGAAAGTTTAGACATACACACAAATACATATATATATATATATATATAAATATATATATATACTGTTTTTTTTTTATTGCAAAGCCGATGAGTTCATTGAACGCCGCTGCGGCTGCGCTTCGCCTCTGTGTGTTTTTGTGTAGGCTACAAATATTGCGCATACGCCTCGTTGTCTAAGGTAAAGGGCGCTTAGTGACTTTTTATACGAATGGTTAAATGAAAAACCAGCTAACTGAAATCCGATAAACGTAAGATTCACTGAGCTGGCATTTTCCACTTTCACCACGAACAAATTCCATACAATTTTGCTGACTTTATAATACTCTTTATGTTCGCAGTTTTTTTTTGCATTTTTCTTAAAATAGGAATTGAATAAAATATAATACAACTTTTAGAAATATATATATATATCACTTAAGTAAATACATATATATATTTTTTCTACTTTCACTTTCTAAATTAAACACTTTTCAATATGTTTTCAAATTCAATTTTTATTTACTAAAAAATAAATAGTCATAAGACAAGATACATTTTTGAAACCAATTTGGCAAATAAAAAATGTTGAGTTATAATTTATAGGATATTATTATAATCCATATATTTAATAATCTTATATTTTTTATTTTTTAACATGTTTATTATATTAAAATTATTTAAAGATTTGTTTTGGTAAATGTATTTCACGATCATGCAAGAATTTCGTTATATAATATTAACCTTTAGTTTCCAATAATTGATGTTCAAATTATTTTGAAATGTAGACCTTTGTTAGCATTTCCCAATCCCTGAAAAATAGTCAAATCCATAAATTAAAGAGAGAACTTAACAATCATAATTTAAATATTATTAATTTTTGAGACTTATGTTGTAAGAGTGGTTTTAAGCATTTAAAATTTAGCAGCACGATTAATGGGATGGGTTGTACTCTTAGCTTAATCAAAGTGAGATATAGTCAAACTTTCTGTTAGATATATGTTTAACTACAGTCACACGATAAGATTAGAAATTTCCAGTTATCATGATCTGTTAATTATAGCCATCGAGAGAGAGAGAGTAAAAAGCAGCCAGTAAATGGAAAGCCAAATCGGCTAATATCAAATCTCGTTGCTATCTTTGTGATTTCTTATGCGTTTTCCCACAAACCACACACATACACACACACACACACACACACACACACACAAGCAGACACATACAGACGTAGACCCTGAAAACGCAACTTGCTTTAATTTGTTGGTGAATCTCGCATTTTAACGCCCGGCAGCAATGCGACGAACTTGTTCCGAGTCTGTGCAACTTCGTGCAACTTGAGCGTTTTATAAATAGAAGCCGTCAACGCTTGTGGACAGCACTCGAGAGCAAAGTTTGAGCGCAGCCATGTCGGCGACACTGTTAAGCGTCAGGATGTGGCATCGGATGAGGACGAGCTAACCGAAAGTACTCTTTCAAATATTATTTTAGCTTCCAGCACATCGATGAGCTGGCTCGACAAGCGCATGCGCACAAAATCTCATTGCGCCGCACGGCGCTGGAGGGACTCTGTCCGGTGCGGGATCCGCCGCCTTGTATGCCAGCATCGGAACGATATCGCACCCATGACGGCACCTGCAACAATAATCGTCGGCCGCGCTGGGGCGCCGCACAGATGCCCTTCAATCGGTTTCTGCCGCCGGAGTATGGCGATGGCGTTGACAGCGTTCGCAGCTCAACGGATGGCAGCACTTTGTCCTCGTCACGATTCGTCAGCCTGCTGGTGCATGGGGCACGCGACGGTGAGGCACCGCTCACCCTCATGATTGCCCAGTGGGGTCAGATGCTCGATCACGACATGACATCAACGGCACAGCCACGGTAAGTGCAGCTGGCAACACACGGTAATCCTTAAGCTTAAATATAACTATTTCGTTTTGTGGCAGCTCCATCAATGGCTCCATACCCAGCTGCTGTGGTGGCAAGGACTTTCATCCGTCGTGCTTTCCCATCAAGGTGCCGCTGGACGACCCGTGGCTGTCGCCACTGAAAGTTCGCTGTTTGGAATTTTTGCGCTCGGCGCCGGCGCAACGTCGCGACTGTGTCTTGTCCTGGAGGGAGCAGACCAATCAAGCCACATCCTACATTGACGCCTCGCCCATCTACTCGAACAGCGCCAAGTCCTCGGATAATGCGCGCATCTTTCGCAACGGCCAACTGATCTATGGTCGTGGCAATGCGGCGGATGATGTTTGCCAGCGCGGTGCGATCGCGACGCAGTGCATCCGAGCAGGGGACGGACGCAGCGGTGAGCAGCCCGGTCTGCTGGCCATGCATCATGTGTGGGTGGGCGAACATAATCGCATTGCTTTGGAGTTGAGTGAGTTGAATCCGCATTGGAGCGACGAGAAGATCTACCAGGAGACGCGACGCATTGTGGGCGCCATGTTCCAGCATATCACCTATCGCGAGTTTCTGCCCATCGTACTGGGCAAGGAAGTGTGCAAGTTGTTTGACTTGGACCTACTTACCACAGGCTACTATGAGGGTTACAGCTCCAAGACCAATCCCACTGTGGCCAATGCCTTCTCCTCGGCTGCCTTTCGCTTTGGTCATTCCCTGGTGCAGAACTCCTACATGAGATGCGATCGGCATCACAACGTGATCAACAACAGTGAGTTTGAGCCAACCGACACACAAGACAGCTTCCATAACGTTTCTCTTTCTCTGATCTTCTAGATGTCAGTCTCCACAAGGAGTTCCAAACTGGTGATATTGGCACAGCGGGTTCACTTCATCGCCTGCTGCGTGGATTGGCAACCCAGCGTGCGCTTAAGCGCGATGAGTTCATCACGCCCGAACTGACCAATCATCTCTTCCAGACACCAGGTTTTCCCTTCGGACTAGACCTGGCCGCCATCAATATACAGCGTGGTCGTGATCATGGATTAGCGCCCTACACCACGTGGCGTGTGCCCTGTGGCCTGAGTCCCATTCAGAGCTGGGATGAATTCGGTAAACTTATGCCTTTCCAAAGAGTCACACGTCCAGTTTATACTTACTCCACCTTCTTTTTCCCATTTGGGTTGCAGCTAATGTGGTGGGTCCGGAGTCAGCCAAGCGAATTGGCCATGCTTACCGAAGTGTGCACGATATCGATCTCTTTGTTGGCGGGATTGCGGAGCGACCCGTGGTGGGTGGACTGGTTGGTCCCACCTTTGCCTGCATCATAGCGCAGCAGTTCAGCAACTCGCGTCGAGGCGATCGTTTCTGGTACGAGAACGGTGAATTCGAGAGCTCCTTTACACCAGCGCAGCTGCACTCGCTGAGGAGGGTATCGCTGGCGCAGGTGCTGTGCCGGGCCGTGGGTGGTGGCACTTTCCAGCCACACATTTTCATACCTGCTGAGATGACGGACAACGAACGTCAGACTTGTGGCACTGGCATTCTGGACTCAATTGATTTAACTCCATGGCTTGAACAAGATCCGTTTTTAGTGTCCAAGAATCAGCCCGATCAGGTATTCAATATTTTGCAGTCGGATTCAGGACAAAATCAAATGAGTGTCACGTCCTTTGTCAAGGAGGACAAGGCAGGTTTCTCCAACCGCATAAAGCCGGCCAATCCTCATGTGGACTTCAGTCCCAATTCAGCGACGGGCTTTCAGCGACCCACAAACGGTAGCATACTCAAAATTAACGACAAACTCGATCTGAAACGAAAGACTCAAGCCACGACAAAGACGAACAACAACCGACATCCGACACCCACTCGAAAGACATCAGTTAACGGCATTAGTAACAAACTAGACAAATCGCCCAAAGTTAGCATAAAAGTCAAAAATGTGGTCACCAGAAAACCAGGAGGATTAACACCCAAACGGACCTTAATTATTAACAATGTAGCCCTTGAGCTAAGAAGCGCTGCGGAGGGTTTTTCAACGACGACTGAGACAGATGACGAGATACAATCGAAAGCAGCAACAGATACCGACTTACCCGAATCACGAGCGGACGACGAAGGACTCCTCACCACGGACAGACCTGAAAGAACGACAGTTCGTACAGACAGACATCACTTGAACGATACAGGACAAACTGCGGACGAACTAGGCAATACAAAGAGGATGCAACGTCGGGTGCACAAAACAGAAGACACACCAGCGGACAGTAGACTGTTGCACACTCTTCGTAATCGAACGACGACAACAGCGGAGACAGCATCAACTGCTACCACAGAAAGCCTTGTTCGGGTTAGTCGCACAACCACATCATCGAAACCATCGAGAACCACCAAACGTGGCATCGAACTACGTAGCCATTTTCAAAATCGTCCGGTATATCCACAGAAGGTAGTTGTAAACGGGCCCAACACAAACGATCAGTACGAAATCGAGATAAACATACGACAGACAAACAAGAGTCCTGTGACACGACCCATTGGCAGTGAGTATGCCGATTACACGACATCGACCATTTATAGACCCAACTACAGCAACGCCGAGAACAGTTATGCACCCCACTATTTGGACTATGCCGGTACCACGCCCGTTTACGGCTATTCCCAAACGCATAGGGACACGAACTTACATACGCAGAAGACCAAGCCACCGACAATTATCTACCTGAACGACAACGATGACAGACGACAGTCGACCACAACACGAGCCCCGAACATCTTTCAAAACTTTTTAACTTATGCCACCAACGGCTTCAATAGACGCCCCACGCCGTCTCCCAGCCCGATTTCCGTGACCCACAATGAGCGTCCCTATCAGGAGACCCATGTGATAAATAGCCCAATCTCAAGCTCACATAGTATCGCAGCTAACTCTGCGTATGCACCACGCCCTCCAGCTTCCCCTTTGTCACAATCGTATCCGATTTCGAGTAGCTCCCAAATAGGATCGAATCCGCACACGAATTTTCTGCATGCGTCCAGCAGTGCCGTTAGCTCGGGACAGTTTGGCAGCATTACGGGCTCCGCTGTTGCCAATGGGGCCGATAGCACATTTAGCTTTAATATACGTCCACGTCCTGAACTTAATCCGGTATTTAGTTCATATCCACGTCCGCAGAGTTCAGGTGGCGGCTATGGCCTCTCCTCGCAGTCGCCCTACAAGCCGGACTATCCGCACAGCCAGAGCGAACTATATTACGATCGTGAGCTAGTACAGCATAATCCTAGTCCCTTTTCCAGTGGCAGACCACAGACTCACTCACAGACACAGACGTATTACGGGCGCATTCCGGAACTGAAGGAGGCAGATGGGGTCAACAATGAGATTGCAAATGCTGACCACAAACTGGACATTGTACATGACTTTGACTACTTGAGCCGAACGCTGGGCAATGTGACCACGGACGAGAGTACCCAAGACACTATTGACGATTATGTTTATGACGAGGACGAACCAAACAAGAACATTGACTTCACCAAGCTAGGAAAAAAGGCGGCAAACCAGAACACTACATCCTCCAGGATCATCAATAATGACAGCCATAACTCAACGACGACCCACACAACAGTTGTGAACTCCACATACCTGGACGATAATTTCGTACTGCCCATACTGCTGGGGGGCAACGAGACACAGACAACGTACGTGACTGAAATGCCCAAACCTTTACTGTCAACTACAAGGATTAACAGCAAGGTAACCGATTTTCCGGACAGTGTAGGTAAACAGTTGGGCAGCAACATTTTAGCCGACACCGAGGACTATGACGAGCGTGCAGCACAGGCTCATAACGGACAGAAACAGTTTCCCAATGTGGCCTTTGCACCCATCAACGTGCTGACAAAACCGGACAGGTGAGATCAAATGATTCTCTATCGATTATAATCAATTTTGAAAATCGGTTATACTATTCGGATTTATGTACATATATCTCTTTTACAGACCCGACAATTGGGTAATCTTTAACAGAACAAACGAGAAACCGTTATTGCCACAACCGCCAGTAATGAGTTCCGGTCCAGGCGCAGAGCCCACTAAAGAGGTGCCAATACCATTTGGCATGATACGGAA
Organism: Drosophila kambysellisi; assembly: GCA_035042185.1. NCBI lineage: Eukaryota > Metazoa > Arthropoda > Insecta > Diptera > Drosophilidae > Drosophila > Drosophila kambysellisi. The sequence goes on from JAWNLS010000303.1 coordinate 138,416, forward strand.
TAAGGAAAAACAAGTGGACTTAAATACGAAAGAAACAGAAAAAGAAACTGCAGCGCCGTAGGGAATGAACACTAGAAATACCAAATTAACCTAAGTTTACTTAATGTATTTTATGAAAATGTCAACTAACTTATAAGCACCGTATATAAGTAGTTTAATTCATTTTTATCCAATTCATGTTTTAAGGCCATTGTCAGTTTGAAAATTAAAAATTTGGCGCGCGCATAGCCTTGCCAGATAACAGAAAACAATTAACAAAAAGAGCGACCGATAACATTGATATTTTGAGCACAACGGTCACATCACTTATCGGTCGTCTGTCGGCTGGCCGCCACAATTTATCATCCATAAACTGAATAAACTGAATAAACGAAAAAATTTTGCTTCCAATGTAAAAGTTTATAAAAAGACTGCAACAAAGCAAATGGAATTCGATGAGTGTGCCGGACTTGATTTGGCCGTTGATAACGCCTGCTCATTGATTTTTATAGTGTCGGTCCTTTGCTGCCGTTGTCGGTAAATTATTAAGTCTGATTTTCGAGTCTGTGAGGCAATGGAGACTGATTACCAAAATTACGTCGAGTCATTGTCGGGAGTATCCTCGGATGACGATGACATCTCCACTGTGGATAGCTCCGATGAGGCTGAGGAGCCGACCAACTCGCACAGCCACCCACTGCAGCCACAAACGCGTACGCGAAACTTGATGCAAATGTTGTACGACAGAGAGGTATGTAAATAAACACTTACATTCACACACACACACACACACATACATTTTAAGGTTTTGTCTAATGCACACCAACACTAATATATATGCATGTATGTGTTTATGTTCACATGCAGCGGACAGGATTTTTTTCAGGTCGATCACAAGCGGGCCAGAAACAGAAGCTTCCATATGACCGGGTGCCAAATAGATTAAAATTTTGTCTCAAGGACGTTTTGGCCAGCAATGCCATGGAGGGGTAAGCAGCAAGGGCTTAGCAAGGAAAACGATTATTCTTATTCAAAGTGAAATTCTTGCAGGCACATCTTCATGGGATTGACTGCCTGTGGGCAGTATATGATCAGTCATCGGGTCGAGTGCAACGATAACACGTCCCTCAATCATTACTCCTTCAATGTGGGCTACAAGTACACGTAAGTGAAGCAAGAGAAGCATGCAACGGCATTCGAAATTGGCACTTAAGTCTCTCACTCTAAACTTTACTTTACAGTCTTTACTTTTGGCTGTTTCAACCGCACAAAAAACTACGCTATTTTTTCTCGCGTCGTCTGTTTGATGATCATGTTGTCGACAATCTGAAATCAGTTACAATGACACAGTGGAAAAATGCAGACAAACAAATATTGGTGGTGCATGGCGCCGCTACAGAAGGCGATGAAGAATGCTATATAACATATGTTAAAGTTCCTAAGCTAGGTTGTTTGGAGTGCAAAAAGCTGTGCGATGACGGTCCATGTAATAATTAATATATTACAAATATGTAAACAGAATTAATTATTCAAATGATATTTTCAGATTCCTTTTACAACGCTCATTGTATCAATTGCCATTTGACTGTGCACACAAAGTATTCCTCGATCGAAACGGATCCCCGTTTCGAACCGACCATCAATCTTCTGTGCCCTGAGCGCATTCTTATTATCTCGAATGGATTCATGCACATGCTGAGAATCGATGCAGACACGGCGGCCGTATCCAGCAGCTCCTTGCCACAGCAAAACTATAATCTGCCCGTCACACAGCACAGCCAGACCCTTTTGCTGCCACGCACTCCTCTGGCCAGCGAGGAGGATCGCTGCTCTGTCCCATTTACTGGCTCTGAGGCAGACAGTGAGCACAGCGTTGTAGCGCGAATTATTGCCGATTTTAGTGATATTGAAACAGAGCATCCTCAACGCACTAATCATGCCATCAACAACAATATCAACGAATTTCAACAGCGCTCCAATATAGAACCACACAGTGTCTGCAACGAGAAGATAATCTTCTCGACTAACTGTAGTAACGGGATGGCTGCGTCCAGCATGACACTTTCAGAAACCACATTGCCAGTGGTAATGCAAAATGCCGTTGGCTCCAATGATTCCAGCCAAGCGCGTAAGCGCAATCAGCGCATAGTTACTAAATCTTACCGCAACGGAATCACAACTATTGACATGCAAGTAAGTTTTGCCATCCAAATTTATCTATCGCAATACTAACATTATCCATTTCACAGAATACATCGACTTCCAGCTCAATGACAGATAAATCCAATGCTTACGAGTTCTCCGAGGACAACGAAAAGTGTGAAAAGATTTCGATATTTCGCAAGCGCCGGCTTGCTGACAAGAAGTACGAGTTCTCTGAGGATAACTCTGAAAACATTATTCCATTCACAAAAATACGTTCAGCAGGACGTACAACATTTAGTCCATCGGCTGCCACTTCAACCGCTCAGCGTAGTCTGCATCGATTCTCGCCCACAGCACATTTTTTTCACAATTCTCCATGTGCTTCGCCATCGTCTTCGCCACACCCGTCCCATCCGGCACCGCCTGTGCAGACGCCGCCGCATATGGGATTTCGTTCACCGCCTTCCGGCTCGAATCTGATGCGCTCGCCCAGCCGTAACGCAAATGCAGCCACTGTAGCTGCTCAGATCTACAATCAAAAGTCGCCACCGCTTTCCCAGGCGACACAACAGATGCTCAGCTATAAGCCGGGTGGCCCTTTGGGTGCACTATCGCCATTGCAGGTATCCATGGCTAAACGCTTCGACATTGGCGGTTCCATGTCACCCAACGCGGGCCTTTCATTTTTATCGCCGCGTCGCGATGAGCAGCGCATTGTCGAGATGCCTGTACAAGGCGGCCTGATGCCAGAGAAACCGGTGTGCACCAAGAAACTGCGACGTCGCTATGTAGATGAGGATGATGCCACCTCAGTGATTACCAGTGAGGAAGGTAAGTCGACCTATTCAAATAATTTATTATATCCAAACTGAAAATCAAATTATCGACAGACGACTGTATCTCGCCGGGATATCACACTTCGTTGCCAATGGAGGTGCACGGATCGTGCTACTCGGAAATGCAAATGATTTCACAGGCATCCTATCAGCGCCTGCGCTGCAGCAGCATCATTATAACACAGCATTCGTTTGACCTCGAGACGTTCACATATTATGTCATAAGCATGATCTGTCAGAAGCATCAAAAGATGTACAATGTGTTCCACGACTGGGCCTATGAGGTCATCAATGTGTGCCCGCTCAGCCAAACGATCAGCGGCTTGCTAATGGCACAATTCTCGGCACGAGATCAGATGCCAATTAGTCCGACGAATTGCATGTATTGCACCGGTCGGATGGGATGTAACTTTCACAAAGGGCAATATGAATGTCGCATTCTCTTCACATGGAACATGGAGAGTGGCCAATGGCAGGTACTGGACTATGGCGAGCTCAAGGAAATACATGAGCTGTTTAGCCCGCTAAAGCGGCTAGGAAAATCACGCCTGAGCTTTGCACAGGTGGCCAAGCAGATGGCGCAGGAGATGTCGGCAAGTCTCAATCGATTACCTGATTACACTTGCAATTTGCGTGTTCTCAGCGCAGATATTAAAAAATCGAAAACATCCATTTCCGATTTGGACAATATGGTTGAGTTTTTTCTGAAGCGCACAAACATCGAAATGCTCTGAGCATCTCTTAAGGGTTCCTATGGCTACGGCACAAATTGCTGTCTCACAATTTTGCCGCTACCCTCTCGTAACGTACAAGTGCTTCTAGTTCAGTTTTAAACACAAAAACCGTGTGCTGTATTTAGTTTTTAAATTCATTATTTTTATTTATTTTAATGCAACGAAACGCTTTTGCAAAAGGTTGAAATGCGTCCTAATTTTGACTGAAGTCCCTTTTAAGTAAACTATAACTTCTAGCTAGTTTTTTTTTTGACATCCATACAATAATGCATATGTATATACATATATACCTTAAATATTTCACATAATACATTCTATCTAAAAATTAGTTAGTTCATAATACGATTTATCAGCGTGGTACTTGGAAATTTGTTACCACTTAGTTAGCTGCACCTGTTTAATGGGTGTGCATAAATAAAAAATATACAAATCTAATGAATTACTTTATGTAAATTAAAACTTGAGTGAGTTACATATTAAAACGGTTATATGGCCAATAAATTAGTTCATGACAACCATGTTACTTTTTAATATAAACTATATATACAATGTATATGCTTTCCGAATACTTGAATCGTTGTGTTTTTATTAATAAGAATTATGTGGGATGTTTTCTTCGGTGGATTTGGAAATAATTTTTTTTGAGTAATTGCTCAGAATTTTGTAATCCCATTAATTTTTTTATTTACAGAAACCTATAGTAATTACGCAAAAAATCACATCAGTTGAGTAATATTTCATATTCTCTCAGTTTTCATCCCATCATATATACATGTATATCGCCAAAATAGCTCAAATCCTTCGGCTTTTTTTATTTACTTCAGGACAAATCGTGCTCTTCTTGGCTTCAATAATGCTTTTCATAATAATCCATTTAGACCTTGCTTTTGACCAGCTTCAATAACACAATGTTGCAAGACCTGTAATTCATGCTTAACTCCTATTTTGAAGAGCCACCATAAGCAATTATATTTCTTTAGACATATCAATTTTAAAATGTATATTTTAAGATCGTTTGGAAAAGGAAATGTGTCACTTCCATTTTAATAACAGAATCTCAATAACTAATGTTTCCTTGATAATTTAAGTGAATAATACTTGTTAATAAAAAGGATTATGTGAATATTGCCAACATTTTTTAGTTGTGTTGTGTTTTGCTTTGTTGTATTCTGTTGGGGGAAAAAACATCAAATTTAAATTTTGATCAAAAGAAATGGGTTCTCCTCACTGGCAAAGAAATGATTTTAAATATTGTTTTTATGAATAATACGAATAAGGAGACAAAATCTTTTAAATTGACTAAACTCTCTTTCCCATTTCCATTTTTGAATAACAATTAATTTCTTTAAATGGGCCCATCCTGTTATGGAACCTCCTGTTTCCTACTACTCAGTGAAGTTACAAATTTTTAGGTCATTTAAGGATTGCAAACTTAAGAATACCTCTACAAATTAAAAATCAAATTTTTTATTGTTTTTTTTTCTCAACTTTATTACATAAGTATACACACATATATAAAATATATTAAACAGTAACGTAGTTATGCTATATTAATTGTACTGTAGTAAACGTAATAATCTTATTAAAATCCATTAAGCATGAATATTTTGTGCAGTAAACTCTTAGTTTTATGCAGCAAACATTATTAGAAAATAATTTGTTGGTTTCTTATTGATTTTCTCTATAATTGTTAAAAATTTGAAGGTCATTTAACATGTCACAACGTTGAAATTTTCATTTATGAAACTTAAGAACAAAAACAGTGTTCAACTAAATATTTAAATATTCACATAGAAAACCTCATTTCGAAAATGAAATTCGGTATCGACTGCAACAAAATTGTATTTGCTCAAGATTTTTCAAATAAACCTCAAGCCCTATTAACTTAAAGTAATTTGTTACTAAATTATAGGACCTATAACAACAACAAAAAATTGTATACAATTTGTAAGTTAATTATGTACACATCAAATTTAAAAACTGTTCATTTAGTTTTTGTTATTTGCTTGTTTTCTATATTTGATTTGACTAGTGGTTTATGAATTTCAAAATTTATTTTGAAAAACGCACTTGGAGCCTGATTTGAAACCACAACGCTTATTTTAGTTGCAAAAAACAAACCTTTACAAAATGATTACACATCTAAAAATACATTTAATTCACAATTATATAGTTTTGTAATTTTAATCCATAAAATTTCTCAACGTGGGCTGTTTCTTGGCATTAAACATACATAATTTTAGTTGTTTTGATTTGCAATGCAAAAACTATGATTAGAAACTGTTGTTGTTGTTGTTCACACACAGACCACAGATCGACTCATTTGCAACAATTCGCTTAAAATAGTTATAGTTTAATGTACATTTTTTGTTTGTTCAGTAGATCAATAAATAGGCGCACCTTTGGGGCCAACGCCCAAGTAACTAACTGTTTGCATACAGTCCATCAGTTTAACTGTTGAATTTATGCAGACAAATAATTGTGTGTGTGTGAGTGTGTGTGTTTATGTGTGTGTGTGTTTGTGTGTGTGTGTGTTTGTGTGTGTGTGTGTTAGTGTGTATTGTGTGTTTATACTGCTGCAGGCAACAGCTTCAGTTTTCGCACAATATTTTTGGAATCAATCATTTGATGATTATTCACAGAAGCAGTGAGGTAGAACTGTTCTCTGCCCTTTATAGCCAGCGATTTGTGGGACCCGCTAGCTAGCTACCAGCTGTTGCTAATTGCCTGCTCCAACTTGGCCTTGGCGACAGCAGTTGCCGTGGTTGCACTCAGTGGACCCACAGTTGTGGCAACGACGCCCTGTTGCTTACCAGCAGCGAGGGCAGCGGCGGCGGCAGCAGCTGCCGCCAACAGTGAGGCCGATGGTGAGCTGGGCATGAAGTTGACATTGATATTAATGGGATGCACCACGGGCATGCTGGTGTAGCTCTTCTCGAGCAGATCCACACCGTTGAGATACGGCACCAGGGCGTTATAGTCGACATTCAGTGGCACATAATAGTTGCCTTGGCCGTGCAGCGCAAAGATTGGTACGGTAAACGAGTGCCGGTGCGGCACTGGTGCGGTGGTGCTGCTGGGTGTGCTCAGCTGAGCGCCAGCAGCATTCAGCTTTGCGAGCAGCGGACTGGAGTTGGAGCTGCTATTGTGCAATTCCGATTTGATGTCCTTGATGTCACTGAAGTTGAACGAGGGCTTGTTGTCATCGCGCCCCAAACCCATCGGTCGTGGCGGATTTATGTTGCTCGCCTCACTGTGCACATCCAAGGGGAGATCACCACCATTGCAAGCAGCTTCGGCCAGTTTACGTTTCTTGGCCATGATGGGAGCTATCTCGGGCTCGGTGCCATCCTTGGAGTGATCGGACATCGCATGCAAATGCGAATGCGAATGCGAGTGCTCGCTCTGCAGATGTGGGGCATGCTCGCTGCTCGTCTCCTCGTCGTGCAGCTCGTGGACGAAGCGCTCCTTGATGTGGTTCTTGTACTTGTAGTTGTTGTTGTGCTCAATCTCGTGTGAGGATTCCGAATAGTTGCGCAGTCGCAGCGACAGCAGGTCATCCGATGTGTGATGATTGTGGCCCAGATGGGCGTGCTGCTGCAGCAACGAATCCCGAGGCGGGGGCGAGTGCATGTTGGAGGTATCCGTGTGCAGCAGCGGCTCCCGCGACGAATCGAAATCATGCTGACTGCTATCCGTATGATGATGATGTGGCGCCGTCGATGTAATCACTGGCGCCTGATGCGGCTGCTGGTGTGCTGCAATACCAACGGCGTTGGCGCTTGCAGCCGCCGTCTTGGCCAGCGGCATGTGGCATGTGGATGTCGATGTCGTTGAACTGGCCGCAGTGCTGCTGGCTGTGTTCGAGCCGGTTGAATTGGTGGGTATGTTGTCGCCATTGATGCCATTGACACTGCCACTGCACCCTGCCAGTTTACTTGGGCTTTGACTCTCCATGCTGGCGTTGGAAGTGCTGGCATTGGTCGCCGAGGCAACAGTGGCAAGGGCAGCCTGCTGATTGCGTTGCAGCTGATTGAGATGATTACGAAAACTTAGATCCTTGACATCATTATGATCGTTGCTGTGCTCCACATCCGAGGCGCCCAGCATATCACGCAGATGGCACAGTGGCGGATGGTAGGCCTGGTGCGGACTGCCGCTGGAAGCGCTCACATTGTCCGGCATGTGGCAGCTGCGGCTGGACTTGTAGCAGTCGGCTAATAAACAAAAAACAAGAGACACAATTTATAAATTTTTGAAAAACAATACTTAAATCATTATCATTAATAGTTAATTATTTAATTTATTAATATTTATGGTACTGCTTGGTTTTACTTACCCTTAAAGACCTCATCGATGTGCTCCTGCAGACGTGTTAGGAGTCGATAGCAAAAGTCCTGCATTTGGCTATCATAGAGGAACTTGGCCGCCTCCTTCATGCAGTCCATGTAGCCGCTGCGATATTCGCTCTCCTTTTGGAGGCACTCGCTCTGCAAGTGCTTCAGATGTCGGATGGCCATCTCAATGATTTCGGTCTTCTCGATGCGGCCACGCCCCTTGCGTTGATACTGTGGCGGTATGAGGCGGGACAAATCGGCCAGACAGGAGTTCATGCGATCGCGTCGCCGCTTCTCAATGATGCGATGCGACAATGGATCTTGCTGTTGAGGCACACACAAAGGAGGAGGGGGGTTGCAATTAAAAATTGAGTTTCAACAGAGCCTAGCTAACTAGTAAGAGTAAAAGATCATGGTGTTCTGGGACCATTATCATGCTAAATAATGATTCTGGCCAGTGATTCTCTGTTTTCATTTTTCTTTGTCTATTTTTTTTATTCAATTAAACAATTTTGGTATGGTTTTAAGTTGTATTATTTTCATACAATAAAGAAAGAGTCAAAAGCGGCGACTTCTCGGGATGCGGTGCGTGTGCGTTCTACGTGAGTTGTGGGCGTGCGAAAGTGGGCTCAAATCATCGACATCGCTTCCCATTTTGCCATTTGCCAGTAAATGGTAAATCGGTTATCGGTTATCGGTAATCGGTAATCGGTAATCAGTAATCAGTAACCAGTAATCAGTCCCAGAATATGAGTTCGAGCTATGAACTTTGTTACTCGGCCGCTCTTTTCTTTTGATCCTTTGATCTTGATTTTTCGAATATCGATTAGTGTCGCGATTTTTGTTTGTTCGCTCTAAAATTGTAATATTTACCCTCGATGTTTTATTACGTCTTCCGGTGGCATATTCAGCATCATCCTCGCTGTATGCTGTTGCCGATGTTGAAAAATTTAAACTAGATTCTGTGCAATAAGGAAAACTGGAGACAGCTGCTTCGCTATAATTCGTATGCGTTTTGTTTCATATGCAAAAAGAAGTGGGAAGGATAAGAAACACAAATAAGTCCAAATCTTGTTCAAAAGCTTTTCAAATTTTGTTTGTTTTGTTTTTTTTTTTTTTCTTTTCATTGTTTTAGTAATGCATTTATTAGGCGCATAACTTAAACTGACTTAAAATCGAAACGTAAGGCTAATTAATCTAAATATTATTATGTATTTAAATAATATATATTTATATATATATGTGTGTTTTTGCTTTAATATGGGCAATGCTTTATTTCGTTTTCAATTGTAATGTAAATGTAGTAAATATAAGCCTAGGCTGCAATTTTAAAAGAAAAGAAAAATGCATTAATCGAATTGTAAAGCTGTGAACAATTAACCAAAACTCTCAGTCTGTCGCTCAGCCCATTCTCTCAATACACAATTTCTTGCATATCTCACTCTCAATTCACTTATAATGAGATCCATTGTTGGTAGTCAACCAGCAGCTAATCCGAGAGTTGATCCCCGAAAAGGGCCACCAATTTTTGCACCCCAAGTGGTCGCTTGGCTAAAATCAAACGAGCGTTTTGTTTTGTTGTGGTTGTAGTAAAAAATGATAAATGTGCCTTAAAGTACAAATAGCATAGTATAATTACAAAACATACCCAGCTATATAGTCAAGTTACACACACACACACACACACACACACACACAAACACACACACAGAGAGACACATCAATACTTACACTTACACACCTTGAATTTTGCCATTTTGTGAGAGTCTTGTGTTGTGTTGTGTGGGATTGGGCTCTATACTTTATAATTGTTGACTCATTTAATATTTCGTAATTTGTAATAAAATACGAAAAATATGATTTACCATACAAATCAGCAGATCCCCAAAAATACCGCCCACACGTTTTATTGCCAGCTCTCTTTGTATCAAAGCATAGGTTCTACACGTTTTCACAACATGTGTCACAAAAAAAAAATAATAATAATAAAAATAAATATTTTTAACAGCCAGCGGAACAAAAAAGCTGAACGCTAACGCGAACAATTGCGCCAAGTGAGGCAAGCAAGTAAATAAAACGAGAGGCACACAAAACAAAGTATGATAAAAAAAAGAAAACAAATAAGAAAAACAAGTATGATGCTGTAGTCGAGTTAACTCGACTACGATATACCCTTAACCCAGTTGTTAAATATATTATAGTTTCCCTTTAAAATGATTTGCACTCAAATGCCCGAACTGAATGGCTACAAACACGTTCATACACATACATAAATACACACACATACATACGTACATGAAAGAGTAGTTATCGGGGCTCTGCAGAATACACACAAATATATTGACGCTAGCGTCGATTATCATGTCATCTCTTTCTCACACATGCGCTCGCCTATTCATATGTATAGAGAAAATGCTTGCGGCTGCTGATAGAAATGAGATCAATATGAGAATATATTTTCGACTATAACTTTGGTGTTTCTTATCCGATCTTAATGAAATTGATCAATTGATCAATAATATGTATATGCATATTATATAAATTAGGAAGCCTCTGCCTTTTAAATTGTGGAATTTATTGCTATCATAAATCGAAATGTATCGATAATTCAGAAACTGAGGCAGTTATCGATAAAATAAAGCAAACTTGATCTGCGCCTGGTACACGAGGTATTCTTATATTCCAAATTAGAAGTCTCTAGCTCTTATAGTCTCTGAGATCCGCGTGTTCATACAGACGGACAGACAGACGGACAGTGCTATATCAACTCGGGTGTTGATCTTGATCAAGAATATATATACTTTATGGGGTCGGAGATGCTTCCTTCTGCCTGTTACATACATTTGCATAAAACCATTATACCCTTTTTACCCATTTTTAATGGGTTCGTCAATTTCGTCAATTTGAATGAGCGCCAACCAATCGGTGACCAAAACAAACATAGCAATATTTAAAAACAACAAAACAACAAAACAACAAAACACGAAACTGAAACTGAAAAAATGCTGCGAAGGCGCGACATCGTCAGAAAACGCTAGAAGAATTTTTGCTACATCGAGCGACGTTCGCGATAAGCGCCGAAACGCAACGATTTGTTTGTATATATAAAAATATATATATGTATATATGTATATGTATGTGAGCACATAATAGCTACTAGTTAGTACCAGTGCACGGCGCTTATAACTTGTTTACTTTATCCGCTTAGCAAAACTCTTGTGAAATCTACAAACTGAAAAATTAGCAACCTGCTATTTGCTACTAATCTTACTACCACAGCTATCTGCCCACGACTTGTTTTCATTGTTGCAAGTCGCACACGGCTGTAAACGTCACGCACACGTCTCGGCCATCTCAGCGTATGAGTGATGCGCACTTGCCACATATGAGATTTCTACAGGCATGTGTGGCCAGTAATCCGAGAAATCTAAACTAAATATGCGATAACCTTAAAATCTAGTTGATTTGTGGGTGGCATTTCAGCAAGATTGAAAATAATCAGCTATTTTTTTTTTTTTTTTTTTATTTTATTTATTTATTTATTAGTCAACTAAATTCAGTCGACACCAAAAATACAAAAATTAAAAATTTGAATTAAATTAAAATTAAAAATAAAATTAAAACTTTAAATAAATTAAAAAATATTTTTTTTTTTATTTCTAAGATTTATGGGGTAAAAAACAAAATGGTCCAACATTTGTTGCAAGAATTGGGGAAAACCCAGAAAAACCCAATCAGACCAAAAATAATTAGTAAGAAAATAATTAGTGAGAATTAGTTAAGATCCACCACCTGTACATGCAAAAAAAGTTAATCTCTAGCTAAGACATTTAAAATTGAATTTTTGATTAGTGAAATGGAGGACTCTGAATTGATTACATGATATAGTTTATTATAATCATTACAGAGTACTCGAAACGGTTCATGCAAGGAATAGTTAGTAGTACAACGATTAAGAGAAAGTGGGAGGTAATAACGAGACTGTCTAGAGGGTACAGAAAAATTTATTTGGCTCATCAACGCAGTTGAGTCGATTTCGCCCTTAAGTAATTTTACCACAAACATAACTCCTAACATAACACGACGATTAGTTAAGGAAGGAAGGTTAATAAGAAGAAGCCTATCAGAGTATGGAGGCAGTACACCCCAGTCAAAGCGACGAAGCGCAAAAAGTAGAAAGCTCTTTTGCACCGGATTCCAATCTACTTTGGTGAATATGATATTGCGGAGACCACACACAAGATCCATATTCCAGAATTGGACGTACAAGAGAAGTAAAAAGTAACTTGGTCGTATAAGGGTCATCAAATTCCTTTGACCAACGCTTAATAAAACCAAGAACTTGAAAAGCTTTGTTGACAGTGAATTTGATATGCTTATCAAACTTAAGCTTGTGATCTAGAAGTAAACCTAAATCGTTTACTTCATTCAGTCTATCAAGTGGCATCCCATCGATAGTGTAACTGACAGTGTTAGGATTGGTACGGTAAAATGACATGACTTTACACTTAGAGCAGTTCAAATTGAGCAGATTTATTTTACACCACGACAAAAAGGAAAATAAATCCGCCTGCAATAAGCATTGTGAGGTCATATCATTATACGTCAAGCACAACTTGACGTCATCAGCATACATTAGTACGTTAGAATTCATTATTACAGAAGGAAGGTCATTAATAAATAGGTTAAAAAGCACTGGGCCCAGGTGACTACCCTGGGGTACCCCAGATGTGACTAGGATAGGAGGTTAGAAAGTACAGATTTAAATACAATTTTTTGAGTTCTGTTACTCAGATACTCCGAAATCCATGTAAGAAAGTTAGTAGGAAAACCTATAAGGTTTAGTTTGTGAAGAAGGAGACAATGGTTAACAGAGTCGAAGGCCTTACTGAAGTCTGTATAGACGACATCAGTTTGCATTTTATTCTGAAATCCTTTGATCACAAGTGAAGTAAATTCAAGAATGTTAGTGGTAGTAGACCTACATTTCACAAAACCATGCTGGAATGGTGAAATAATAGATCTACATAAGTGTTGCAGTTGAGTTGTTACTATTTTCTCAAATGCTTTCGGTATAGCGGACAATTTGGAAATACCCCTGTAGTTTTTTACATCGGATTTTGAGCCATTTTTATGGAGAGGAATAATAAAGGATTCCTTCCAAATAGCGGGAAAACAACAACTATCGACAGACAAGGTAAATAACTTAAGTAAAGGTTTGCAAATAGACTCCGAACAGTACTTAAGTACACATCCAGGGACTCCATCCGGACCTGGAGAAAACCCAGGCTGTGGATGGATGCAGGTCTGCAAGAAGTGACTCTAAAGTGATCACAGGTCCAAAAATGCAATTGGCTCTTTGGACAGGATAAGGATAAGATACGTTTGGGGAGAAGATAGAGGAAGAATAAGTAGATTGAAAATACTTAGCAAACAAATCGGCAGATTCCTAATCATCTTTTGCTTTCGTATTTTCATAAGAAACGGAGTTAGGTAATGAAGACGATTTGCGTTTCATGTTCACAAAATTATAGAACTGCTTAGGATCCTGTGCAAATTGCAGCCTACAGCGAAGAAGGTAATTATTGTAGCAACGCGAATTATAAGAAATAAAAGTTGCTCTAGCAACCATATATCGAGAGTAATCCAAGTGATTACTCGATCTCTTAAACTTCTTATAAAACCTTGATTTCACATTTTTCAACTTAACTAATTCCCGCGAAAACCAGGGCGGCCTGTTAGCCTTCACAGGATTCATACGGGGAACGCAAGCATCAAAATGTGAGTCCATGGTCTCATAAAATATTGACAAAGCATTATCCAAATTGGTGCAGGCATAAAGTACTGACCAATCTGTGTCAATTATTAATTGATTAAGTTTAATGAAATCTGCTTTACGGAAGCAACGATTCTTACGTGTAGAATCCGTTGCTACAAAAGGCACAAGAGTTGGCAGCTCTATAATCAAATCGAGCGTTGGATGATAGGGGTCTTCAGGATAGACAAGTGGTTCACAGCGAGAAAGAATAATACTAGTAGGATCAGATACAAAAATTAAATCAAGTAAACGGTCGTTACAATTTCGAATAGGGTTAACTTGTGACAGTGACAACTCATGGAGCCCATCAATAAATTCATTTGTGCAAAGTGGCACCAATACATTTGGTGGAACGGACCATATAATATCTGGAATATTAAAATCACCACATACAATCAGATAGTCTCTATCAGAAAGCATAGAAGAAATGTATTGAATAGCAGATAGATGATTAAGGTAGACTGAGACATCTGATTGAGGTGGGATATAGGAACAAGTAATGACCAATGAAAAAGTATTAAGCGCAATTTTAATACTTATAAATTCGATAACTAAATCAAATGGAGGTAGGAAATAATCTGACACAAGATCAGAATCGACAGCAATTAGGCAACCGCCACCTACACGTGATACTCGATCACATCTATATGGGGTGTATTTATTAGAAAATACTGAATAATCGGAAATATCAGGCTTTAACCAAGTTTCGGTAAATATTATAATATCAAATTCAAAAGAAAGACTGTCAACATATAGTTTAGAAAGTTTAGTTTTAAGACCTCTAACATTTTGATATGCTAGAGAGAGAGAGGATTTTGGTGTTAGTTTTTTGGTGCAACATTAGACGATGATGATGCACCAGAGGGATTAGGAGGTAGTGTAATAGAAGGCCGAATACGTTTTTTAGTTGTAAACTCTTTTATTACTAAGCCCTTCGGCCAGAAATCAGCACAGCAAATTGTGCCAAACACCTCTGCCGAAACACTTATTTTAAAAGAGGAAATTTCTCGTTCATAGTTGAATTTAAATTTTTCAACTAATATACCAGTTGATGTCACCTTGGCCTGTATATAGGCTTTAATATCATCCACTGATATATCAGGGGCAAGACGCGAAAGGAAAATTTGTTTTCTCGGAGCCACCGCTATTAAAGGCTTTGGAGCACGGCTAGAAAGAGCTGGGGGAGGCGAACAAATCAAGCTATTCGCCAACAAATCTTGGAGAGCTTGATACGACGGTGTAAAGCAGTTACTAAAAATATGGTAACAATATAGGAATTGCTAAAAATCATTACTAAAAGTTGAACGTCAGTTTTTCAAAACATAGAGAAAAATGTTTAAATTCAATCTGAAAAAATTTCAATCTGAATTTAAGAAAATCACCTTACTTTTCCTGGCTTTGATAAATCAGATTATTCAGAAAGAAGAAGAAATAATTTTGTACAAATCATTAAAAGATTTTTTGTTTTTTTTTTTGTATCTTTACAAGTAATTTCAGAATACAAGAAATTTTATTGTTGTTTTCAGGACGTTAAAAAAATGTATATCTATTTTTTCTTCCTATTAATTCTGATTCAGAGCACGACTATTTTCTTTAATACATGGAAAATTATGTGCAGTTAAGAAATAAATGGAGTAGTGGAAAAGTAAAAATGAAAAATGTGAACCATTTTTCTTTTTGCCGTTTACTTGTGTGCTATTTTTATGTACACAAAAAAGATACGAATACTTACAAAGTTGTGCATTTGCCTATCTGGAATGTACTTGAACAGTTTTGCATGGCTCTGAGGAGGATGAGTGTGTCTGGAATATGGGATTGCGTGCAGCAGGCCTTGCTGGGGAAACCAATCACAGAGATAGTCCCGTGTGCAGGGCGTGTTCTGAATTTACATCAGTCGAGTGACAATTGATTGTTCGATGTTCGAACTTTGAGCGCAGCGAACGGCGTCAGATACCCAAATCACTCGCTTGATTCATGAAATATCTACGCGGTGCCCTCAACGCCAAACGCCAAACGCTGAACATTGAACCCGACGGACACGCCCCCTTGCGCCCGCCCAAAAATAACTGGCAAGCGTTCGTGTTGGCGTTTTGTGAATTTTTATTTTGTTTTTCATTTTTTTTTTTCTTTTTTTTTTTTGGTGCCAAAAACATTTTCGATGTCGTAGCCGTTGTCGCACTTTTCAACTATTAAGTAATTGGCAACGAACGGCGCTCGTCTAAATTTATAGATGAGCCAGCTTGCGATCTGAGCAAGTGCATCTGAATACGACAGGTAGTCAGTCCGTAAGCAAAATGACGCCAACTGTTGATCAGCCGCACGCTGCTTGCCAAAAGCATGAACGGACGAACGGACGAACGGACGGACGGACGGACAACGCCATTGGATGGGAGAGTCCTCAAATGAACAGAGATTTATACAAAATAATATAAATAGTCATAGAATGTTTAAAACACGCGCGGCTCCAAAAAGTTGTTGTTGTTGACAATATCGTGCATTAACCTAAAAAAAAAAAACAATTGAATTTGTATTTATGTCTTATGGCTTTATGGCTTCCTGTTGTTGTCTCTGACCGCACAGATAAGATAACTTGTCAGCTACACGTGACAGACAAGCTCTTCAAATTACACCCACATAATTATAAAATAATAATTTATAATAATAATAATCTATTTTGAAATTTAACTTTTCATAGCTTTTATTGATTTGTCTAATCGCAATGGGAACTACCCAAGTGCACCTTATAAAGATAAAGCCACAATCTATTTGAGTTGTTTATAGTAGTTTATATACATACATATGTATATACTATTGCAACATTAAGATTTCAAAACTGGCAGATCGACATCACATGTCTTATTAATCAGGTTGCTAGTCAAGTTCCTCATGAAGTGACTAAGCGAAAGATACAAATATAGTTTGAATCAATTGTCAAGTGGAAAATTTTGTTGTTATTGTTGTCTAAATAAATATTTGTGTAAACTATTTCAATGCCACGCATTTCCGTTACAGAAACTGTGTCAAATGCAGGAGACCTTCGCACACCACATCATCATAGAATTTCCATATTTCCACACTACAGTTTTGACATTGGACAATCGAAATGAATGTGCTGCAAAATTGTGAAATACACGTGAAAGAGCAAAGCGATGACGCACATCGGATCGGAACAGTGAATCAACCACAAAAAAAAAGTAAACACAAATATAAATATAATAAATTGTTGTCTTAACTTGGGCAAATTAGCGACGACAATTAACTAAAAAACAAAAGTGATTTTAGTCTCCCTCTGCGAGTATTGCGATCTACGTTTTGCGACTGTCACTGGCCGCCAAAACCTTGACTGCACCTGCAGTCACTGATAAGATATATATATATACATATATATATTACATACATATATACATACCACATTGTATTAAAAACAAATACACTGGTGTAGGCCCGTCACAGATGATAAATACAAAACCAACAGCAACAGCAATAAAAACAAGTTGAGTGTTTTTTAGAGCGATCACGTGAGATGTTTTTGTTATGGCTGAATAACTGGAAATCTCACAACAACCGGTTGCAGTTTAAAATAAATATATATGTATGCATGTACACTGAGAGAAATATTCATCAACCTTTTGGTGGCTTGGACAACTCACCTTATTATTATAAAAACGAAATGTTTTATTTTTTTTTTTTTTAAACCAAAGTTTTTCTTAATTCCAGTGCACATTTTTTTTTTGATAATGCAGAAAAAGTACGTCTAATTTTTAGCGTGTTTTTTATACGTGCTTACGTAAGCTTTTCTGATGTTTAAAAAACTTTGAATTTCAGTCTAGGGTCTCGAAAGCAAAAAACATTTCTCTAAAAATTAGTTTGCATTTCTACTTTTTAGAAATATTTTCTATTCTTGGGAAATCTATGCCCGTGGTACGTGATATAATGACCAGAGTAACAGTAAAGCTATCAGACTCTCCATTGAGTAATGTGTAGAGTGCTTAGCCATAAAGAATAAGCCAGCAAAGCTTAAACTGATTTGTCAGCAAAACTTGTGCACGTGTCGAATGAAGAGCTTGGCAACAGTGCTTGGCTAGCAGGCGGAACTGCAAAACCCTGCCCCACCCTCCTCTCTCTTCACCTACCCCTCCTACCAATCCTTTCAGCTTTAGTGCTGTCCAAGCAAAAACAATTCAATAAACATAAACAACAGCAATTCACAACACAGCAGCACACACAGCACAATGAGCTCAATTGAGCTCAGCACAACAACCAAACACGAAAGATGAGTGCGGCATTTGATTCATAACACACACACACACACACATATATATATATATATATGGCATACATACATAGAAATGTATGTACATATGTATATTTAACGGCTGAAAGATGACGATGCAGCGGAAATGGGCATCGTTTGATTCAGCCACGTGAAATATTTTCGTACGTCAGAAATAGAAATCGTAAAGTGCAACGTTGAGTGAATTATTACAACAAATAAGAAAATTGTTGTGGAAATCATTTTAAATTTGTACTCAAATATTAGCTTGTGTGTTACACTAAAATAAACATTAATAAATAAACTAACTGCACTTAAATAAATATTTATTTAAATAAATAATATTTAAATAAAGTGAAAGTTTTATACTAATTATAAATATTCTGAATAAATATTTATTTGTGTACACTTTTGGGAAATTATTTTTGAATAAACAGCGATGCATTTATTAGGTTTTTTCCCGCTTGACATTACTCATATCTTTATTTGATGACATTTCGCGTTAAAAAGAAAAGTTGCCTGACTAGAAACTATCCAGCATTTAAACTTAATGTAATAACGAATAAGACAATTTTAATTTAAACTGTAAACGTGAAATTAATGGGAAAATTGAAATGCATCGTAATTAAGTAGTTTTTACGTGCCAGTTCAATGAAATTTAATGGGAGTCAAGTGATATAACAAAAAACTGAAAATAACCCAACCTTCGTGGTGTCTGCATTAAATGAGAATCTAAATAATATATGAAATATATACCCAGCCATAATAGACACTAAAATGGTGACCTAAAACAATAACATGTGCGCATTTGAAATACTTTTAATAACTGGGTCAACTGACATAAAAAATCCATCTATTTAAATCACTTAGCGGCAATCAAATGCAATGTGGGCCCAGCGAATGGACGCGGCTGACTCACCTGCCCCACTCAGCCCCAGGCCCCAGACCCCAGAGACTCGCATCGGAATCATGCCCAGTCAACGTTGAGTGCATTAATCACAACGAGGAAAGCACACAAAAATACATATACACACACACACGCACACATACACACACACTTGCCAGCAAGTTGTGTAAATTTCTCAATATTTGCGGCACGTTTGTCAAGCTGCACGAGGCAATCGAGAGCTCAATTTCGTTGATGCACACGATTGTAAAAAAAAAGGCACACATACAAATGCATGTTCGCATGTATGTATTAATGTATGCATGCATGTGAGTACATATGTGTTTATGCATATGCATAGGTGTGTGTAAATTGAACTGCATGGAAACGATCGAGTCTACGTGCTTACGTTGGAGACGCCAATGGACGAACGACGAAGATAAGGAGACGCGAAACCGAATTCGAATTTGAATTCGAATCAGCAACAGAAACAGAGAGATTTCGCTATGTTCCTATTTATGTGTGTAGCTAGATATAATTTAATGCGGCCCGTAATTTATTTATTAATAGAGCGCAAAAGACGCGTTTATTTTGTAAACAGCGCTCGCAATACTAAGCACTTATGTTATAAACAGATAAATATATATGTATATGTATTTAATTTATATATAATCCCGATCGATTGCGGCTTGTTTTGACGTGTTGTCTTGCTGAACATTTGTGTGTTGCTTAACCTACATGACGAACGCACCCGCAGCAGCTGCTGGCGTTAGTTCGAAATGTAACACAAACGTAGCCAGCAAACAAACACACTTTCTCAGACTTCCCTTTGTGCGAGAGGCACCAATCACAACATATCACTTATCACTGGGTCACGGCCGATTGGTTGATTGGTTAATCGGTTGGTTGGTTGGTTGGTTGGTTGAGGTCACGCCGATGACAAGATCCCGAAATCGAAAACAACGAGAGACAGCTGCGTTTTCGAATTATTGCAATTGGAGCAGCTGCCACGTCGTGCAACAAACCCGAGATCTCACAATATGTATCTCTCAACCAGCCAATTACATGCACACTCTTAACAATACTTATATACATATATGTGTGTACGTATGTGTGTATGTTTGTATATCCTTATGTACACAGTAGATACGTTATCCGGAATGCTTGTGCGTCACTATCGTTTCGCTTTTATCGCGTGATTTCTTATCTCGTTTCTGGATGACTTGTTTGTAGTTGGGTTATTGTTCTTTGTTAAAGCATCGCGATAGTGCAAATTATAAACATTTCAAATATATGACGACCGTGCAGATGCTTGTTTGCCTCACATGATGACGATCATGTAGATGAAAACAAAAATTAACTAGTCCCTTACGATTATTGTTTTGGGTTAAAAATTTCCAATTACAAAAAGAGCCAATGAAAAACCCATGACGATACCAGATTAAATGCATTATTATCAATTGCCTCCACTCTGTACAGGTCTACCTACAATTAATGGCTCACGTGACGCATACGTAATATATATTTTTAAAAGAACCTTCGAGTGCTAAACAGATTAATTGATGTCAATTGTGAAGATGATCTGTACACACACTGTGTGTATACATATGTACATCTGTATACACGTTGTGCACACATTTCAAGTAATCATCGCGGCTTTTCGGGGAAAAAAAATACCTAAGCTAGCTTGTATGAAAGCCAATTGGTAAATGTGTTTTGTTAATTTGTATTTATGAGCTTGTTTGCCCTGTTCGAGCAAATAAAGCTGTTATTGTGGTTTTGGCTGTTGCATATTTGATTACTGGGTATTGGAGATAGTTACCGTTATATGCAAAATATATACTTGTATGTATGTATGTATATACAATAAAGCACATACACATATATATTGATAAGAATCGCTTTAGGCCCAATGGATACTGAATACTAAAATAGACGAATAACTCAAATCGAAAACAAAACTTGCTGCTGACCTTCAAAAGGACACCGACTGCCACACACTCACGTGCTGACGTGTGTGCGTGTGCGTGTGTGTGTGTGCGTTTGTTTTTATGTGTTGAGCGCACGCCCACAAAAGCCAATCAAATGAGAGGGGCAATTGAGTGTTGTTGCTGCTGTTGCTTTTGGCTATTTATAGCCATGTTTTGGCCGTTGACATTTAGTTAAAATAAGCTGACTTTATTACAACCCGGTTCCCAGTCCGGTCTCTCAACCGCTTTTTTGTTTATGAAAATTTTCAATACATATGTGCACAAATATATGCATAAGTATTTCTATAGAGTAGAAAATAATAAAAACAAAATTCGAAATGGCACTAAATGCTGCGATAAATAAGATTCAAGTTCAAAATATAAAAATACTAAATGGAGAGATAAGGGGAAAGGCGCCCAAAAACCGAGCGTCACGTTTGTTCATTATTGTTTTTCTTTTTTTTCGATGTTGTTTGCTATATGTTTGCATAAATAAATACATAAACTAAAAATTCAATTTAAAAATAGAGTCAACGATTTTTAGACTGCCCACGTTTTCAGTTGCTTTTCGTTTGATTTTCTTGCTTAGTTCGCTCAACTGCCAAAAATAGCCACACGATCCACGCCCAAACCCAATCATCACACACACACGTACAAACAAATGTGTACACATTGACACTCACATAAGAGACCGTTACACAGCCGGCAAACACACAAAAAAAAAAAACAACTTAAACTGCAACTTAAAGATGATTAAGTATTAAAAACTACACTAACAATAAATTATATGCATAAACTTAAACGCGCGCAGGTGAAAGTGAATTGGCTTTTGTTTTATTTGTTGTTGTGGTTGTATTTGTGTTGTGGCAAAGGGGTTTCCGTTTATACCTACCTCTCATACTTGACCGGATGTGCGGCATGTCCGTTTGACTCGCTCCAATAGGGCTCCATGTTGCTTATGCTGCTACTCTGAGTGCTGCGACTACGGCTGCTGCTGCGGCTGCTTCTGGGCAAAATTGCGTTGGCTGCTGTCCTCTGCTGCTGCTGCGCCGGCGTTGCTTGCAATTGTGGTGGAATGGTGGAAGGTTTGCTGTGTGCTCTTTACGTCAGTGCAGAAATGTTCAAGCTAAAACGCCGGCGAATACTCGCACGAATTTATGACAGCAAACAGGTTGTCGGCGAATTCACTTGCGGCGAATTACAAATTGTTGCTTGCTTGCTTGCTTGTTTGGTGGTATTTTCAGGTGGGGTTAACTTCTAGTACACGATTACACAAGTCGACTTGCTAAAATATGTTTTAAAACTGTCGTTAATTGATTTTAATCACAATTGTTGAATATCCAATACTCTTTGCAGCCCTGCAACACTCTCGACCGCTCTACAATATGTAGCATAACATGTCGTATATCATTCTTGTTGAATTTTAGTTGGAAGGAATGAATTATTATATGCTGATAAGTCGCCTCAGCGTCAGTTGTCTGCTTGTCTGTTTTTCTGTTGTTGAATGCTTAGTGATGACTGTGTTTGGTCAGCGCTTATCAGTTGCGTTGGCCTTTTGTTTTTGTGATAATGCAGTCAGCAGCAATCTTTGGTCGATAAGACTCTTTTTATGTACACACACACACAGAGAGACACGGTATGTTAACTTTTATCTACACACTATCTGTGTATGTGAAGCTTAAATTTACTGAGCGTTGGCAGTTTGAGGGACGTTTATCAATGGAGTAATTGAAAAGCACTTGTTGAACCACGGTATGCTGCCTCAAACCTCAGAATCAATCTGTAATTATATTAGACGACTAGTTGTGTTCTCTGTCCCGCCCGTGTTGCCACTGATGCTGCTGCTGTGTTGCGGGAACCTTGAAATTTCTTTGCACTCACAGCACGTCTCGTTTTTGGTCGCAGGACTTGCTCTCTGCCCCACACACACGCACTCAAACGGTGACCGCAGCACCGAACGATTGTCGAAAAACGTGATTCGGTTTTTTTTATTTCTATTTTACTTATTATTTTTTTGGTTTGCACGTTTTGCACTTTTATTAATTTAATATTTATTTGATTGGTACACAACTTGCTTCGATTCACAGTGGAATTTTACCAGCAGCAGCCTCGCGTTCGTATGTGTATTTCTATATTTTACTACACAGCACTCTTATATATATTTATGTATGTATGTGTGTGTGTGCACATTCAATTTGTTGTTGCTGCTCGCTCGGCTGTTGCCTATAATATTGTATTTTTTTTCTTTTTGTTTTTTTGTTCAACAAAACACTTGCGCTGTCAGAGACGCTGCTAACACCAACTGCTCACTTCGAACGGCCGAATTCAAGTGAATGAAAAATACACGGCGAACGGGCTAAAATTAAAACCAAGGCGGCAAACTAAATGCGACGTATGAATAGCTAAATACCCTATAATATCGCCAATATTTCAAATCTCCAAAAATTCAATTTGTAGGCATGATGGAAAGCATATTATTATTTTAGTGATTCAATTACTGCGTATTGTCATCGACATTATTTTAAACATTTTAAAAAATTAAAATAATTATATTAAGTATGTGCAAAAAATTGTACGATTATGTCAACTTCGAATACTGTGGATTTTATAATTTAATTTATAATTACTAAATCCATAAATACAATAAGTAGGGGATACAAAGTATAAGTTGAAATCTACATATTGACTTAGTGAGTTAGATAGTGAATTACAATGTTGTAGTACTTTTGGTAAAGGGCATTCAAATACACAACACGAGACCAAAAATTGTGAGCAAACTGAGAGAGTTGATGACGTGAGAGAATGAATGTGGCAAAAGAGCTAGAAAACGTGAGAGAGAGCAAGAGAGAAACCGCCCCGCTGACACTGAGCGAATACTTTGTCAAGTCATGCTGGGCTGCGGCTGACGCTGTGTCTCTGTGTGTGTTGGTATGCTTTGGATCTCTTTAAATGTGTGAGTGCGTGCGTTGATGTTATCGCATTTCGTGCGCGGAGAACGTGATTGCCACAGTGGGCCCATGACGAGTATATTTTTACATATTTTTGTCGTATTTTAGCTAATTTATATATACATATATATATATATATATATATATATATATATATATATATTTAAGGTGTGGACTCAATCGAAAACAGAATATGCAAATGATGACAGTTCTTAAATATATGATATTTTTCTTAAAACTTAACTTAAATCCAAACAACTCTGAAATTTATGTTTCAAATTTATATGTTTTTACATTATTAATGCATAGCATAAATTATCTGATTTGTATAAAATATTCATCACGTTTTCGACTGTTTAAAACTACGGTGCATTTCTGATGACGAGACGTCGCGACTTTCAGGCAGCCGTAACAGAGAACTGCACATAATTGCGGTTCATGGGCCTATTTGTGAGATACGAACGAAAATGCACATGTGTATGTTTGTGTGTATGTATATATGCACACACATACATTAATACGCAATGGACTCTTGTCACTTGCAACCAAAAAAAAAAGAAAAACACAAGCATTGTTATTATTAGTTGCGTGTGAATTAACTGCACACACATACAAATAATATCAATAATCTTTCAGTAGGTAATCGTATTGTTTACTGATTGTTATAAAAATAATGTATATGCGCACAAGTAAATACATATGTAGGTATGTATAGTATATATACAAGTATAAATGTCTTTCAATTTTAATTGATGATAAAGACTCACCCGCACACATACACAAACACACACATGTTGTGATTACTGTTACAGATGAGCTCAGTGGTCATCGGGGCGTGCATTGCGTGATATTTTTGCCTTTGCTGTTGTTATTTGTTTTTTCTGTGACAGCTTTCAAGTTGAAAGGCAGGCGTAGAAACCCAAGGCAAAAAGCAAAACAATAACAATAACAACACTCAGCAGCACATAAAACACGTGAACGTGACAAATTCCAAAGCCATTCGCAGCTGTTACACTGGGCGGCGGCGAATTGCGTCGAAATGAGCATTGCTTGGCAACAAAGCAATTGTCTCACAGGCGCACACAGACACAGATACAAAACGCATACACTTATGCACACATATGCTCATGCAAAGCACAAGCTCTCCTAGTCGGCAGACATTTTGTTTTTATAATATTTAGCTGCTCGACGAGGCTTTCGTATATTATTATTAATCGAAATAATAATCATACGCTGTGTTGGCCCCTCATAAGATACCGCATATCTCTATCTCGCTTGCTCTTTCTCTCTCATTCTCTGCGCGATGCTCTCCCTCGCCCTCCCGCTCTCTCTTTCTCTATCGCTCTCTCTGATGTACGCGTGAGCAGTTTTTTAATCAAGACACGTTGAAAGCGGCCATAGCCAGCGCGAAAAAAATTCATAGCGCATGACGTAATATCTCACGCGAGGCGAGCGTGTCAGCTTTACACACACACAAATACAAATGTGTGTATGTGTTTGGTATACATTTAAGCCATACATACTCACAGATATGTATAAAAAAAAACACAAGGCAGTTTGTTGTTGGTCACGTGTTGTGCAAATGCTTGAGGTGTGTGCGTATGTGTGTATGAGTCTGTTTTGACTATCAGCAAATGTGGTTATATATGTATGTATGTACATGCACACGTACACATTTACATACAAACGTACAAAATGTTGTTGATTTCGCTTTATTTTCCAGCACTTTAATTAAATTGAAATGCCAGCAAGTCACAAAAAGGCATGCAATCTATTTATAGCGCTAAGCCAAAGGTCAAAATAAAAAATAAAAATCAAAGCAACAAGTCACTGCCCAGCACGATCGAGTAATGTCAGAAACGTGTCCAAGTCCAATGCGCAAAGAAAATGGGCGCTGCCTGTCTGACTGAAATAAGCATAAGCTGCATTCCTGCAGTTTGCTGCTGCTGATCTTACATTTACATACATACATGTACATATGTATGTATATTTCTACACATGTTCAAATATGTATCTGTATGTATGTGCTTGCATTACGTATACTTCATATTTAGCCTGTCGCTGCCGGCACGTGCAACGCCGCAGCGCAGTTCCCATTCCCTAATAGCGAATCACATGTCACATTACGTATACGCTGGCTTCACAAAACAAATAAACCCGGTTATTACACATACGCTGCGATGAGCACGTGTGCTCGACCGACCACAAAAATGGTTATGTCTCCGAGCTACTCCAAGCCCCCATACGTCTGCCTTATCAGAGCTTCAAATTGATCCAATTGCTTAATATATGTTTGTTTTTATTTATTCATTTATTTTTTTTTTCTTTGTCTTTATTTTTTTTATATTTACTCGCATTAAACAGTTGGTTTTTGTTATGGTCACGTGTCGGCAATCGGTATGCGTAACGTGGCCCGTGAATTTCCATAGAAATGAAATGCAATCAAGCGACACATATCCGCAGCAACAACAACAACAGCTGAAAAATTTACAAAGCACTTTTTTCTTTTATATTATTATATGTATGTATATACGAAGCTAGCGGCTTGATAAAAAACAAACACTTGTGGATTGTTTATGTGTGGACATGGACCACAACGCTGACTGATTGCACACACATATGTATGTATGTACATATATTTGTTAGTTTGCTAAATATTTGTATATACATACATATGTACATACATATCCCTCTGCGATTACTTGTATCTCTATTTGTTTCGCTTTCTGTATCTTTATTGGTCTGTTTGTGTTTGCTTAGCTCGATTACATACATACATAAATACCATGTACATATGTACATACATATAGGTGTGTAAAAGCTGCATGCTTAACGCGTGTGCAAACTTAGATATAGCAACTGTATCAACTATATCCTCACTCAAGAAATCATAAGAAATTTGACAACGTGCTAACAGAATTAATATGAAGAAAGTATAATTTCTTAAGCTCTAAGGTCGAGCGATCGTGGCTAACATATGCCCTGTACTCAGTTCTCACACATTTGCATATATTCATAATATAAGTTCACCGACTTCTATATACAAATAAATCAATTGCCAGACATTTTGTGCAGATTCTCATTGTGTGCACGTTGAAAACAGTCTGTTGCCCGGTGCCTTAAAATAATATCAAAATTCTTGAATATATATTCTTTTGACATACTTTTAACATATTATATTCTATTGCAAAATATGAATATGCACTCACTATCGATAAGTATAAGTTATTATAAATAAAAGTCTCTCGGAAATTGGAGACTATATAAATATCTCCATTACACATCCATAAATCCACAAGACTGCGGCTAATGTAAAAGTTCTGTATACATATATACATATATATAAATAAAAGCCTGAAAATTATACATATGTTTTCTTAATTTGCGAAAAATGTACCGCGGCTTTAAAAAAGAGAAATCCATCCTTTTAGTAATATACTTTTATAGCGATTTTATAAAATTCAGAGCGATTTTTTTTTTAGTGTATATATATACAAAATATGTGTATATATGTACATTTATAACTCGATCATATTCAAATATAATTTTGGATTGAAATACATACATTCGTAAGCACATAAATAACTGCAATTTGCACCTCTTTATTAGCATACTGATATTGCCCGATGCTGATCAGCCAGGGGCGGGGGCGGGACAGTGAGATGGGCAGTGGCCAGGCCCAAAAGTGTCGCTGAAGCCTGAAACAAAATGGGTGTGTGCTAATCAGTTTGCTCGATAAACTTACGGTATTCGATTAGCATCACATTTAATAATATGCATATGTAGATATATACATATGTGTGTATATATTGATGTATTTAAATGCGTTTGCGTATATAGATATATGTATTTACAAATTAATTTAGACGTGCACGCTTTTGGCTCATATAAATACAGAGCGATAGCGTTATCTGCCTGCTAAAATTTCAAATTCAAAGTCGAGGTAAGGCCAATTAAAACTGGGTATAGACGCCAAGTTCAGTCAGTTATTGTGGGCTGATAAAAAATATAAATAAATATGTGTTCCTACATACATTTATACACACATAGTATAAATACGAGTAGCATGTAGTATATAAACATTTTTCTTCTTTTCTCTAGAAAAATTATTTAAAAAATGGCGCCGGCAGTCGTGAGCACCAACACGTGTTTTCCGCAGCTGAATAAATACCGATATAGAAAATTCCTCAAATAAACAACTCACACACACCGTCAAACACATACACACACACACTGACAATGTATCTCAATGTTTCTAATGGCTGATTTGTGTGGCAAAAATAAATTTTGTTGCATTAATTAAGTGTCTATATGTGAAAACACAAACAAAGGTGCTTCAATCAAGATTGGGCCACTTGAAGACCCCCTGTTCAAAGATACATTTATAACTACAGCTATACATAGACCAACACACTATCCCAAACTTTTTGATATTATATATACATATATTATATGATATTATGTGATTAATTTTATAGATATAGCTAGATTATACTTTAAAAATTTAAGCTTTATTTCACAAAACTTAAATTATTTTATTGAATATAGTGAAACGTGGTTCGTACTAATATATAAAATACAAATAAAATTTAACTTCATTTATAAGTAAGCAATTTCACACCACCAAATATATATTTAAATTATATTTACAAAATAGCCGCTTAAGCTCACATAACCTTTAGAATATATAACGAGGACACCGTTGTTGGAAATCGATAACTAGTGCTATTTTTAAGAAAATAAGTTGTCAATAAAAAATGAAATAAAATTGATTCGCTCATAGTATACAAAAATATATACAGTGGCTCACATAGGGTTTTGAACGGTGTCTATCAAAAAATTGAAAGTGCTATAAAGTTTAAACAAGGAAACAAATTCTAAATGTTTAAATGCCAATTTGTTTAATGTTATATCACATTTGAAAAACCAACTTTAGTTTTTATTAAAATATTAATTAATTAATTAAAATTAGTCAAAAACTGAAAACATAACCAAAATTCATGTCACAAACATTTTGAACAGTTACTTTATGGACACCTCAATGCCCTAAAACCCGGATTTTTTTTCGACAGGTTGAATATTTTCGGTTTTAATAGACTAATCCTCCATAGTCAGTTTAGTTTTTTCCTGCAATTTGGATGCAACAAGCCAACAAGGACCATGGGCAAACTATCTACCATTGAGCAAAGAAAACTCATCCTGGAACACTTAAAAATCGGATATTCATATCGCCAAATAGCTAAAATGGTCAATCTAAACACCTCAACTGTATTCCACATCTTTTGGAGTTTCGTGGACGAAAATTGGACAGAGGACAAGGTCGGAATTGCACCAAACCCGATTTTCACCGAGCAGGACGAGCCAAGGATCATCAAGATTTCAAGGGGAAATCTTAAGCTATCGGCTCAAAAACTGACTCAATAGGTGCAGGATGAAATAAGGAAAAAGTTCAGTATGGGAACTGTGCTCCAAGTTCCGCGCAACCATGACTTTAAGGCCCAAGTACCACGGAAAGAGCAATTTATATAAGCAAAAAATACAGGGTATAGGATGACGTTCGCCAAAATCCACTTGGGCAAGGATTTGGAGTTCTGGAACACAGTCATATTTGAATATGAGTCCAAATTCAACATTTTTTGCCAGGACGGATGGAATTATATGTGGCGACAACCCAATACTGAGGTGGACCCCAAACAATTGAAGGCAACAGTCAAGCACGGTGGAGGAAGGTGTCATGGTTTGGGCCTGTATCTCGGCAGCCGGTGGCGGAAATTTTGCGATTATTGAAACAATAATGGACATGAATGTGTACTTCGATATACTAAAGGAAAATTTACTCCAAAGTGCCGCGAAGCTCGAATCCGACGTACTTTTCGGATCTACCAGGACAAAAACCCCAATCATAAGGACGGAATAGTACAGTCCTGGATTAGATCGAACTGCCCCCACATGATAATTCCACCGACCCAGTCTCCAGACTTAAATGTTATTGAAAATTTGTGGACTCTGCTGGAAAATAACATCCGGAAACACAACATATCCTGCAAACAGGATCTCCAAAATGCTCTGCAGGAGGAGTGGAGCAGGATCAGTCCAGAAACTACCCGGAAACTGGTATCTTCCATGAAAAATAGGTTAAGCGAAGTTGTTAAGGCTAAAGGATATCATTTCTAAGTATTAACATCCTTATTTAAGCTTTTATACGCCAAATATGTAACTTTTTTTAAGACTGTTCAAAATGTTTGTGACATGAATTTTGGTTATGTTTTCAGTTTTTGACTAATTTAAATTAATTAATTAATATTTTAATAAAAACTAAAATTCCCTTTCAAATGTGATATAACATTAAACAAATTGGCATTTAAACATTTTGAATTTGTTTCCTTGTTTAAACTTTATAGCACTTTAAATTTTTTGCTAGACACCGTTCAAAACCCTATGTGAGCCACTGTATTTTCATTTCAAATTCTCCTGCTCTTATGATTACAGGCGAACATGGCTATAGCGCATGGGCTCTATATTTTTGATATTTTGTTATAGTTATTATACAGGTTATAGTTATAAGCGATTTTATTTCTTCAAACTCATTCTAAATTTGTACGTTAAATCAAACTTAAATTTGACAAAGATATAAAATGTATGTACTAACTTGCTAAAATGCTTAATTGGCATAAAACTAAAATGCCATTTAATTTAGCCAATGTACTTACATACATTTATTTATATTATGTATGTTTATGTATTGACATAACACTTTTAAGATCATGCATAAGATCATAATGTTGCACAACTCAGTTTTATGATTTTTTGTATGGTCAAGTTCTATATGAGTTTTTTTTAAATGCCTTTATAATTATTTGTAAAACAACTGATTTACAATATATTAAATAACAAATGTTCTTATGTTTTTTAAAATATAAATATTAGATTTTATTTTTAATTTAATCTAGTTTATGTTTTACTCTGTGTATTTTGCTATGTCGTCTAATTTAGTTGATGTAAAAACACAACAAAAATATGTGTAATTGGGTTATAAATTTAATGTTAGCCTCGCAGCATCTCGAATCGATAATAATGAATTCCGCCCACAATTTGCAATGATTTATAATGATTAAAAAAACAAGCACTTAGTCACGTTTTTTATTGTGTGCCTAACCAGCTCATTTAAATGCATGTGGAGACCTAATTAAATGTTTCCGCATTTATAGGCTAAATATAAATAATAATAATTTATTTATAATTTATTATTTATTTATTTATTTATTTATATATAAGTATCTTTATGTATTTAATGCCCTATTATTTTTTATAAATTAAAATGAACTATAGACAGAGTAAATGCTGGTCGAGCTGTGAGTTTTTTAAATTGTTAATATTTTATTTTTTTCCTTTATTTATATTTAATTATTGTTTGCGTTTCATTTGATTTCAAAGTATTTTGTAAATTGTTAATATTTTATTTTTTTCCTTTATTTATATTTAATTATTGTTTGCGTTTCATTTGATTTCAAAGTATTTTGTATTTGTTTACGGTCTCGAGTTCTATTTTCGCTACACGCAAAACTTATGTAAAACTAACAAGTTGTGTTACACGTTTTGCATTCAAATGCTGTTGTTATTGTTGTTGTTTGTGTTGCTTTTGTTGTTGTTGATAAATCAGACAAAGCCGGTTTCGAATTTCCCATTAGGCTTGAGACTCTGGCGACAAGGTGACACCGCAGCTTTGGACTTTTGTTTTGATGTTGTTTGTAATAAGTAAGTATATACAAAGTAGTTTTTTGTTTTGCAAGGCAACCTCGTTCGTAGAGGAAATCGATTTAATGATATGCACACATTTGTTGTTAGCAAGTAATAGCATCTAATTTAATTGAATTTGCATGCGGCTTTTAGGGCCAGCTGCCCTGACCATGGCCAGTCTGAGTATTTGTATGTAATGTACGGAGGCACATGTAATAAAATCATTTTAGATAGAATCACTTGAAAGCCAGAACAGCATACAGTATATTATATATTATTATAGATTTCATTAACTAAATCTTTATAGTATAATAAATGATAATTTAAATAAAAAGAATTAAATAAATGATATAGTAATCTGGGAGTATTCAAATGTTAAGAAATTCTCAATAAGATCAATAATTGTTAAACGTTTGTAACATTATAATAAGGAAATTAAAACGATAAAAGGGAGAGAGGAGAGAGAGATAATGAGCGTGAGAGAAAATAAAGAAAAGACAATTCTGTAAAGCTGTCGAGTAAGATAGGTTTAACACGGGTAATCATGCTGGAAACTTTAGGAGCTTTTCACAATTCTCTCTGTTCACCCAAACGATGTTGCCATCGCATTTTTATTGCCTTGCAGCAGTTCTACGGGCAATGACACCACCGTGCGACATCGAAGACGATGAGCCTGTGAGTTACGCCTACGCCGAATGTGGGTGGACTGAAATCCGAGCACTCAGAAGAAGTTGTTATGTTAATCCAATGCCGAGAACAACTGGCAATGTTGCAACACAGTCGCAGTTCCAATGTCTGCCATGTTAGATACATACATACATACATATGTATGTAAGTATCGCCCCCATTACGTACACAATGTACGTAAGTATCTGTGCTGTAGGCACTGCCTGTTGACGTTATTTTTCTATTTTTTTTTTTTTTTTTGTCGTAACACAACGGAAATCTACGCAAGCAAACGTGCTGTGCAAGCTGCGCCTGCAGGTGACAGCAAACAGAACTGGGGGCGAAAAAAATGACATAAATTGCGTCATACAAAGTGCAAGAATGCCTAAGCCAAACAAAATATGAAATTATTACACAAGCGTGAACAATGAAATAAAAAATAAATAAAAGAAAACACACACACCTACAGAAAACACGCTCACCTTCCAAGCTGACCGCTCTGGGGACAGACACAAAAAATTGAAAACAATCGCCGTAGCTAATTAAATTGTGCATGGAGAGTGCAAAAACGCTACACACACACACACACACAGACATGCACACACCTGTCCTGAGTGCGGCTGGGCGTGCTAGCTAATGTGCAACACGTGTGCAAGCACTCAGAGGCTGACCGACCGGCTGGCTAATTGAGCAAAGCTCAATACTAGAAGCCACACACACACAGACACATGCACATGCACATGCACACATTTGTAATTGTTTCGCACAAGTGGACATGTAAATGGGGTAGATAATATTGCTTCATTTTGTCGGTAATTGGCTGTTGTTGCTATGCAAAACTAGTGTTAAAATTGCAGCTCGCGATCAAATTAATTATCGCGTAAAGTGCAGTAAAATTGTTGACGTTGAAGCTAACGTTAAAACAAATTTGCAAAATAAATGCATAAATATGGGGCTTAACCTCGCATTCCAAATATATTAACATGATTTTCTACTTTACTTTACTCATTATTAACTATTTCCTTATTATCACAAATTTAATTTAACCGCCATTTGCTTTGTACGCGCACAATTGTGAATGGCAAAACCGGCACAAGCAACACTATCGCGTTGCCAGACTGCAGAAATAACATTTCGATAGCAGCTGGCATTCGGTCACTGTACAGCACTGTGCAATGCCGAGTCAGCTGCTCACATTTTAACGCAGCAATTTTATACAAAGATTTAATATATTTATATTTATAATGTGCAATATATATTTAAGCAATTTATTTTAGACAAAAAGTGCAATATTTAAATGAGAGCAACCTATAAGAGCGACACCGATAATTGTGTGACATTTCGCGCTTAGCCCTTTGGCCAACAAAATGCCATCACTTTGTTTGTTGTTGTCCCCTGCTGTTGCCAAGGAAACGAAAAACGCAAACACAACAAGTTACGTCGGTGCTCGGTCGATCCTAGGTGTGTGTGTGCCACACTTCCTTCCGGTCCAATTTGTATACCAAATAAAAGGGTATTGCACAAAAAAGCAGAGCTATTCAAATAATTTGTACATATCGTTAAGAATTCAAACAAATAATATGTTCAACAATGTGCGATTAATGTTGTTTTGAAATGCAACTCAACGGCCAGGATATCGATCAAGGACCTAGGTGATACTACGCATTTGAATATGGTAAGTGCTAGAAAAATCCATTGAGCTAATTTTATTGACCCTCCCATCCGCCGCACCAGCAATCTGTAAGATAGCAAATGCCACAATTATATCAGGAAATAGAAAAACTTTCGAGAAACACTAAGAAAGATCAAAAGCTGACAACTTTTCTAATTTTCGTTTTGTAGCGCAGTGAATGAGTTTTCATTGAACGGGAAAATGAGAAAATTACTCAGTGCCCCCTGCCCACACCCCGCATACTCCTCTAGTTGTTATTTTTATTTACATTTATTTTTTCAGACATTTTTAGCCAGGCTCAACATTTAAAGGCAATTAAGACGAGTCCCTTTCGCGGTCACAGAAACCAACCCCCAAAAATAGACAGGTAACACAGTCTCACAGCCACCCGCTTGCACCTTCGCATCCAAATCCATGTGGCGTGTGGCATGGCCGGTTGCACTCGCATTACACACAGTCCCGAGTCGACCACCAGGTGTAAAGCAACCATCTCGTTGCATATTTCCGCTTTAGTGCTTCACACAGCGTCTTGCTTGGCTGCACGAAGCAACGGACATGTCACCTGGAATGGTTGAGGGATGGAGTGGAGGCGGAGTGGGGGTGGGGGTGTTGAACGCATGCCAAGCGAACGTTCGCATATATTGCATATCTGTCAGAGCCTTTGACGACTGATGCCCATCATAATGACTGTCAATCGCAATATGCTATAACCGCCATCATCCTCAGAGACAATTCGGTTTTGCGATACGTCTAATGAAGCTTGTTACCTTGCAACACAGTCCTTTTTAGTTGGAGCTCTTTCGACCATAATTTTAGTGCGTCCACATTGAAAATAATTATGCAAAAAGCAAACAATTCACAAGAACAGTAAGCAAATATTATACAACTAAGGGATCAATAAAAGTGATTTTTTGCTTTTGCAGTGTAAAATCATTCAATTTTCAAGCGTTGTATGCGTCATAGAATCATTTTCCAACTTTTTAAGGTGTTATATTAAGGCTTCGATTAAAATATTATTATGGTCTTCTGTCTAATGACGTAAAGAAATGTTGATCAGCTTGAAGTTGTTAAAATCTCATATGCAAATTAATGTTTAATTATAATTTATAAAACTATATGTGAATGAATGTGGAACGCTGTAGACTAAACAATTCTTTTTATGCTCATATCAATAAATTCTTATTTATAATTTGTATATTTTTTAAGCAAAATTGAATTTCGGAACAATTGCTGATACTAGTCCAAGTCGTGTGCTGCTCTGTATAAAATTAATTTGCTGGAAATGGCAGCTGCCTAAAAACTAACCTTTTTCCATGCACACATCTATTATTTTTTGAAGCCAGCTTCAGCTATGCAACACTCAGCCTGCAACCGAGTTGAACATTAACTGAACCAACAAAAAAACCGAAAAAAAAGAATGAACCAGCATTTTATGTTTTTGGTAAAAGCGTCACGCTGTCTGAGCCACCAACTGACTATTCCTATGACAACGCAGCTGCCGCTGCGTATTAGGGATCTTAACGCAAATGCATATCCAAGGGGTATACGGAGGAGTGCTGCAAGTGTCCTGAAAATGCGGAACAGGCTTGCCGGCCATTTGCTTGGCTTGTTTTTGGGCCAATGCATTTTTGTCTCACTCCTGCGGCTGATTGAATGTGTGTGCTAGACACCACCACCACAAGTAAAACACACAGCGAGTAGCAGCATATTGGCCAAGTCTATTACCAATTAACTACCCCCTACGCCCCGCCGTTAGCACTTGAGCTAGAGCTCGAGCTCGAGCTCGAACTGGCCACCTGCTCGACAATAATAGCAGCGTGAATATGTTTCGTGTTGTAGTTGCACATTTACGCTCGTTGCAAGCACAGCAAACTGCTGCACAAATACAAATACAACTAGCACAAATAAATAAAACAACAACAAGAACTGTATCGGAAAGTGGAAGATCAATGGAAGCAAAGCTCTCAACTGAATTGCAATTGCAATAAAACCCACCCGGAAACGAAAGGCAGCAAAAAATAAAGCAAAAGTAACAAAAAAAAAAAAATAGCCAAGTTTATTTGATCAATAATTTGCCGTTGAGCGTCCTTAGTGATTCTCTTGCCAGTGTTGTGTGTGTGTGTGTATCGTATGTGTATCTGTATGTGTATTTGCTTGCGACTGTCTGTGTGTTAGTAACTTCCAAGCTGCATTTTTCACGCTTCGAATTTATGAACTTGTCCGCGTCGCTTTACCATTTGATTTGTGAACTTATATGCCCAGGCACTTTGCATTTCCGTTGGGGGCAACGCATTGTACTCACCTCCCACCATTCACCACCCCTGCACCACACCCACAACACCTGCCCCTCTCACACTATCACACCCTTACAGAGACCGTTAAACGGCGCTTACTCGCCGCTGACTTCGTTTATTGTTTATAAACAACAACTTGGACTACAAGTTCGACTACATGACGTATGTCGGGTCGTCATCGGCATCCTGTACCTAGTCCTAGTGCCATTCTCATTCCCAATCCCAGTCCCATTTTCCAGTTGCCGTCTCCTGTCTGGATACTTACTCTAACTCCTGGGCTTGACGTTGCCAGCGGCGTTGCAACAAACATTATTTACATTGAACCGGTTGCCCAGTGAACAATTGCGGGCCAAAGGGAGAGCGTGTGAAAGATGTGTCCCACAGAGTGTGAATCAGAGTGAGAAAATCATAAATTCAGTGTGCGGAGCTAGACAAGAATTCAATGTGAAAGACACAACTTAGATTAAGGTATTTATAATTAATATTGAGAGTGAAACAAATATTTGAAATGAAATCATGTGAAGTTGTTAAGCAAATTATGTAAATATCTGTGCTTCACAAATTTTAACAATTATTATTTAGAAGGATCATATAGTGCCTCTAACATATACACTGTAACAAAAACTCAAAGTGTCGTGCATTTCCGGAATTAAGAAAATGTAAACTCTGTGGAATTTAAGAAGATACATGCAAAAGATTTTTTTTCCAGCTTGACTGGGCTATTGAGGTTCGTATTTTAGGAATTTCAATCATCAAATTAATTTGATGGATGCAGTGTATTAAAATTATTATTTCAAGTGTGTTAAATACGCAATTAAAGTGCTTTAAAAATGTAACTCTACAGATCGATTTTTGAGCGCCTAAAAGATGCCACAGGAAATTGGCGAGAATAATTCAAAATGGCGTCTTTTCGTACGATTACAAAAGTTGAAGGAAAATTTTTGCTTTTTACTTTGTGCGCACTGCCATAAAGAACAAAGCGGCGAGCAAATCAAAGTATATAGAAAATACCTGTGAAATGTTTAATTTCATAGCAACGCCCCATCGGAGGCAGTCAACCCCCGTCCACAAAGGAAATTTGGTAGGCAAGCAACAAAGGCATCAAGTGGGAATTTCGTCAACAACAACAAAAACCAAAAATTATAAATGCCCACAGCTCCCTCGTGCATCATACTGAAGTAGGCATTTGTATGGCACTTGATTTCGGTGGAGGGGGCAGATTGAGTTTCTAATTTTAGCCACATTATTTTCTGTTTAATAGCCTTACAACATATTTCATACGACAAATTTTCACTTTCTTTGCAGCTTTTAGGAACCTAAGCAACTAAATACATTTAAGCACCGCAATTGCCTTAAACATATACAGACGAGAAACATTGAGAGAAAGAGAGAGAGAGAGAGAGAGTGAGGAGATCAGCAATCAAAAACTAGTCAACGAATTTTCGCCTCGAAAGTGTAAACAACTGGCCTTCAACTACAACTACAACTACAACTGCAACTATTTTGTATTGTAGTTAAACTACATATTTAGTTACGTTTGAATCCTAGCTTGTATATCCTTAAGCAAATGAAATGAGCACACGTCTGGCAACCCAGCGTCAATTCATCATCACGACGAGCGCCGCCGTTGAGGCCGCCACAGTAGATGCTAGCCAAACAGATGCCGAGGAGCAGCAACACCAACAACAACAACAACAACATCAGCTTGTGACCAAAACGACAACAGGCGATGTCCTGACAGTGGAGCCGAGAACGCCCTCGACACCAACAACGCATGCGGAGGCATTTGAATTCTGCACCGAGGATGGTGTCGTTGTGGCTGCCACATTGGAAGATGTTATGACACAGGTTGCCATCTTTTCTAACTCGCCATCTTAAAATAATAATCTGCCCCATTTATGATTGCTTTCATTGATTGCTGCTCTTGCTTGCAGAATTGTCAGCTCTTGCAAAAGAAACTTAGAGATGGCATTAGCGATGACTCCACAGCGACCACCGATCAGCTGGAGGTCATTCGTGTTGTCCTGCCCATGGATACCAGCGACTCTAGCCAGGATGCGCAACTGCATGCCCATATCAATGCTGTGAATAGTGCAGTAAGCAGCAGCGATGCTGTCGCCACAGCCACAACAAACAGCACAACCACAATACACACCTTACCCGGCCTGGGTGCAATCAAAGGTGGCGTCGATCTGGCGCAACAAGTTGCCAATGGACAATTGACCGTGGTGCAGGCCACCGAAGATGATGATGGCACACCGTTCATCACGGTGACGGGTGAGTCAAAGTAAACTTCTCTATTCAATCTGCTTAGAATAGTTGCACATCTGCTGATAATAAATATATATATACGAAAAATATTTGTATTGTTATGGATTTTATCGCAAAAAAATCCCCTGAACACAGAATCATTCTAGATATAAATTCTCAATTGGTTGGCTAATAAGTTAATTAAAAGGATGTATCTCTACAATTGTGTTTTGCTATTGTTATATAAAATATTTAGTCTCGATATTCGGGAGACTTGCGACTGTTGATGCTGCTGAAGAATATATCTATTTTAGGGGATCGGAGATTCCATTTACATATTTTTGCACAGCTTTATTATACTTTATTTTTTTTAAATTAAGTAAA
The DNA here is from genome assembly GCA_035042185.1 of Drosophila kambysellisi. Taxonomy (NCBI): domain Eukaryota; kingdom Metazoa; phylum Arthropoda; class Insecta; order Diptera; family Drosophilidae; genus Drosophila; species Drosophila kambysellisi. The sequence continues at coordinate 177,345 of JAWNLS010000303.1, forward strand.
TCAAGTATCAGTCGAGTTGATAAAAATATATTTATAAAATCCTGCCATTAAATTATGTGTGTCAGACAAACTTGATAGATTTCCTATCTCATCTGTGATATCTATCTAAACTATATTATCTAATGATATTGTTCAAACTTAACCAAAAATATTAAGATACATTACAAAATATTTAATGGGTTGTTGGTGAACACATTTATTTGGACTTTGAAGTAACCTAATAATTATAATTATAATATATAGTATAAAATCTTTGCATCACTCATAGCTAATAGCGACTATAATTTGTATGGCAATTGTTAGAGAATTTCATTATGATTCCTGATTCAGTCAGCACACGTATTTCAAATAAATAATTAAATAAAATAAAATATAATTGAAAATTGCAAAACTTTACGAATTACAATATTGATTGCAAAAAAATAATCATTCAGTTGCGAACGGGTTTTAATTAATCTGAAAATGTGGACTGTAAAAAAGCGCACATTTGTTTGAAAAAAAAAAATAATAATAAAAAACACTCGTTACAATCGCTGGCGGTTTATCGCTTCCGCTCTCACTTGCAACATTTGCACTGAAATCAAAACGGAAACCAGCAAACAAACAGCAAACGGCAAAAGTCGCGCCTTTGTAAACAAACATAATCACAGGATCAGCGTGTCGTCCCTGGAGGGGGAGGTCGAAGCGGGGCAGGGAAACGGCTAAGTCCCTGTACATTTTAAACGTTTGCTTGATATCACAATTAAAGCGACTTAATTTGAAAACTGAAACGAGCAGAGATGAGCGCGTAACAAGAATCCGAACAACAGATACACAGATACATAGACAGATAGACAGACAGACAGACATTCACCCCGTTGCTGATGGTAGTCAGTCCTACCTGTGCAGGAGGCAGCATTAACAAGAGTACACGGCACCAGTTGCGGCACGTGCAACACATAGTAACAGGAAAGTGTAGCAAAGTGCAGCTGTGTGTGCCTCACCAAAGGGGGAGGCGAATAGAAAATGATATCCAGTCAGAATACAACATAATTATTATATTCCACTTCAGCGCTACACAATGAATTAATCGAGATTACACTTGGTGAGCACTATCTATAGAGAAGGATCACACGCTGCCGACTGCTAGATGCGGACTGCTCCTGCTCCCTGGAGTGGGGGTAGTTGCCGCGAACCAGAACTGTTTGGCCATGATACTTGATTTTATTAGCGCAAATTACCACCACCAGCAGGGCTAACAACAAATATGGCAAGTAATCACAACAAATTGAGGTGTGTTGGGAATGGGGTTGTCAATGCTGAGGGGACCGAGGACAGAACGACAGAAGGACAGAAGCGAGGCCATCCCTCACACATCGACTCATTAATAACCGCCCGCTGTGTATTAATACGTGCTTTGGTAATGCCCTCTAAACTGGGTATCACGACTCTATAATGAGGTTTAAAAATATATCTTTTTGATTGTCCAAATTCTGTATTCGTTTTCTTATCAGTATTATTTACATTTTACATGTGAGATTTCGATCAAAATTTATTGCAGTTATAGAGAAAAAACACAGATTCTAAAATCATTAAAATCTTTCTTCGTGTATTCAGAATCGGAAAGAGTATGCAGAATTCGACTATTTATAATTTTCATTGGCACTGTTTTGTTTCGCTCGAATGCATTGTGTGATGTATATTTGACAACTTAAGGTGGACTCGTGTTTACACTTCGAAAAAAATCGACCAGAAATTTAGAAAATCTCCATGAAATCCATAAACTTTTTCTTGAATTTAGAAAAATGTCTTAAAATTATGAAGGTTTACTTTACATTTTTTTAATTTCTAATATTTAACATAAAGAATAATAATATTTGTAAATACGAAATGTCAAAATAATAACGAATTATTATATATATATATAACATTAAAAAATCAAAATCCATTATTTTCTAAATTTTAGAAAAATGTTCGCTTAAAAAAGAGTAATTTTATATATATAATTTCTGAATAATAATGTGCTTTTCACCTTCTGCCAAAAATATGGAAATTTTATAAAATTCAATGTTGTTTTTTTTCTGAGTGTAGCCAAGAACACAATACACACAAAAGGCTTTACGTGAAGAGGACGCTATCAGCCGCCCCCGCTATCAAATGTGCTGTCAAATAATGGGAACTTTTGAATTGATACTCTTTGGTGGGGTGCTCATCAAATCACCGAAGCAGCAAAGCTTAAAATGTAATAGAGGCAAACAGCTAATAAAAATGGGACGCTGACAAACTCAATTCCAAACCAGCTGACTATTGAAGAGTTTAACCAAGACTGAGACTTAGACCAAGTGGCTAAACTTTAGCTTACTGTCAGGGAAAATCAGCATATGCCAGGCTTCTTTTAATTGGGTAAATAGCAAAAATTGCAAGATTCCAATCATTTTCAAAGGCAAGTCGGCATTTATATTGATGTGTTTGCCAGTTATCTTTAGGTCGAATCAATGGCAGCATCTGAAGCACTATAAAGCGTTCAAAATTCAATGAACTTGGACCCTTGCCCCAGCCAGGTGCTGTATCTGTGTATCACAAAAGGTTAATTGTTTGTTGTTGTGTTGATTCGGTTGCTGTTGCTGTTGCATGGATAACAGATGCATGGATAAACTACAGGGCTTGGGATGCGGCACTCTGCACTTGTCGGTTATCCTGGCAATTTATTTTCCTTTGCAAGCATATCGAAAGTTTTCTGATTTTCATGGAATGCGCATAAAGGAGTAAATAAGTTTATTATTGTTTTTGTGTTTGTTATCTGCTTGTTGGACGTCGCTTTGTGCTTTGGGAATAAGCACATGTGGCTCAGACGCATTTTTGATTATGATTATTATTCAAAAATAATCTAAAGTTTTTAAACTAAATGATTATATCAAATTTATTTCAGTGGTTTTCGTATAACTATTAAAAAAAAATTAAACCTGTAATCATTAGAAAAATATAAATACTTAAAACTTAAAAAAAAAACGACTTTTAAGAAAAATAAAAATTAAAAAACAGCACACAGTTTATATCGCTGTATAAAGTAACTTTTAAAAAAATCATCATAGTATCAAAATTAATTTAAAAAAATTTAAAAGCTCTTCTACAGTTGCTTAATGTCTGACTTTTATCAACAATTAAGCGGACATCCAAATTAATAAAATCATAGTTAGTTTTAAGCACTTAAAATCATTGCAACCCACCAATTCTCAACTATTTTTAAAGTACCTCAACCATATTATAAATTTATACTTTAGAAATTTCCATTTTACCGGGAACCTAATTTAATAAGGTGAAAAATTATTTGTATATATTACATTTATTTATATATATATATAAATATATCTACAAATGCTCTAAATATTTTTGTTTGTAGTAAAAATATGAAAACCCAATATGAGTACTTTCAAATATTTAGTAGACCTCTCCACAAGTTTTTGGTTTAGGGTCTTATTTTGTAATTTACATGAAACCACCGAGTGAGTCACAAACTTGAATGTGCAAAGCTTTTCACCCGAAAGCCACAGAGTTACTTTTCATATGAATTTGCTATGCAAACCCCAAGAATGTCTAATGAGCTTCAAAGGTTTAAAGTCGAAACCCCTAAGCGGAGTCAAAGTATTTCATGCTGAGGATCCAAAGGGCCCCACTCCCATTCCTATACCCACTTTCATATGTAGGCACCCGTTGGGGTCCAAAGATGAACAGCCAAACATATTTCAATGGACAATATACCCTTTGTTGTCAAAGTGGACACGGAGCAAATTAATATTCGAAATATGCGCTGCTTCAAGAAAAAAACATGCTCGACTCGCAGATACCCTGCACATGAGTCTGACACATTTTATAAAGAAACTAATTGAAATTATTACAGATCCTCTATGGTATCAATGTATATTCTCAATCAATTTGAAAGTTATTTCTCAAAAATTCTGATTTTCGTTTTAATCGATTTTTTTTCTATTCAACGGAAATTAGAAGTTATCGATATAATCAAGAAAAATTATATTTATATTTAATAATTGTCCCTAATCCTGACACGTCTCTAAATCGTCTCGGCTGTTGTTACTGCTCAAGAATATATATATACATATAGTGTACTTTATACTGTCTGTTACATACTCTTACACAACTTCAAGATACCCTGCTTACACATTTGCAATGGGTTCATCATATAACAAGTAAGATGCTGTAGTCGAGCTAACCCGACTACGATATGCCCTTAACCAAGTTGTTAAATATATTCTAGTTTTATTGGCAAATTGCACTCAAATGTACAGTTCTGCAAGTGCATTTCTTACAGAGTAAATCGAAATGTATCGATAATTCCGAAACTGAGGCAGTTATCGATCAAATATAGTAAACTTGATATGCGCCTGGTACACGAGAACTTATATTCCAAATTTGAAGTCGCTAGTTCTTATAGTCTCTGAGGTCCGCGTGTTCATACAGACGGACGGACAGACGGACAGGGCTATATCGACTCGGCCGTTGATCCTGATCAAGAATATAAATACTTTATGGGGTCGGAGATGCTTCCTTTACATACATTTGCACAAAACCATTATACCCTTTTTACCCATTTTTAATGGGTTAAGGGTATAAAAACTGTAAGAACACGATGAAGCCGAGATAACAAAATATATATGAATAAATTCCACGCGCTCACGCAATGTTAAAGTGACAGGCATTCAGGTACATATGTGTCATCCCCAGCCCACGCAGCAGACCCCACCTGGCTGGCCCACCCCCTGCTCCAGGGAGAGGAAAAGCGCGTGCCGGCAGCAAGCGTTCTGGTTGGCCAGCGCCAGGCCAAGCAGCATCCGCTGGGGGTTGTTGCGCAAACCAGCAAATGAGTGTGTGTGTGTGTGTGTGTATTTGTGTGTGTGTGAGCGAGTGAGTGAGTGTATAAGAGAGACAGAGAGAGAAAAGGCTTGATATCCTAGCAAGCAAGAGGACTGTGTGGCTGCGTAGCTGTGTGGCTGCAACAGGGTAGGCGCACGGTGGCAACTGCGCGCCCAAATGATTGGCTGCGTTGCCTTGACGCCAACGTTGTTGCCACATGCCGCACTGCCTGCCAATGGTTGGCCATCTCGCTCGCACCTGTGCGCAGCATCTTCGGGCTACGCTCGACACTTGTTCAGATACCAGAAAATGCGACTTTGAGCCCGGAATTAGCTGGCGCCGCTTGAAAAATAAAACGTTGCTACTACGAAAATCTCCGCAGGGTTTGGGTTGGATTATTTGCTACGGCGATGATGCTGTTGAATGTTGAATGTGGGCTGCTGTTGCTGCTGCTGCTGCTGCCACCACACAAGGGTGGCTGTTGGGCATGGGCAGTCGCAAATCATAACAACGCAGCATCAGGAGAAGCACCCAACCACCCACGGCACCACCACCGCTGTAATTTAATTCGTTGCTGCGCCGCCGCCGTCATCGCCATCGTCATCATTATTTTTCGGAGGCATATTGCTAGGATAACATTTGATTTTGAGTTCAGTTGTAATTCTACCGTGCTTACGTTCTGGTTGCTCTTGCTCCGTTGCTACGTTCCTCACAAGCTCACATTGTTGCTACGTCGTATTTCCGCCATTACATCCCCAGGAGCCACCCACCGCAAGCTTTGCAGCAGCAGCAGCATCACCAGCAGCAGCAGCAAGTTGTGCGGATTTTTTTTATTCCGATATTCACTTTTACTTTCCGTTGTGGCTGCTGGAAGAGTTGCCCAAAGCAACCGGTCGACAAACATCTCGACTTACAAACGGCACCCACACGGCCTGCTGTGCGCCGTGGGGACATGCGACATGTAACATAAATCAGCTGTTCAGACACCACCCACCTTCGATACCACTCAACCACTCAACCAGTCAGTCAGTCAGTCATTCATTTGCCAGCTGCACACTCGAAAGAAAACTAATCGAATGCATTCGCGATTCGGCTTCGACTGTCAGACGCGTCACCACCAACACCATCAGCCACATCACCTGCATCATCAGCAGCAGCAGCAACCGCAGCCGCAGCCGCATCAGCACCATCCTCAGCCACAGTCGGATATTACGTCACCGCCGCCGCCGCCGATCGCCGCCGCCTATACGAATCTCTTGGAGAAGTGTCGTTGCAAGCTGCACTCACAGCACCATCATCAATACCCACATCCACATCCACACCACCCACAGCATCAGCAGCAGCAGCAACAACAGCATCCATCGCAAGCGTCACAGCCACACCAGTTGCTGCCTCACCAACACCAGCAACAGTTGCCAGTGGCGGCGACAGCAGCGTCACTTGCGCCGCTGCCAGCGGGTCAGTTGCAGTTGCAGCTGCACCATCATCATCATCATCATCACCATCAGACGTTCGTGGCCACGGCCAGTGCCGTCAACTACAGCAGCAGCAGCTGTACGACAATTGGCGCCGCTGCCGCTGCCGCCTCCACAGGAACAGCCTCGAGCTCAGCAGCAACCACACCAATGTATCATCATCACCACCATCGACGTCACAACAATTTGTCCTATTGCGGTGGTAAATATTTTCCATAGCCAACAATTTCAGTTTCGAATCCTATCAATGGCTTTTAATTGACGCTCTGTTTACACTCCTACCGAGTGTAAGTTCAAGTTGTGTGTGTGTGTGTGTATGTGTGTGCCGAACTCGGGCAAGCAAACGAAAGTGTCGAGTGTCCTCCACATGCCTCATTGTCCATGTTGTAAACTTCCAACTGAATGAAATGTAAATGATATTTGAGAAGTTTGACTAACAGAAGTTCACATTCGCTTTTCAAAATAAATCGCAACTTTATAACGGAAATTTAAATATTTCCCAGTAAGATATATGTTTTATAATGCACATCATCTACGTGATTTGTGATTTCCAATTATAAATTAATTCGATATGTGTTAAATACAAAGACACAATTAAATTAAATCAGTCCTTTAAGTACAATGTTGAAATTTGATTAGAGATTATTGATTAATATTTATATGTTTTAATGCTCCAGTCGTGGGATCCAGACTGTTAAATACGGACAGATATCTTAAAATCGAAATCGAAAGTTATCTTTCCTGGGATAGGCAGGTAGTAAAATAGTAGTTCAAAGGTCATTTGTGTTATACAAAATTACATTTTTCTTTGTCCTCTAATCTAAATGAAATGTTCCCAGTTGATAATAAGTCAGCGCATATTATAAATCAATCAATATCAATGCTATATACTTTATTTTCTATCGAAAACCGATTAGACTAAAATCAAATAAATTTGAGCTTTGTGTGCCATCTAAAATATCTAACATTGAAAATTGTAAGTGTACATCTCTTATATGCAAAATCATTTTAAAGTGATTCAGGTTATTAAAATATATGTGCTTTCAACACCCTTAAATCTAATTCAAAATACACAACAACAAAATGCAATATTTTAGCTATTCTTTCAGATTGAATATGATTTTTAATATCAGTGCCCAAAATTCGTAATCTTTCTGTAAAATTTGCTTATATGTTTGATAGTCTTTCAATTCAATTAAATTTAAAAAAAAAAATCATTGCATATGCATTGGACAAGAAAAGTTTTTTATAACCTTAACCCATTGAAAATGGGTAAAAAGGGTATAATGGTTTTGTGCAAATGTATGTAACAGGCAGAAGGAAGCATCTCCGACCACATAAAGTATATATATTTTTGATCAGCATCAACAGCCGAGTCAATATAGCCCAGTCCGTCTATCCGTCCGTCCGTCCGTCCGTCCGTCTGTCCGTCCGTCTGTATGAACACGCGGATCTCAGAGACTATAAGAGCTAGAGACTTCATATGAAATATAAGCTCTCGCGTACCAGGCGCAGATCAAGTTTGCTTTATTTTATCAATAACTGTCTTAGTTTCTGAATTATCGATCGATTTCGATTTCCGATAGCAATAAATTCCACAATTTAAAAGGCAGAGGCTTCTTCTTTATACATAATATGCATATACATATTATTGATCAATTGCCGAAATTTCATTAAGATCGGACAAGAAACACCAAAGTTATAGTCGAAAATATATTCTCATATTGATCTCATTTCTATCAGCAGCCGCAAGCATTTTCTGTATGCATAGAAATAGGCGAGCGCATGTGTGAGAAAGAGATGGCATGATAATCGACGATAGCGTCAATATATTTGAGTGCAAATCATCTTAAAGAGAAATTTGCCAAGAAAACTAGAATATATTTAACAACTGGGTTAAGGGTATATCGTAGTCGAGTTAACTCGACTACAGCATCTTTCTTGTTTTAAATTGTATCCTACAAGTTAATGTTACTTAAACTAATTTTTAAAAGCTTTTTCATAAATCCGATTCGCCGTCGGCATAAAACAAGTTTTTTCTTTTTTAAGTTAGTGTTCAATTTTAAAATATTGCTGGCAAAAAAATATACAAATCTGCAATATAATATTTCGCACAGAATAAATGCTTGTTAGAATTAGAATTAACTTGCCAAATGCCAGTTTTACAGACAAATTTATTCAAATTTGTGCGGATCTGATTTTTGATGCGGCAAAACTATAATTGGCTTATAGAGCTGCTGAATCCTTTGATAGGGATGAAATACGGCTTCTACGAATTTTCTTATCGATTGAAAAATACAAAGGTTTTTATGGTTCTTATTTCTAAAAATATATTTCAGGATAAAAACTAAAAAAAACATCAACTTTTTCATTCAAGAAATTGAACTGCAAACTTTGTTATTCGATTATCCCAATTCGAGTTTTTACGGGTTAGGTGTAAAAATGCAATCGAACAAGTTTTTTCCAGTAAGCTATCGACTTTCTTAGTTCAAAGTATTCAGATACAGATAACAAACAAAATGAATAAATATTTGAAAACTTTTTTTTAAATCCATATAAGGACGGACAGTCTACAACTGGACTGAAAACGTATTTTTGTCGACCTTTCAAAAATAAATATGAATATTACATTTTATATATATATTATATATTTATTTATTTTTTATTTTAAATGTAATTAATCATTTTAAATTGTAAATAATATAATTTTTAATTTCTATTTATATCCACGTTGAATATACTAAATAAAATGTATCATTTTTGTGAATTTTTTTTATTTTAATATTATTATTAAATACAGCAAATCTGAACAATCTAGCCTAAAGGGGGGTTATAGCATAGCTACTGTGACCTTAAGCGATTCGTTTTTTATGATTATTCATTGTTATTATGAAATACTCAAATAATAAGCAAAGGAACTAGAAGTAGACAATATAAGAAATCGCATTCAGAACATGAATATTAAATACAAATTTGGATTTCATTTTCAAATGTGTTTCAGTTTCTGGCCAGGAGCAAAACTATCAGGTGCAATATGTCGATTCGGAACTGTATCACAGCAATTCGAGCCAGACGCAAATGTAAGTGCATCAGGACGATTTGCGTCGCCTGATCCCCCATTCAGCATTACATATCTGAATATCTGTCTGTCCACACACAGGACGTACCCATTCTGCCCAGTGGGCGATTATCAGGGCAATGGCCAGACATACTACTCGACAACGGCTGCAACTGGCAACTATGCAACAGCGGCGGCAGGCAGCACGGCAAATGCCCATTCCACGACGCTGCCGTATTTGGTACCTGTGGACGAGAGTCTGCTATTGAATGGGTCCTCGCAATCACACAGCCGGGACTCCCCGCACAGCCTGACGGTAAGTAATCATCAGGTTGTTCAGTGAGCCGATGACATTGACTAAAACTAACCAACAACACAATTTTTTGGGCGGCACATGCAGCATGAGGTTGCCTACATACAGGAGGCGCAGAGCACACCACAAACGCCCACCTCGACAACAACCACCAATTCGGCCAGCGGCGGCAGCATCGGCAACGGTGCCGATGGGGCGTCACCCGATAGTGACCAGAGCGCCATGGGCAACAGCAACAAGATTGCCTCGGCAACGGTGAGTAGTTGGGGTATGCTCCGCCTGACATCAGCAGCAGCAGCAGCATCAGCATCAGCAGCAGCGTTGCTAACATCTCTTTCGCACACCTACAGATTAAGTGGCTGTCGCGCAACTACGAGACTGCCGACGGAGTTAGTCTGCCACGTTCGACGCTATATAACCACTACATGCAGCATTGCAACGAACAGAAGCTGGAGCCGGTGAATGCAGCCAGTTTCGGCAAGCTGATACGCTCCGTGTTCTCTGGTCTGCGCACACGTCGCTTGGGCACTCGCGGCAACTCAAAGTATCATTACTATGGCATTCGCATCAAGCCCGGATCACTGCTAATTCATCAATCCATGGAGGACAAAGCTATGCAGGGATATGGCACGCCAACAGGCAACGGCGCCATGGCCAACGTCAGCAGCAGCAGCATCGGCGCCACCCAATTGGGCAGCTCAAACGGCAGCAATGGCATGTCATCGAATTCTGGCCAGCGCACAGCTGGCGCCAAGAAGCACAACTTCAAGCCGGAAACATACGAGGCTTGCATACAGGTAGCAAATACTTAATTCTCAGTAAATTTCAAGAATTCATTTATTTGGTTCATTTCGTTTTGTGTAGTACATTGGCGACGGTGCTGGCGCAATGCCCGTCTTTCCGTCCATCGAACTGAGCCACAGTTTTCACAGCGAACTCACCCTGGACGATGTGGACACTTTTCGTGCACTGTACCGCGAACATTGCGAATCATTTTTGGACGCTGTGCTCAATCTGGAGTTTGGCACGGTTGAGTTTTTGCTCCGCGACTTTTGGCGCACCACGGACAACAACAATCTGGACGAGTGCGAGGAGGAGAAGTACTTGAGCAAGACAAAACTGTATCTTTTGTGCCACTGCGCAGAAGTGCAAAAGTTTGTGCGCGAGGTAAGTTCGATAGTTGCCTCAAAAGCTGTTGCCCTGTTTAACACCAAATTTGTATATAACTGACATTTTAATGCTAATGCAAAAATTATAGATCGTATGCAAAAATATGATGCATAGAATAACTGTATAATTGTAAACATTTTAATTATATATATATATATATACTTCTAACAATTTAAACTTGGAGGCATAAACATTTAAATTCGTGTCAGATAAAAACCAATAATCTATAATTGTAAATCCCATAGTTGACATCGACAAAAAATATATACATTAATTATTGTAAAATGTAAAAAAAAATTATGTTTGCATCCACTCGATTCTTAAAGAACATTAAATAATTGATTTATTACTTTTGTTATTTATCTTACGGTAGAGTGTTTGCATATATGATTTATAAGTACACGATTTGGTTGTAAAGGTTAAAAATAGATCCACTGAATGAACCGATGAATTTATATTTATTTACATGTCTTGAACCAGGTGGACTATCAGTTCTATCAGAACACCGTGGACGTTATAATACCAGATGTGTTGCGCTCGATACCCAACGCACTGACTCAGGCCATACGTAACTTTGCCAAGAATCTGGAGCTGTGGCTGTGCGAGAGCATGCTGGGCGTGCCGGAGCAGCTGTCACAGATCAAGACTAGCGCCGTCTCGGCATTTTGCCAGACGCTGCGTCGCTACACATCCCTAAATCATCTGGCGCAAGCAGCACGAGCCGTGCTGCAGAACGGTGCACAAATATCACAAATGCTCAACGATCTGAATCGTGTGGACTTTCACAATGTGCAGGTGCGTCATTTTATTTTTCGCACTAACCTCCAATCAGTTATATTATAATCTTAATTTGTTTGTGCAGGAGCAAGCCGCCTGGGTGAGCCAATGTGCACCGGATTTGGTGCAGCGTCTGGAGAATGATTTTAAGGCTGCACTGCAGCAGCAAAGCTCACTGGAGCAATGGGCCAGTTGGCTGCAGCTTGTGGTGGAGTCCGCAATGGAGGAGTATACGGGCAAACCGAGCTATGCGCGTGCCGCTCGTCAATTTCTTTTGAAATGGAGCTTCTACAGCTCGATGATAATTCGAGATTTAACATTGCGTTCCGCATCGAGCTTTGGCAGCTTTCATCTGATCCGGCTGCTGTTCGATGAGTATATGTTCTACCTGGTGGAGCACAAGATAGCCGAGGCGCAGCAGAAGACGGCCATTGCGGTCATTTGCGAGCGCATGGTAAGCACCTAAGCACCTACTTAAGTGACTGGCAACTAGTACTAACTGTCAACCTTTGCTCAGAAGAAGGAAATGGACTTTGAGTTCGAGTGCCAGTTCGCCTATATCACCAGCGATGGGGAGCAGCAAGCAACGGCCCGCTCAGTCAGTGGCGGCGCCAATAGTGGTGTTGATGGTGGTGGTGGTGGTGCCGTAGGTGTTGCAGGTGCTGCAACGACTGCGGCAAGTGTCACTAGCGCTGGCAACGAAGCCAAGCGTCTCAAGCAGGAATGAGGGAGGAGTTGCCTGACCTTATTTGTATCGAGTATTCGTAGAGTCTATGTAAACCGAAATTATTATCTTGCTTTGCCCCATTCGAATCGATATGCACCCAACCACAATCGCAATCACAATCACTACTTGAAAGCGTTACATCACCTGTGCATTTAATAGTCAACGGTGTTTGTATGTATTCCTGTGTGTGTGTGTGTGTTAGGTTGTAGCTTAAGTTCTTGTCAACACTTTTGTAAACATAATCGGTTAACTTGTAGGCAAATGTGTAATGTGTTTGATATATCTATCTATATATGCAATCAATGGACATGGATACATCATAGATTTGCCCCCGCATTAAAGTAAAGAACCGTCCAAGCAGCAAGTTAGCCACGCTCCAACCGCAGCGTTGGCGTTGGACTTGTCTGATCTGATTATGTATTCGTAGGATACATTTTAGTTTAAGTAAATGTGCATTAATATTTGCGACATTAGCAACTAATCGAACTTGTGTTTAACTTTAAGAACAACGATTTGTCACAACAGTTTTGTCTGGTTTCAACGAATAATTGTACAGCATAGCGCTCGGCGCATACACGCACATACACGCACACACACACGCACACACACACACACACACACAAATTAAAATACATTTACATATAACACTAACAAAAACCCTCACTGGCATCAGCACTGAATGCAAAACTGTATAGATTGTTAGTTAAGATAAAGAAAAGCTCATGTTGAAACAGCTTGCTCAAAAAACTAAGAGAAACTAATTTAAGTAAACAACAGGCCTTAAGTGTGCAAATATCAACACTCAATTTTGAAAAACAATACAATTTACTGCATACCTATTAACATATGAACCAGATAAACAATATATATACATATATATATATATATATATATCTATATACATATACTTAAACTGCTGGTGAACATTTGTATTGTAATTCCTGAAGCAGATACAAAGAAAAAAGAACAGAGAAATATTTTAACAGAGGCGCCTAACAAAGTATTTTATGCCATTTTAGGTATTTACTCAAGCAACAAAACCTTTTGTAAGTCATTCAACTAGAATTAGCTAAACGCAGGAAATATAACATATAAGAAATACAAAAACACGTCTAGTCTTTTAAGGAATATAATATATAAATATACTGCAAAAAAAGAAAACAAATATTTTACATTCATCTCTTAACGAATGTGCAAATCAAGGCATGATCTACTATCGGTATGTATTTTGGAAATAACTTATTGTGTAAATTATTCCTTTTTGTACTAATTTTAAATCTGTATGTTTCCCCAACTTTGTCGTATGATCTATATTAATTTAAGAACTGAGTTTAACGCAAAAATAATCTCAGTGTTATTAGTTTTGCACATGCCGTTTTCTCTGACCGATTTTGTGGTTGAGTTTCAGTAAAGATCCCAAATCTGGCCAGAATGCTTTACGATTGCTTCGCAGGGCAAACTCGTTTACAACAAAATCAATATGTAAGTAATTAAGCTGAAGAATAGAGCTTTACTGGTTGTAATAACAAACAAAAAAAAAAAATTTAAAAACAATAAAATCTTGAAAAAATATTGAGAAATTCGAAAACTATTGAACTATATCAAATCAGATTTATCTATTTATAAATGTGAAATAAAGGTGTTCTAAAGCGCAAATCTACGCATTTTCTTGGAAGGGGTGTATTAGTTAATTAAGGGTGTCAAACCGGGATTGAAATCGAAACCGCATTTTTACCAAATCACGTTAACATACTAATTGCCTAAGACCCAAATATCAGAACTGACAGATGGATAACATGATAGCGGAACTTCATATACGAATGAATCTCTGCTTAAGTTTATATTCCAAATCTAAAGCCTTCGATAAATATAAACCATGGAATCAGATTTAATAATATTTAACTGAAAGAAAAGCTATTTTATGCACATCGAACATAACAGACCCATGCATACCCCTCTGGAGGTATCAGTAAAATACTTTCCAAATTTGGTAATTTCTATGGCAATTATAGCGATTATTGATTTTATCGATTTCTTAGCATCCTCCAATTTTTACACTTTATCCGACGCGGGCACAAACCAGTATCTGATGCCTTTGAAATAAACAAAATGGTTTTAACGTTTTTTATTAAATTTTTTTTTTTTGGTTTCAACTGTGTTGTACATATTGATTTTCTAACAACTCTATACAAAAATTGTTTATTTTGTTTAAAGATATACATATTTCGTAATTATATATATATAATTTGTTAAATGCAAATTAATCACTAGTATTACTAGTAATATTTTGATATAAATGGTTATTGAATGTGTGTACAATTGATATTGAAAATAAAAAGAATTAATGTGTTGTTTTCAAATTGAGCATAACTCGTACTTAGGCCTATTTCTGTTAACTTAAAAACTGTTTGTACTTTGCATTTAAAATCTGAGTTCCTGTTTACGCTGCTCACGCGTAAAGCGATTCCTGAATTTGTTGGGCTGCATACGTTGATGATTTTAAGTCTTTTCGGTTGAAGAATTTTGACAATTCGTTTGGAATTTTTGCAATGTTGCACGGTTTTGGTTGATATTATTATACTGTATAATTAACATATATTTTTAATTAAAGCTAAAATAGTATATAGCGTATATTAAGTAAAAAATATTTACATATTATATATATATATGTAATGTATATAATATATTTCAAAAACCTAATTGACTGTATTTTAAATTTGTTAATTAGAGATTTCGTTTCTATTCACTTATATACCCATACGTAGATATATATATTGTATAATTTAGTATATATATATATATATATATATATAAAATTGGTAAAAATTCTACCAACGTCTGTCATATGAATACTGGACCGGCAAGTTTTGGGTGGTTGTTTTCAACATTAACTACACAAATGTCTATATTGAAAATCCGCAGAAAAATGCTTATAAATGCCATTTTATGTACAATTAACAAGTGTGGAAATATGCCTATGAACATTTTGAGTTTCATATTTCGTTGTCCAAATTATTATTCCTATTATAAATATTATGTTGCCCTTAAAGATAAAAGATTTTTTTTTTTTAATTTTTACAATCAGAATTTTTTTTATAATTTTTTTTTTACAATTTCTGTAGCCGAGTAGATTGATCTTATAGAAAACGTTCGTCAATAGTAATTACAACACATATTAGTAAACAATTTTGTTTTCGATAGAGATCAATTTCAAAAATGCCCTTTATAGTCAAGATTTTGGAAACAATTAATACACTGAATATTGAGTCATTTTTGGAATTAGGACTTTAAACAATTACAAATACAATATTCATAATAATTTACGTACTTCTTGAGCTTTCGCTCAAGCGTCAATGTGTCTTTTAGAAGTATGTGGAGAGATTCAAAGATCTCATTGAATGAATGATTGAGGAAACATAAACATTTATTTGAAAGCCCTTTACAATTTACATGGAAATGGAAATGGAAATGGAAATGAAATGTACTGCGACACAACTGCTATAAGCGACTACAAAGCGCGCGACTAAATTGAATAACAAACTAATTTTGAATCAACAGAATCGTCTCACATGCACACACACACACAGACCACACATGCATACATGTCAGTGTGTGTGTGTGTGTGTTTGTACAGACAGAAAAATCAACTTAGGATTAAAGTTTTAAGCGTAGCTGAAGTAGCTGTTCCCTAAACACAAACCTAGCACTAAATGTATGTTATATATAAATATATAAATATATATATATATATATATTTATTTTCCTTATATTATTCGATTAACCAGCGGCATCTTGCGACGATTATAGGTGGGCGCCTGCTGCTGCTGCTGTTGCATCACCTGCTGCACCTTCACCTTCTGGCCATACTGCTGCTCGAGTTCGCCGGCTGGTCCGATTGCATAGTTGATGTCGAGCCGAGCACGCTTCGGTGATCGATAGCCATCATTTGCATTCAGATCTGCCGGGTTCAGCTCAATGATGCTGGCCGACTGGTTGCTGACGGCAATTGCCTGATGCACCGCCAGCTTGCTATCCTCGATTTCGATGGCATCGTACAATTCGTTCACCTGACCAGAGAGTAAATATCGGAAATTAATATACATCATAAGCATTAGCTGTTCCTTGGCATGCAAACTTACCTCAATGTCAAAGTCGGCGCTCTTCTGTGCGATGAGCAGCTGGTGATTCGTTGGCAGGTGGTTGGTTGAATGGTTGCTTCTCTCATATTCTTGCAGCATGTGCTCCTCCTGGACGTTATCCTCATCATCCTCGCTGTTAGCCCAGCTGCAAATTGTAAATGCAGTATTAATATTTATTTTTGAATTCAAATATCTTCCTTTGTTACTTACTCGACTTCATCGTTCTCCTCCTCCTCGACGAGCATCGCATCAATGAGGGTCTCATCAAAGTCGTGCTCCTCCAGATCGGACGACTCCTCGATCTCCGATTGCGAATCCAATTCCACATCCGAATCGGCCGAGCCGTGCTTCATTTCGCCACGCTCCAGCGCCTCCAGATGCTCCGGATAGACCATGGCGCCGCGTATCGCACCAGGATCCTTGCGCGACCACTTCTGCACCTCCTCATCCATCTTGCAGATGCGCTCCGGATTCATGGCCCAGCGGCAGCCCTTGCGCTGATTGCCATTCGTTGCCGGCCGCTCGATCTTCTCGAAGCATTTGTTCAGCGACAGATTGTGACGGACACTGTTCTTCCAACCGCTGGGCGCATTCTGAAAGTACGGAAAATGCTGGCACAGAAAACTGTAGATCTCCGAGACGGGTAATGAACCAGCGCGCGAATTTTTCAGCGCCAGCGCAATCAGGCAGGAGTAGGAATAGGCGGGCTTTGGTAATACGCTACTCATCGCTGCCGGCACCTTCATCTTCTGCTGCAGCAGCGGTTTCATGCTGTTGTTATTGCTGCTGTTGCCGTTGTTGTTGCTGGTGTTGTTGCTGGTAAGTGGCGCAAAGGAGAGCGGCGATGATGACGATGTGGGACGACCACTCGTCGAGGATGATGAAGTCGAGGAGGGCGATCCAACGCTGTTGTTCTGCATATGCATCTGATGATGCGGCGAATGCGCCGCCGATGCAATGCTTTTTGGTGCATTGCTGCCACGCTTCTGGACGACTCCGTTTGCGTGCAGCGTGGCCATGTTGTGCAAGGGACTCGCCTCGCGATCCCGTTTCAGCACAATGTTGCCATTGGCGGTGAGGGGTGCTCCATTGGATGTCTTGACGGAAGTTTGCTGCTTTAGTTTGTTGTATGTGGCACTGTTGGCAAAGGTCAAACCGCCAATGCCGGGCCCCAATTTGATTGTGTTGGTGGCGCCGCCATTTGTCGTCAGCAGACTGGTGTTGTTTTTGGGCGTGCTGCTGCTCTTCGTCTCCTCGTTGATGGACTGCACCTTGCGCAGCTCCGTGCCCAGATCCTTGCGCACCGCATCCACTGCCGACGAGTTGCGACGCTGCTGCTGAGCTGCAGCATTGCTGACCATTGTTGCGGGCGCATTTAGCGCCGATGCTGAGATGGGCAACGCCGATATCTGCTTGGGTATGTGGGCCATCACCTGCTCGCGTCGCATGGAGCCGGCGCTTACCTTCATCTGAGCTGGCGAGAAGGTCAGATGGGATTTGTGCTGGCCGCATGGCGAGGCAGGCGGCGCCTGTCCACTGCCAGAGCCGGTTCTGCTGCTCTGCATCGACGTTGCACCGTTGATGCCACCACCAGCAGCACGCGACTTCTGCGGCGATCCAGAGACGAGCAGCGATGCTGCTCCAGAGCTGGAGTTAATGAGCGGCATCACAGAAATGGGATTCACACAGGCTCCAATATCTCCATAGTAATCGGTTGTAGACCAGAAATTTGCGCACGAACCCATCCACTTGGCGGTGGGTGAGGCATGCAACCCGCTGCTCGTGAACAGACTGGCATTTGCATTGTGCGACGATGATGAGGCAATACTACTGTTGCAGTTATTGTTGTTGTTATTGTTGTTGCTATTGTTGATGGCCGAAATGGCCTCGAGTGCATGATCCAGCGAGGAGGTCAAATCACTGGAGCTGCCCACAACGTTGGCGATCTCTGCCCGAATGTCCACGTCCAGCATATCCTGCATCGAGTCGGACACATAAAAGTCCAACGAGGGTCCTGCGGCATCCTGTTGGCGAGACACAATAAAAACAATTCTTTTTAATCAAATTTTCTCTCTTCTTTGAAGTGATTAGTATAAATTTGATATGTCGATTGCATACTTATTATCATCTTCAATCAATTAGCACTTATTGGAAATCAATGAGCATGTAAAAACAGTAAATTTGATAATTCTCGCTTTCATTTTTACAAATCGGATTTCAGTTAAAATTGTATCAGACATTTATATACAATTTGCTGAATGATCAATGTCTCAAATTTCATTTTAATTGTTTATCTTTTATATTTTGTATGTGTACAGACAGCCGGCTTGATGGCCGACAACCTACCTACCTACTATATTATAATTTAATGCAGAACGCAAAATTGAAGTGAACTAAAAAATAAATTTGGAATTTGTTTTTATTTATTGGTTTATTAGCAAATAAGAATTAATAGCCAGTCTTATATTTTACTTAATTTGTTTATTATTCATTTCTCAAAGGAAAATAAAAAATAGAAACAAGCCGATAAGCTGTTTTAATTAAGTCAAGCCGTGCCACCAGCTACTCTCTCCTGTCCACAAACCAACTTCAAGCTGTGTTTACATTTTCGCAGTGAATGCCAAACAAATAGTGCAACAAAATGTTTAGGCATATGCCGTCAAAATGATGCGAAATTTGTTGCGCGGCAAAAGCAAAAGGAGCATTTAGATAAAAGTTGTCAGATGTTGATCTATGTTAATTGCTCATTAAAGTTAGATACCACCAAAAGGGTATTATTTTAAACAAACCCCAGTTGTGAAAATGGTAGTCTAAATTTAAGATCAAATGTTACATCGTCTCGTCTTACTTTAAGACATCTAATGCCCCTTACAAATGTGTCTCTAGTTATAAACATTAAAGTTTTTGGGATTTCTGTTTATGTTTAATTTTTGCATTCTCCCATACTTCTTGCAACTTGTTGTTCGCGCTTATGGGGCTTCAGAATTGATTTACATGCATCCCAGTATTTACAAAATTATATACAAATGTACATACTAAATCCATATGCATATCTATACAGTATTCGCATATGTAAAATATATATGCGAATGAATACATAATTATTTGATCATAATTATCGCCGTTGTTGCCATACATATAAATGCCATACATGTGTATATACATGTGGGCATGTATATATACATGTGTATATACTTTTCCTTTTTTTCAGCAACAGCAACAACAACAAGCAGAACAACAGCAATGTTTATGATGGGAAAGAAGCAGGAGCAATGTCAAAACCAGTTTTACGGGCCAAGGCAGGCAAAGAGAAAAGCAGACACAGGCTGCATATAGCACACAGCACACACACATACAGATTTATGTCTGCATGCATGCACTTTATGTATGTGTGTTTATGTGTTTGTGTTTATAACTCGGCGCCAAAAGTCTAGCAACAACAAACCAACTTACAACACTGTATGTGTGTGTGTGTTTACACATGGGGATGGACTTAACACATACACACACATATACATATCATACAGACATACAGAGGAACGATGATGATGAGAAGGCCACCGTCCTAAACCGGATATCAGCAAAATTGAAAGTTTATGCAATTTAAGGCTAAATGCAAAAAAAAATAAAAAAATGTATGTACATACACACACTATATACACAATTTTAGATCACATAAATACAAATTTGTTTGTAAATAATTGATTTCTTTAAATTTACCCCATTTACATTTGAATTACAGCGGCAGACCAATTGTATATATGTATGTACCTAAATATGTATTTATAACAACTTATATAATACATACACACACATATTATGCTGCATAAACAGAATCTTGTATTATTTGCTGGATATGCTGCCGGCAAAGAGTTGAGCTAAAAACAACCACCGGTGGAAATGTTGCCGAGCTACAATGTTTCAGCAACATTTAGTCGAATCTTACGGCGAGCGAGCGACCGACCGTTAACAGCAGATAAACGATAAAAGGGGAAAAATACGTACATACAGAAAGACTATATGTGTGTATCTTTGTAGGTATGTCCATTGAAAAACGAAAAAGAAAAAGGAATAAAGCCGTACATAAACAATAAACTGACAGCAGCAGAGCAGCGCGGCAACAGCAGCAGCACGAACAGGGAAGCGATACAAACGCAGCAAATTTGCGTGCGTGTTTGTGTGTGTATACATAGCAGCGAACAGAACAGCGAGCAGCGACGTTGACGTCTGTTTCATGTTAAAAGCGACTGAAAGAGAAACCAGCACACTGAAAAACTCTGCTACTCTTTACATTGAAAACATAGAAGGAACACATCAAACGACGAACGAACAGCAGAGTTCTGTTCTGTTGAGTACAGTTGGCAACAAAACATTCTGCAAATGAAAACGGCAACAGCAACAGCAAAAGAGCAGAGCAGAACACAGCAGAGCTAATTTTGAGCGCTCGACTCGGTCTGAGTACTTTTTGTGCTGTTGCGCTAAACTTGAATTCTGCTACGAAAAAGGGTAGTAGGCACAAGTTTTTAGCAGTAGGCTCACAACACTTTTGCAGATGTTGAGACATTCTTGTCGTTGTTGGGTATTAGGCGCAACTCTTCGCTTGAACTGCACTCTAAAAAAGAGGCAGTGTTGCGCAGCGCCTGTTACATGTAACTGACTAACGGGGAGGGGGAGCAGTTGGTGGTAAGCAATTTCAGCGTGTCCTTGGACACATTCCAACTCATTGACCCGCCCCTGGGTCATGTCTGCTCCTGCTGAAAAATCGATAAACGAGGCGAGGCGCATACACAACGCCACTTGCCATTTGCCGCTTGCCACACGGGGCATGCCGCATGTTTCATGCTCCGTACACCCACCACATGAATGATGATAAGTTGCATAATTTAGCAGGATATCATAAATGTATGCAAGCCGCACGTTCTTTTGCCGCCTCGCCTTCTTTTTATCAGTAGTCAAAACAGTAACGAAAACGTTGTTTTTGCGATTTTTGTTGTTGTTCACCCACATACACACATCATGTGTCTGTCTGGCTAGTGTCTGGGCAGCAGATTCATTTGCATGAATCGCAATCCCTTGCCACACACATTAACAGAATTTGTTGTGCAACCGACGGCAGCAGCATCCTGAAAACCAGTTAATGCTCTTTTCTGCGTAATTCCCCTCTTTCTTCTCCCCTCTGGCATGAATTTACAACTGTGGCATGAAGTAGCAGGTGTTGCACTTTTTAACCCTTGTTGTTTTTGTGCAGCAGCAGCAGAAGCAGCTGCCTCATTATTGACAGCCATCATTTGATTGCTTTTCTTACCATCGAAGGAGGGGGAGTGAGAGGGATGGAGTACATTAAGGAAATCAATATGAACTCTGTGCAAGTACATCTGAAAATGTGTTAAATAAGTATTTAAGTACATATGTATACATACACACTGACGCATATTTGTTTGTACATGGGGAAAAATTCATATTTTCTAAGTTCTTTTGCAAAAATATGTATGTATTTATTGACTTTTGAATATTTTCTTAATTTTCTACTATTAAATGGATATTTCTAAACTACTTAACATTAAAATTAACAAGATTTATTTATTTATCTACTTGTGAAATTTAATATACAAAAATAGTCCATTTCTCTTATTGGCGCATAATTGTTTGGGCAATGGAGATTTTGTATGGGATTTTGTACATTTTTGCCACCAGACTGGGGAAAATATTTTATTAAAAATCATAGTGAAAAGAAATCTAAAAAATTTGGATCAGATCCTTTAGAGGATAGCTTAAGGAATATAACAATGTCAATGTATCACATATAATGAACCACCTGCTCAATTTAAATATGGGGTGCCAAGGAAAAATAAAAAGTTTCAATAATTAGTACTGAAAAGCAGCTTTTGTTTGCCCAATTGCATGTACCCTTCTGTAAATTGACAGGTGGTTCATTATATGTGATTCATTGACACTGTTATATTCCTTAAGCTATCCTCTAAAGGATCTGATCCAAATTTTTTAGATTTCTTTTCACTATGATTTTTAATAAAATATTTTCCCCAGTCTGGTGGCAAAAATGTACAAAATCCCATACAAAATCTCCATTGCCCAAACAATTATGCGCCAATAAGAGAAATGGACTATTTTTGTATATTAAATTTCACAAGTAGATAAATAAATAAATCTTGTTAATTTTAATGTTAAGTAGTTTAGAAATATCCATTTAATAGTAGAAAATTAAGAAAATATTCAAAAGTCAATAAATACATACATATTTTTGCAAAAGAACTTAGAAAATATGAATTTTTCCCCATGTACAAACAAATATGCGTCAGTGTGTATGTAAGTAGATACTCGCACCATTCAGTTTCTCAGTGGATCACTTTGGAACCTCGATCGACTGGAGGGTGACAAACCATAAGTGCCAACTCAAATGGATATTGAAAGTAGTACACATTTAAAGATTTTATTTGAATTTTTGAAATTCATTAAATTATTTTTTTTTTACTCATATTCCTTTTGAAAACAAAAAGTACTTTCTATGTTTTGTAGTTAAGTTAGTTTTGTAGTTAAAGTAGCTACCCTATAACTATAATAAAATAACTGAATTTTCAAATGATGCTATTATTCCTGTCGTACTAATCTTTGAACAGAATATGTTTGTCAATAACAGACGAAAGTTTAGGCGAAAAGTAAACGCTCATTTCTAACGGGATCGGTTCAAAAGGGAATTACGAAATCATTAACACTATTTCCCCAAACATTTTCACTCATAATAAGGAATATTTTATTTTAGCAAAAGAAGGAAGAAATAACATAAAACGTTCATCAGTTACCTTATCTCTTGATGAAGCAATGGGAAAATATGATTTTATTCCTGTGTCCAAATAATTATTTGAAACATTCTACATAAATGTTTACATAATTAAGAGGCATTCATTGCATTTGAAAATACTTAAATGAATCGATGACATTTCCTGCTCGCATTGCTCATTTTATTAAAATCATATTACAAGCAACAAGCGAGAAACTAGGCTTATGATGAACTGAGTGATACTACAAATATGTAAATACTTAACCAAATGATACTGGAAATGCATGTGTGTGTAAATATACGTTCGTGTGTTAGTGTATGTGTGCTCTGATAACCTTATGTCAGGCTGGCTGGCTGGCAGTCGGAGCAGGCAGGCAGGCAGATAGACTAGGCAGGCAGGCAGCTGCAATTTGGAAACACACTCAGGGGTAGTTGTTGCTGTAGCCGAGTACACACACACAGCCACGCACGCAAACATACACATGCATATGAATGTAAAATAAATATGTAAATAGTTCTGGGCTCTGTAAGTTGTGCATTGCAAACGGAAAGGAAACTTCCTGCCTCTAATTGGTTTTAGTTCTTGTTCAACACCTGCATGGTTAGTAGAAAATAAATATATATATATATATATCGGTGTTATCCTTTTCTTTTTTATAAATCTACAATGGTGTTGCTGGCAGCTGAGAAAAAAATAAACAAAAATAAAAATTGTTTTCGAAAAAAATGGCGAAATAAAAATGCATTGAACAGGCGGCCAAAATTGGCAGCAAGCACGCGTCGAAAAGCGAAAAATGAAAAACTTTTCGACACTTTGGCTAGGAGCAGCAGCAGCTGTTGCCTGCCTTCCTCTCCCTCTCAACCTCCTTACGATGACCTTTTCGAGCTGTGCAACGATTAAAAAAAGATATACCCGAATATTTACGTATATATGTATGTATGTATGTATGTAATTGTGCAGAAAGCAAGCAAAACAAACAACATGTTGAAGACTTCGTTGTTGCACCCTTGGCAGGCAGCAGCAGCAGGATTCTTGGCCTAGACATTCACTGGGCCCTTTTCTGATGTGCTGCATTTTTGTTTTTGTTTGGTCTTCTGTGTCTTCGCTCTGCCTTGCCTTGCATCTGCCGTGCATTCTTCTTCTTTGTAGTTGCTCTGCCTTTTACATTTCTTTCTTGCACCGCTTTCACCTTTAAAATGTTGTAATGACACACAAATTCAATCCCAAACTAAATCCCAAATGCCAGGACCGAACCAGGTAGGCAGGCAGGCAATAGAGTGAAACAGAAAACATCTGATGAGCGCCGCTGCCGCTGTTCATGTTCCTTCTGAGCGCCTATTCGTATATTACTTTATGAACCCCGGGAGAATCCTGACGACACACTCGCACATATGGGATGGATATTCTTAAAACGATGTCATAAATCAGAGTTTAGAGCTGTGAAGTCTTACAAGTTTTACGGCTTTTTCATCACTTTGGTTATCTAGTACCCAATTTTCCAAACGTTGATCGTGGAAATTGTTATTTTGCCATACAATTTATGAAACATTTAGAAGCATAGCTTATTGTTCTCATTGTTATCTATTAACATTTTTTTTTTTTATAAATTATTTTATTTCTTTATTTATTTTTGGTGTATAATTTATTTTTTGTTTAATTATTCGCGTCTTAAAATCATGCTTGTTGTACGGTATTTTTGTTCAACTGTTTACAGTTTATGCAGCCCAAGTTCGAAGTCAACTGCATACTGCAGGCTCCTCTCTGGGAGGTCCAAGTTTGTGTGTGTGTTTGTGTTGCGGGCCGTGAGAAAATCTATGCGGCATACAGCTGGGCGCTCATATTCATCAAGCAACAAACGAATGAAAGCTAGTAGCAGCAGCAGCAGCAGCTAACGACATGTTGGCTCACACGTGGTGTATTTTTTGGGGGGTGTGTATATATATGTGTGTGTGTTGAGGTGGGTGTTTCATACACTCACTCAAACTTAAAGTTGCCGGCACGTTGAACTTTGAAGTTGATGCCAATTTTTTTTGTTTGCCTTTTTTAGTGAGAGTAAGAGCGAGAGCGAGAGAGAAAGCTTTTGATGTATGAGCGGTGAGTGCTTTTTGGCTTTGACTATTCTCTCTTCTTCTCACTGTTTCGCAACTTGTGGCGTTTGAAAATAAAGTACAAAAAGCAAGATAAAAGCGTTTCGCTTTGTTTGCTTTTCTTTGTTTTTCCCCACACTCACACACACATATCAAACACACTTGTGGCTGTGCTCGCATGTGTGTATGATTTTGTACATGTTGCATTTAACAGGCGCACATGCTTTTTATATGTTTTTTAGCCCCTTATCATAATATGCAAAAAAAAAAAAAGAGGATAAGCATTTAATAGGTATGATGTATAATTACCTAAATAAATTATGTACATACATCATGCGTTTAAAGCTACACAAGACAAAGTTGCCGCCAGCAAAGAAACGCGAGTTGAATGTTTGGCCTTCAAAAAGTTTAAAACGCAAAAGCAGAAGACACCTTAACAGAAGCAAAAGCAGTAAAGCAGCAACCCACAGCAAACAGACAAAACACATTCACACAAACACAGACACCCATTATGTATGCTAGTGTGCACAGTTTAGCAATAAATAAATAAAGTTAAGTAATTACGCATTATTTTATGTACATAACATACACACACACACATATTCATACAAACAGTACATGTGAACAGTGAGATGCGAAATTAGAAGAACATTAATCTCATGTTAAGCGACGACAACAGTCCGAGTCAAACCCCCCGCTCACCTTACACCCAACCCACACACAAGTCAAACTCCAACGAGCAACGCAACGTTTTCATCGCTGTTGTTACGGCGCACAGTTTTTTAGTACACACAACAGAAGCGGCGGTCTGTTGAGTGAGAATTAACATTGGCGCTGCCTTTAACATTAACTTTGGGTCTCCACACACACAGATAAATATAGCCAAGTTAATCACCAGACCAGCAGTGGCTTAAAATATTATCGCAAGGAAATCCCATCAAAGTTAAGGAAGTACATTTATAACAATGTGTGTAGAGTATGTATTTTGTGGAATCGTATTATCGGTTCCACTTTACACTGCGACTTTGTTCCGGTTATGACCAACCACCCTTTCCCTCCAACATTATGCTTGACATCTACACACCAACATTAATCAGCGGTTTCTTGAGAGCAATTTCAAAGCACAATGATCGCAAAGAATTCGCTACGGCGAAATGGCGAAAAGAGCGAAAGCGACAAGCACAAACAAAGCAATCGTGACAAAAATCAAAAGCTAACAACAATATTCGCCGCACGCTAACAGTGCCAGAGAGGGGAATGCGGCAAACTGTTCTTGGCTCGACGGCGCAACAGTGAAGCACACTGTTGTGGTTGGGCGGCAGGCAGGGGTATGGAGCTGCATAAATACTAGGAAAAATATATACTTTGGAGAGCTGGGGCGGGCAGCGCTGCTTTGTCGACTGCGGCGAGTTTGCTTGCAAGAAAACGAACGTTACGAATTCGAAAATAAACGATAAACGGCGGCCATGTGGTTGATTGTGTGTGCAAATGTGAGTGTGTGCGTGTGTTTGTGTGTGTGCGTGTAACCGGCCGGCTAGTAGAAATTTTTATTTGCGGCTGTTGCTTTGTTTTTTTGTTTGTATTCTTTTTGAACAAATACACACACATGTGTCAATATAAATGCTTGCCAAATTGTGCTGCAGCATCAATTATTAATATTAATTAGTACCTTATTAATTATGTATTTATTATTGAGCTTCGTGTGTACTTACTGCATATTTGCTGAAGAAACCTTCGTGAATGCTGCTGGAATAATCCTCTAATTCGAACATGTTGCAGCCGTTCTATTCCCAAAATTTACTGTTGCATATGAGCTTTGTTTTGATCGACTCCCTGCCTTTCTTTATCACTTTCCTGACGATGTGTATGTGGGTGTGTGTACAAAAACCGTTACACGCCTAGTGTAGCAGAGAAAGAACCGTTCATTGGAGCCGCGCACTTTTATATTTTATAATTAACATGGATTTATTTATTACACGCTGTTATTTTTTAAATATACATATATATAAATATAAGTGTATATTATTTGTGAAGTGTTGGCGTTTCTATTTTCCTATACCGGCACATTTCGTAATTATATTTTAATTGACTTTATCAGCAAAAATAATATTTACAAGTAATCACAAATCCGCGAGCCGCGCATACGTCCACTCCGTTCGGCCTTGTTGTTGCCTTTGACTAGGGATGTAGATATCGTGCTTGCATTCCGATAACTCGCAAATACAATTGCTCATACGATATGCATCTAAAGCGAGTGATATCGATAGCATAATCATTAGTTAAATTAATTGTTATCCTTGTAAATCAATGTTATCTTTGCAACCCAAGAAAACAGTAAGAACTTTTATATTTCTAGCTTCTTTTTTATCCAAGAAATATGTTTCTTACCTTTTAGCATAATTATTTTAGTAAAACTCACCATATTTTGACGTGTGGTTCAAACTTACAATTATATACCGATAAGCGAAAACTATTAAAAAATAGTGTTAAATACAAATACGATAATGTTTAAGGTATAAAATATATTTACATTACACTGTAAAAGATTTTCAACCAAAAATATATTTTTTTGAACTTAAACGTCTTTTATCAATGTCTATTCCCATTAAAAAGCAGCTATCAAAAAATTTATCGATATGTAGGTTTGAATATCGTAAATTTAAACCGTTCAATTGAGCAGCAACAGGCCATTAACAGATCATTTGAGTATAACAGAGTTTAAAAATGTATATTCTAAATGAACAAATAATAAATATTATTTATTATGACATAATTTATAGCACTAATAATTGCAGAAATTGTGCGATCCATGCGCATGCCTATTTATTGCCTTTTAAAATATTTAGACAAAATTGTTCTGGGTATTCTTTCATAAAGATAAGCAGCAATTTTTTTCATTGCGCCATCAGCTGTTCGGCTCAAAAAATTTACCGTTTGCGATTTGAATGTATTTCTTTGGGTTGAAATATTTGCAAAATGGAATTCATTAATCAATAATCATGAAATTGCAAAAAAAATTATTTTCAGATCCACATGCTGCACTTTTATTGTTATTTTGTATTGTGTGGATAACTTGCTAATAGTAATACATTATGTAAGAGTAAACTGAAATCATCAAAAATATCATTGATATAGCTTCCTAATATTTATATATATGTATATTTTTTTATTGATGTTTATTATCAACATCAATAGTTTCTTAGCAAATTATGGTGCTTATATTTAAATACAATCCATGAACTGGGAATTGGAGTATGCGTATAGTTTTTAAGGAGTGATCTAGATTGTATAATATAATAAAAACCAAATCGAGCACTTCAAATATGGCATAAACAAAAAAAAAACAAATTTGTAAACGAAATGCAAATTAATTCAATTTAGATATGAAACATAAATTGTGACAAACTGCCAAACTTGAAAAATATAAAACAAAAATATGGAATTCCCCGAACCTGCGAATATAACCAAGAACTATCAAATACTATATAATTATCATCACTAATCTCTGCCAAACATTTTCATTTTGAATCGCAAAGCCGCCTCAGTGGCTGCATTGCGTTTATCCTTTGCCTTTTTCTTGTCGGGCAGCTGCTGCTCCTGGAAACCCGTACCACTGGGTGTCAAGTAATCAACACTGAAATGCTTCTGTTTCGGTGTACAGGGCTCGACAATCATCGGACCTGAGTTTGTGTGGACAATTTCCTGTTGCTCCTTGGTGACAAAGACCCAGCCTGCATTCGTTTTAAAACGCTGCTTCTCAACAGAGCTGTTTTCCGGCGTCAGTTGCTTTTTGGGCTTCTTCTTATTTGTCTTTATTTGCTCCGACCTCTTGTCATTGATTTCCGGCTGAGGGGACAATTTGCGGGCCAGCGATTGGGGCTGTAAAGAGGGGGCAGATGTGGAGGCAGAGCAGAGGATGGATCTAAGTGTGTCACTCACCTGTTTGCTGGCTGCTTCATCCGGCACAAGAAGCTTGACAGCCTGCTTGGTGGCCTGTAAACGTTTCACGTTCTTCTTAATCTTGTTAGAGCGCTCGCGTTCCGGACTCACTCTGAGTATGGCAATTGGAGTGTTTGGCAAGGATTTGGTAACAACTCTAGCTGGACGCACTCGCTTCACTTGCTGGTTGCCAGCAGCGAGACGTTGCTTTCAAAGTGAAATGAATAATCAATGAACAATTAAAAGTTAAAGATTCGCTTACCTGTTTCTTTTGCTCCAGCTTGGCTTCATTGGCCGCCTGCAGGATGTTATCGCAGGATTCCAAATAGAAGCTGCGCCGCTTTGTTGACTCCTTGCTGACAAATGGCTGCTGCTCCAACTTGGCAGGAGGCAGTTGCTCCACACAGACAACATGTGTCTTCTCCTCCATCTCGGCATCTTCCTTTTGGGCAGCAGGCAGCGCCTCCTCAACCATGGCAGCAGGCAGCTCCATCTCAACCTTGACAGCAGACAGCACCTTTTCAACATTGCTTGAAACAGGCTGCAATTCCTTTTCCTTCCGGGCAACTGGCAGTTCCTCGTCCTTCTGGGCAAAAGGTAGATCCTTCTCCACCTGCACAGCAGACATAACCTCATCCTTTTGGGCAGCAGGCAGCTCGTTATCTATGTTGGCAACAGGCAGTTTCACCTCCATATGGGCAAGAGGCAACTCCACCTCCAGCTGGTCATTAGCAGTAAGAGCCTTCTCTAGCTGGTCGGCAGGCCGCTCTTCAACTTTGACAGCTTCGAAATTATCACACGATTTTTTAGCCTTCTTACGCTGCACTTCCTCCACCACACTCACGTCCAGATTATCGGCAGCACCACAGAAGCTTTTGGACATGCGTTTACGCTTCGATAGACGCCGCTGCTCCTCGGCCAGGGTTTCTATGAAAGATTGGGATGGCTGGACATCGCTGTTCAGTTGCACACTGCGACGCTTTAATTTGGGCTCCTTGGCTGGCGTGGGCGTATCCTTCAAATAGAGTGTTTGACGACGCGACTTCTGGAGCGGATTGAACATCTTCTGCAGATGCGAAATGTCACAGGAAGCGAGCTCAGCCAGGAGCGCTTCGTCTTCGCCACGCTTTTGCTTGTCATGCAATGTCAAAGACTCGCTGGCAGTTGCTGTCTCTGTCGAGGATTGCTCAGATTGCTTAGACGATGAAATGGGCATTTCCTCAGTATTTTCAATGGCAGGTTTACCATTGGATGGAGAAGACTGCTCAATTTCACACTGAGCACTGGTTTTGGGGGATTTATTCACGTCATCAACATTATTCTTCACTACAGCTTTATCGCTCGACTCATCATCATCACAAGAATCGAGTACTTCATAGATGGACTTGTTATTGAGTTTTGACTTGTTTCTTACGTTCTCATCATCGGAACTGGACGGCACTTCATCTATTTCCATGGCCTCCTCATCGCTGTGTTCAACGGATGAAACAGTTATGTTTTTGGCAATCGACTTGTCCTGCTCCGCTGCCTTCTCGGTTGCAGTTGGCTTCAAGGGTTTCTCCGGCAGCTCTACCATTTCCTCACCTTTCTTTACAAACTTTTCTATCGACTTTTCTTCTGCGTTTTCATCGTTTAGCATTTCATTTTCCATCTCCACTGTGTTTATTGGGTTTTCATCCTCACTGCTGTCATTTGTTACAATCCGACGATACTTTTTCGATTGCTTGCCATCGGCGGCATCTTCTTCAGCGGATGAGAAGCACAGGGATGCAATGCTACTACCTTCGTCATCATCTCCTTCTCCATCACTGTCGCTCACTATGAACGACATTTTTTCATCGGCACTCCCCTCATCCTCCGAGTGCTCATCTGGTGTGTCCTGACTGCCGACAGACTCGCCATCTTGCGGTATTTCATTCTCCTCGATCTCGCGGCGTTCGGCGCTGTCCATTGAGTCGCCCGATTCGTAATTCTCAATAACCTCCGCTTCGGTGTCAAAAAACTCGCAAACCGAGCCATCATCTTTGTCCTCCTCCGAGTCTTCGTTGCTCTGCTCCACGCCAGAGCGCTCATCTTCCTCGTCTTCGCTGACAAGACGAAGGGCGAGCTTCTCCTTGTTTATCACAACTTCTGTGGCTTTGTTATTGTTGTCGTCCTCCAACGCTGAGTATGGTGGAATTACATCGATTTGAGCAGGCGCCTCTTTTTTTGGCTCATCGGAGGCAACTGTCTGCTCGTCCTGGAGTGCAACCTCTGTCTTCGCTAAAGGAGTTGAACTTTTGCGTCCCTTTAAAAGGGGCTTTAAAGGCGTCTCGCTTTTGTCCTGCAACAAGCTTCCCTTTTTCACCGTTGGATTACATATTCGCGCTGGTGTTTTTGGATATTTCATCTTCGTATTATCCTCCTCAACTTGATTGTCACTGTTAAAGCCCACAGCTTTCCTGGACTCGAAGCCTTTTTCTTCCACCACCTGAGACTTTAACTTTGGCGTAAGGTCCGGTAAGCGGACGTCATCTATGACGACAGCATCGCATACTAGCGCCACATCTAGATCATCTAATAATACCTCTGTGACTTCAGTTGATGGCATCAACTCTTCCTTCTCTTCTTCCATGCCGTTGTTCTTTTCATCCTGTGGATTAATTTTATTCATCTCTTTGGGCACCTTGGGACTTTTCAAGTCCAAAAGGAAGTCCTTCACATTGACTTTGACTTTAGTTGTTGTGGCATCCATTGACATTGATACACTTGCCATCCCAGCTTCGGCTTCTTCCTCTGGTTCCGGCTTTACTTGAAATTTAGAGGTAGATTCTTCAACTTCTTTTTCATCAGACTGAATGTTTTGCACGTCTACAATTTTATTGGCGACAGATTTTTGCTGGATTTCTTTTGGCTTTGCTTTCGGCGAATTTGCTACATTAATTGGCGTGTTGTTGGCTGAGCGTCCAGCCACGGGTGGCGTCTTCGACATGGATCGCGTCACCCGCCTTTCATCTGATAGCGGCGAGCTGATATTGACAGCTGCACCTCTTCGAACTGGAGTAGCGGACTCAACAGCAACTTCAATAGAATCATTTTTCGGGTCTGCTTCCTCTTCTTTCAAATCCTCTGGCAGTGCCAACGGCTTTCGTACGGATTTGGCTGGCGTGCGCGTTGCTCGTTTGGCCGCCGACAAGCTCAATGTGGGCGTGGACGGTTCCGGGGTCTCCCCGCGTGCCAACAATGAGCGGGTGGCGCGTATGGGTGTCCTTAAATCGATTGTTGACGAATTCACGCGAGTTCGGCGCATCACACGCGGAGATGCTGCAGCATCTGATTGATTTTGATGTTTGAATATCAATTGAACAGCTAGGAAAAATAACAAAAAATAAAAATTCATTTGCTTACTGCGCTCGGCGACCGAATCCACCTGTGGAGTCAAAGGACGATCGCTTTCCAAGGCTGACATGCGGCGTGTTCGTGCGCGCGTTGCTAAAAGTGACAGAATTTGTTACTATATTACTTTAAATTTGCAGCTATTCGCATTTTCACAATTTTTATTTCAGCGCGTCACATTTTGAATTCAAACGGTACTTGGAAACGGTACAAGAAATTTCGCAACATGTTATCTGCAAATGCCACTTCATTGATATTTACCACGCGGAGTGTCGCTTTTATCCTCTTCCATTTTTATGAGCTTGTTGCTTCTTTTTGAATTTTTTATTTAACTATACTATTTAATTAACATATAATGGCAAATACGCAAATGTGAAATCGTCGCAGCGATCCAGACGACGCTAAAGTTAGCGATGAAATAACCCAAGCGCCGCCAAAATTACATGTGCATGTGTGTGAGTTTTTCGATGATTTCTAACACTGACTGAACTCAATGTTGCTCACGAGCGTGATTCCAAAATTTGGCGCAAATGAAATGAGTATCGTAGATTCCTTTATTCGTATTGTTTCTATGATATGAGTGATTGTTATCTTCATGTTTAAAAATCGTTTGATATCAATCCTGGAGTGTTTTAGGTTGTTAAAAGTCTCATTGGAAATGTCATTGTTATTGACGCAGGCTTCATTTGTTTTGTTATTATAATAAATTTTCACGACATCCTTTAGATTATCTTCGACAATGGACAACTCAACATTATCGTCCAAATCAACTTTGAAGACATTTAGCAGTACGACGTGTTCCTCTTCTGAGTTTAATTCCAATACTCCTTTGGGATTACTATATAAGGCAGATTTGAATTGTTGTCCTGCTCCACCCTGCTCCGAAGTTCTTCGGCAGAAATTCGATTTAAATTTACAATGTAACCGTAAATACATTTTTGTATTCAATAATGAAACTTTCAGTAATGTTTTTCAATTTATGGCGGCGAAATAAGCAAAAACAAGATAGAACGTTTCACTCGGCGGGAGTAGGCGTTGCCCAAAAAAATTATAGAGAAGTTTCCTAGTAATCTTCCTACCCTAACTTGAATTGCGGGGGATATGGGCGTTTATTGGTTTTGGGGGCGGGAGTGAGCGTGGCCCAAAAAAATTTTGGAGTTCGATCTTAAGAATATACCTTCTAAGTTTGGTAACTGTAGCTCTTAAATTGCGGCAGATACAGGCATTTATCGTTTTTTGTGGGCGGAAGTGGGCGTGGTCAAAAATTGTTTTTCCACATTTATGAAGGGTGTTACTAGCAATATACCTTTAAAATTTGGTGACTTAAGTTTTCAAATTGCGTGAGATATATGGGCTTATCGATTTACACCAACAGGTGTATCGGCTTAGGTAGGTGGAGTGGGCGTGGCCATCCAATTTTCTTATCGATTTTTGGGGGAGTTACCAGTAACATACCTGCAAAATTTTGCGACGCTAGCTTGCAAATTACGGCAGATATGCGCATTTTAAATTTCTAGGGACGAAGTTCCTGGGGGCGGCGGATGTGGGCGTGGTCTAAAAATTGATATGCCAATCTTTGGAGGAGGTTACCAGCAAATTACCTTGCAAGTTTGGTTACTCTATCTTTAAAATGTTCGGAGATATACGGAGTTATCGACTTACAATCGGAATTGTCGATTATAGGCGCAAGTGTGGGCATGGCACCATGTTATCGGCTCTTGAAGGCGACTACCACTAATATACCTACCAAATTTGACGTTCCCTACTCAAAAACTGCGGAAGATATAGCCATTTGAAAATTTTAGGGGCGGGTGTGATGGGGGCGTCGGAGGTGGGCGTGGCACATGCCGATTTTTAAAGGACCTCGCTAACAACCTACCAACCAAAATTGGTGACTGTATTCATTAAATTGTAAGAGATATGGGGACTTATCGATTTGCTAAAATCGAATTTATCGATTTTCTAGGTCCCTAGTGGACGTAGGTCCAAACCCAAGACATTTTAACTTTTAAGGGTACTTTCCAGTATACGTTCCAAGTTTCAAGTCTCTATCTCTAAGGGTGTCGGAGCAACGCGCGTTCATACAGATGGACAGACGGACGGACAGACGGACAGCATGACGGACATTGCACAAAACCAATATACTATTATACCTTTTTGGTATAATAGTATAAAAATATACATATGTATGTAAAAAATGCAGCTGCAATGCAGACCGACAAGAAAAAAACGAACAAACAGGACAAAAATATATTAAGAGGATAGAAATTTTAAAATTAAGTTCTGTATGATTGGGATGGTAATAAATCATTGTTAATAGTTTAATTGTCAATAACAAACAAGTTAAAATAATTTTTTTAAATCATTTACTATCGCCAAAATATTTTTCAAACACTTTTCAACATTTTTAATCATTTTAGCAGCGCATTAGCAAGTATTTGCCGTCAAATTTTGTATTTCACAAGAAATGGCCACCAGGAGAAATATCCACAGTGTCTGCAAAGCAATCTTATGATTGGGTAAACGAATACGGGTTGTTTGCTAATGGCTAAATCAAATCAGAAACAACATATCTATAACATAAAAGGCCAAAGCGGCAACACTGTTTATGACTAGTCCTGAAGAACGATTATGCTTTTTCACATCGATGTTTTTAGAGAATAACATCGATGTATCGATGATTTACTAATGACGAGTTTTTCGAAATGCTGTACGTCAATAATCATTTATTTTTGTTTTTTATACTTATACTTATTTTATACTTATAAATTAATAAGCAAAAAAAAATGCAAAATGTAACTCAAAGGAAAGCGACATACTCTCAGTATGTAATTCGAAATCTTTTAATTATGAAAATATGGATGCATGGATGCTTCGAGCCGGGCAAACCTTCGTTCATGACATATTATTTAGTTCCACTTTTTTTTTTTTTGTTTTTTTTTATCTTTAGCGTCGCAAACAATTACGTACTGTTACATTATAAGTCTGCTTGCTGGGTGGTATATTGTATACTAATGTAAAAAAAGCACGAGCTTTTTAGTTCAGTTGAATTTAACATAATTTGAATGTTATGTGGTTTAGAAATATTAATTTAATAGTGGAAAAATAAGAAAAAAATCAAAAGTCAATAATAACATAAATTTTTTTGCAAAAGAATTTAGAAAATATGAATTTTTCCCTATGTGAAAACACTTTCTAGACGAACTGTATGTGTTAAAATCATTTTTTGTAACCAATAAGTAATGCAAACTTTGAATAGATTTTTTACTAGTCCACACGTGATCAGAGCATATTTTGCTTGGCAAGCTCTGGATTAAATTGGCTGTTGTACTTTTGGACAATCCGCGGCGTAGCTGCCGGTGTGCTTGCTGTAGTTCCTGGCGTTACCGATTCCTTGGGCCCAAACAGTTGCTCCTGGCGACGCTGCTCAGTCGCCTCACGCAGCAGACGTTCTTTGCGCAACCTGTTTAGCTTATCGCGCTTTGCGTTCTCTGCCTGATATTTGCTTGATTTTTCATGTTTGTGACTCTTGTGCTTGTGTTTCTTCTCTTTTCTGTCATGTTTTCTATGATTTTTGTGTTTCTTACTCGATTTGGATGAGCGAACTGAGGTTGGCGAAGACACTCTCTCTAATTCAGGCTCTGGCGAAGGTGTGAGTTTTCTTCGCTTGCTTGCTTTTTGTGTTGGCTTTTTAATTTCGGATGGGATAAGTGCGTTTATTAGGGTGAGTGGATCTTCTGATAGCTTCTGTTTCAGATTGGTTTCGGTTTCTTTGCTGCAATCGTCGGGTTCCGGACGTTTTGGGGCCACTTCATACCAACTGCGCACCTTAAGCGCTTCATTGGTATCTTGTCCCAGATAAGTTAGATATCCGATTTGTTTTTCATATTTTTCCTGTTCGTCCTTTTTTTCCTTTTCCAAATCCTTGTTCGTTTTCTTTACGTGGCTTCTGTAGTCGGCGAATAAATCGACAGACTGCGTAGCATCAGAACTGTGGGTGGCGAACTCTTCGCTGGTTTCTTTCTTCTGTGGTTCGGGCAGGCCCGATTGACGTCTCAGATAGTTAATGCGTGCTTCGCTCTCCTTTATAAGTAAATGGGTATTAATATGAGGTGTTTTGTATTTTGTATACAAGACTATGATTATTTACGGCCAATTCCAATTTGTCCAGTCGTTTCTTTTCTTCTTCCTGTGCGGCTGCTTCATCCCGTCGTACTCGGGCAATGTTATCCTTAGTGCGCACATGCCAGCTATAAAATGAATATAGATTTATTTCTCAAAAGAATATTTTATTGGTTGTTTATTTTTGTTTTACCGTTTTTTTGGCAAGATATTCATCTGCTTGCAGTTGCTGTAAAACTATTATGACAAATGTAAACAAAACGCGCTGTAATGTGAATGGCAATGCCAGTGCTGTATAATATTTGAGTGCAATATTGAATTAATGTGTAATCTGTGAAGCGAATAGAAATTAGTTTCGTTTGCTTTACATCAAAGGGGCTGGCAATAAACCAGCATTTTTATTTAAACACCAACATTTTGAATAAACGAATTAATGCTTACACAACACTGAAGTGCAATTTCTGACAATTGGCAAACACAAATGCGAATGGCAAATTAAATACTCATCTGTCAGAAGGAAGAAAAGGGGACACATATAGGGAAAACTGCAGCGCAGCAGCAATAGTCCCGAAAAAAGTAATTTTGATTGTGAAAAATTTCTTGATCGAATTGTGAAACCAATTATCCAAAGCATAGGCAAAGTTCTAACTGTCAAACTGTCGAACCAAAAGGCGCGCTCGATGCCCGCATGTAGTTAAAGCATGGAACAGCGTATTCTAAAGCAAGACGGCTACTTGGATGTGGGCGATGAGAGCAGCAACGATTGTGTCTTGCCTGGCGGAGCACCCGTGTTCGAAATACGGAACATCGTCTACCATCCGCAGCTGAATGTGCTGCTTGCGTTTGGTATCAACAATCTTGTGAAAGTTCTAGATGTCAATTCCGGCGTTATACTGCAGACGTATCAATTGGGCACAAATGGTAAGCAGCACCCAGCACCCTACACATACATACATGTACATGCATACATATGTGTATGTGTGGAAAAAATTACTACACAGACGCACAAATACAAACACACGAGCGAATGTCAATTTATTGCATTTGTTTTTTTGTATGTACATTTGTGTGTATTCGTCAGATTTTGATATACATACATACACATGCATTTACTTGTATTTACAAATGTATGTGCGTTTCTTTGCGTTTGTGTGTGAGTGTTGTGTGTGAATGTTTGTGCATGTTTGTCAGGAACCTATGAAAAAACTAGCAAGCAAAGGATAACTTTTAATTCAATTAAATCCATGTGCTTATGGTCAGAATATAGAATCCCATTTGCGTTCTTCTATTGGTTATTTTTCTCTGCTCTTCTATTGTTTTCCGCGATAATAAATTTCTTGCTATTGTTCTATCTTCTATTTCTACGCAGTTAGGTGTATTTTTGCTGTTAAGTAGACTTGAATGTATGTACTTATTTTAAGTTTTTTTTAACGCTTAGTCAGAGATACTACTAATTGCATACACTGGTGAAATTAGGCGCAGGTAAGGCGAGGGGCGTGGCTGATCCTTAATCTCATTTATAGAGCCTTGTCGTTGTCACATATATAATTTTTCAAAATACTTTTGCAGCTGAGAGCTTAATCAATGGACGCTACATGCCATTGCAAGATAAAATCTTGTTCTGGGATGGCCACAATTTGGGACTGCGAGGCGATTACAACGGCGTGTTGCTATTGGATACCATACTGCAGGCGCCGATCGGTCAGAATGATGATTACATTAAACTGGAGCTCATATTGTCAGAGGCGATCATCTTTCAGAACTGTATAAACGAACTGGAGAGCGAGGGTCTCGAATGTCCGTGCGATATTAGCAATGAGCTGACACTGAAAATCAACCAGGCTCAGCTGAATTCCAAAAAGGGTATTAAAGCGCAACGCGTAAGTTACACGATAAATATTTACATACGTAAGATAGATAGGAATTAAAAGCTTTGTGCAAATTATCTTAAATGAAATACATAACTATCTGATTGCCAGCTTGCATTACAATTACAATGTAATTGTTTTTCTTATCTTTAACACGTGTGTTATCATCTATGTTATGTGTGTGTGTATGTAGTTTAAATGTTTTAATTGTTTCATATAAATTTTATTGTTGCAGTGGAACACTATTTGCCTGGAGGTGCCCTATTCCAGTCTGAAGTTGGTCGCTAACAATGTGATCATATTGTTAAAACGTTTGGAACGAAATATTCCGGTACTGGCCATAGCATCGGCGCTTAATGAACGCCTTACGGACATGTTGATGGGCTCCCGTTTGCCGGACTACGGCTGGAACTACTGCAACTTCCAGCGGGGACTCATGCACTCGGAGGCAGTGCGTCGCCAGACGTTCGAGAAATGGCCGCACATGGACTATAAATGGGCGCTGCCGGATCAAATGGCACAGGCTGGCTTCTATCATCAGCCCTCATCATCGGGCGAGGATCGCGCCATGTGCTTTACATGCGACGTGTGCTTGGTTTGCTGGGAAAAAACAGACGAGCCGTGGAGTGAGCACGAGCGCCACTCGCCCCTCTGCCCGTTTGTGAAGGGAGAGTACACACAGAATGTGCCGCTCTCCATTAGTTATGCCACGAATCCAGCATTGTCCGCTCCGGGCATGGGCTTCGATATAATTTCGAATAGTGATTATGCAAATGTTCTTTGTACGAGCTGCACGCAGACGGGCGAGTTGAGCGTTTGGAGCATTGAACGCCATCTGAAGCTTATGCACAGCATCCATGTGCCCACCCTGCTCAAAGAGGTGTTCGAGGAGAACTTCGAGTGGGCGCGCGTCACGGCCATTTGTGTGCTACCAAATGCGCGCGCCCGCACCAAGGTCAACTATGTATACTCTGCAAACTATAGCGGAAACGGCAATAGCAGTAGCGCTGCACACGCTAGTGGCATGCATGGCAGCGGCAACTTTGCCGGCGTTAATGCACAGCATATAACATCCACATCAACACTGCGTGCCGGCGTTGTGGGTTCAAAGATAGTGCTTGGAGTGACTGTGCGCCAAAGCAGCGGCGAGATGGCATTGCGCATGGTGGTCCTTAACATTGTCGAGTTGGACAGATACAGCGAGAACTCGGCCATGATTAGCAATGACAGCGGCAGCGTGTCGAGCATTGGAGGGCATCTGAAAAAGACATCTTCTCATCTGGGAACAAGTAAGTTCTCTTTTTGTATTGTGTACTATTTATAATCGATTTTATTTTAACCACTATTTAGTGGCTCAATCAATTCTGCTCGTTTCACTGCATTTCACAAATTTATTTTGTCACATTGAGTAACGCTTAACATTACGCTTTTATAGCTTCCAGTGATTCAAACGTGATTGCTAGCCAAGTGAGTCTTGAATCATCGAAAGATGATGACAACAAGTCGCTGACGGCATATGAAAAATTTGCCGATGGCTTTGATAGCAACGGTTTTGTGTCCGCTTTAATGACATATAACAAGAATAACGATGTTACCCAGAGTGGCAACAACTCCTCTGTGCTGTATGACTTTGATTTGTCGACGCTGTCACAGATACTGGATAGTAATCTGGACGATTCCTCGTCTGGTCTAATGGTCTCCTCCAATACGGTGAATGTAAGCAACAGTTTGCTGGGC
Organism: Drosophila kambysellisi; assembly: GCA_035042185.1. Lineage (NCBI taxonomy): Eukaryota > Metazoa > Arthropoda > Insecta > Diptera > Drosophilidae > Drosophila > Drosophila kambysellisi. Next base: position 217,777 of record JAWNLS010000303.1, read on the forward strand.
ATGAGCAATGACATGGACAAGCTCATGGACCAGGCCGAGGTCTCACATCAGAACAACAATAACAACAATGACAACAACACTCTGGGCTTAGGCTCTGCAAACAACAACAATAACAACAACATCATCATCAATGGCAGCAATTGCACCAGCGACAAGTTAATAGCTAGCGAGGAAATTGACTGCCTCGTGGAGAGCTGGACGAGCGTTAAGCGCATGAACGCTTTGGATGGGGCACATAGTGCGAACGGAGTACCATTGGATGTGCAGGAGATTGTGGAGATTGCTGAAATCATGCCAACCAGTCCCAAGTGCAACCAACTGTTGGTGAAACTGTTGCGTACAAAAGCTCCCGAAGCTGAGGATTCCAAGATCATAATGGCCACGGTAGCCAAAGAGGAAGAAGAGCAACACAATGTGTCCACTGATATGGGTAAGTAAAATATTTTTGAATTGAGTGTTTTACCATAGATTGAATTTTATAATAAATCAAAACAAAATCGTCTTCAATTAGATGACAACAACGCAGAATGCAATGTGGCCGCTCAGCTGCTGCTCTTTGACTACGATGACACTCAAATCTCCAATGATTATACTCTTGCCATGACCTTCAGCCGTGCCAAGTGCCCAAAACAGCTATGCATCCTGCCACCATATGCCTCGGCAGCATCTTCGGAATTGAAAGAGGCGGGCTCGATATGCGTGGTGTGCGCCGACGGAAGCATTGAAATTTTCTCACTGGCCGATTTCCAGGCCACAACTGTCATCGAGGAGGAGGGTGAACACTTCGAGTCCGTTGTTTATTGTCGTAACTTGGACAGGCTTTGCTGCTGTTCGCGGCAGGGTGGCATGTTGTTCTATTCGCTGAATGACGGTGAAATTGACTCGGGCGATGAGCTGCTGGAAATGGAGGACGATTGCAGTACCACGTTGACACATGCAATGGACTTGAGCGTTACGGATGGTGTTCGCAATATCGCAGCCAGTGATTCTCTCGTGGGCGATACAACAATATCCGTGGATGTGAGCAGTGACGGCGGAGCTGGGACATCAAGTCAAAACATGAATGTGCAGACCTCACCGTCGGTTGCTTCCCTGATGAGCAACAACGCCAATCTGCTTGCCTACAAGACCGCTGACCTGACGCTCGAAGATCTACGCATCTTCTACGCACTGACCCAGTTCGATGACAAGTTAACGGTGTACTCGGCGGAAGTGCCCAGTTGCTGGAATGATTTGGGACAGGTACAAAAGCAGCGAAAGCAATCGCAAAATATGCGGCATGGTGGAGACGAGCGTGACTTCACACGAACTTGGCGACTGCATAACGATGCGTGAGTTTTTTTTTTATCAAACCTATTTTGTACTTCATATCTTAATTGACATTTTCGCTTATAGAACCACCTGGGATGAGCACATCATTGAGCTGAACCTGGCACAGCCGGTCTCATTGGGTCATATCGATTTAAAGTTCACAGTCTACAAGCAGTGCTCCAATCCAGCAGCCATACAGGTCACCCTGCTCAAGCAGAACACAAACGGGTTTGGTTACAGAATGAAGGGACCGCATGCCAGCTACAAACCCAACGTAATTGAGGATAATATCGACTTCTCTTACAGTGAGGCACCAAATAGTAATCACCTAAGTTTTGTCGTTTTATGCATCTATCTATTCATCCTTATTTTATAGTTGCCAGTGAAAATCCGGTTCTCAGTGAAGAATATCTGCTTGCCCACAATGCGGAAGTGCTTGCCGGCCCAATCGAGCTGTCTTCCTGCATTGATCTGTGTGATCAGGGTGGAACTGCCACACTTACCTCGCCAAAGCTGTTCAAGACACGCACCCGTAATTTTCTTCTGCATATCAAAACTGTATCGGACCCATCAAAGGAGGGCCAGAGCAAAACAAGGGGTAAGTCAATGGCTATGTTGTTGAACAAGAATAGAGTTATACTATTATATATTCTGACTCTGGTCAAAATGAATCAACGTTTGAAGAGCGTAACAAAAAGAGATGAAAATACTTTATACTTTTAGTATATTAACCGAAATCGTCTTAAGAAAGCGTTAAAAAGCAATAGAATCCAATACGTCAGCAGATTATGAGTATTTTTATGAGTATGCGAATAAGTTTAATTTTCAAAATTGAGAATAGATTTTAGTTTATTACCTTGCTAATCTGATACTCATGTTTTATATATACACATTACATTACACATTGACTTGTAGTGGTATATGAATATATGCCGACGATATGTTGGTATGATTGATGCTCGTTTTTGATTTGGCCCAGTTAATTACTAACTCAACAATTCCAGCCCCTTCTGTGCGACACAAAAGTACGCATCAAGTTGAGGATTGTGTTATTCGTAAGCGAGCCACCAAAAGAAAATGTACTCTATACAATGCAAATCAAGCCTATGAGAAAACTAAGGGAATGAAATTAACTTCCATTTTGCAAGCAACACTTTTTTACAAAAATGTGTGTAATTTAGAACTTCCTTTGGTTGAAACTGTCGTTGCGCCCAAGCATTCAAGACTTATTGCAGCTGGTCCGGTCGATCTTCGAAGATCTGGCCAATCTATAGGTAGTACGCGCCGCTTGCTGCTCCTTTTATTGAATCTTCGTAAATAATATATTAAATTCATAACATTTCTTTTGTTTACTGTAGGCTGCGATTGGCTACACGAGATCTCGATAAGTGTGCGCACTGTTAAGTCACACAGTCGGATTAGCAATGGACGCATTCAGCGCATTGCCATGTTGGATAGCAATGGACTTTTGGAGCAGCTATTCCGCATTGCTAGTGATCTGGACTCAACGCCGCTAAACAAAAATCTGGCACTTGATGTGCTCAACTGGATTTGTTTCATTCGACTGAATCGTTTCCGTTCCCCAAAATCAGAGCGTCTCAAGGATCAGATTAATAAGCAAACAGCGGCAAATATCAACGATCTGCTGGCGCAGCAGTTTGAGTGCATTTATCTCTCCGAGAAACACATTGAACAGCTCATGCGCCACTGCATCATTTATAGTGAGCGAACCACTTCGCATAAGTGTGTCAAATTGTTGATAATGCTGACGGAGTAAGTACAAGAACAACAACAAATTCAATCTTAATCTAAATTTTTGCCACTCTTGCAGAGGCATGGCGAATCTGCCCCGCGAGTTGCAGAAACATTGTACATTGGATACGACCATTAAGATGGCGATAAGCAATACGTTCCATGAACTGCCGCAGGCACAGTGCGCCAGTGTGGTGCGCTGGTATACGATGCTAATCTGCGCTACCTCCACTGCTGAGTCACACAACAGCATTTCCGAGTATGCTATCAATCTGCTTAAGAACATCGCCACCGAAATTGATAAACGATGGGATCCACATTGTGCGTTGCTGAGTACACGTTTTGGACTTTATGGCTTTCCCTTTGAGCCGGAAATTTTTGACTTTGACTTTCCCAACATCAATCGTCATGGCTCAAGCTCGTCCGTGGCTCTCACAAATGTAATACGTAGCAGTGCAACTATTTTGCCGGTGACCGGACTCGATATCAAGCGATTAAGTTCGATAGGTAGGTTACAGTCAGTGTGTTACAATTTAATTATTATATTTATATGTATATATATATATATATAAATCATTTTACAGATGGAGTCGACTTTCGAACTTTTCCGCATCTGATTCGTGTCAAGAGCATTAGCAATCAGTTGCGTGGTCTGTTGGAGGTGGTGCAACTACATTTCAATTGTGTACAAGCATCAGAAGCCACGCGGATCGATAATATTGACAACGTAGTCAGTGGTTCTGCGAGTGTGGTCATTGAGGATGTGATGATGATGCCAAAATTGGTAGCCACCAAAGGGAAGGATGAAGAATTGGTAAGTATAAAAGCTCAGCCATAACTTTTAATTATATTTTAATTATATATTTTTGAGCCTTCAAATATTTTCAATTTTAAGCTGAATGATCTGGTCAATGATGTAGAGTGTCTAGTGGAAGAGCTGAAGGATAAGGATGAGAAGCCTGTTTTTTGTTCTTTGGGTTCTTTAAGCTTGCTCAATGGTTATAAAGATCAACCTTGTAAGTGTTGTTCTTGATATGATGCATTTGCTTGTTTATTTTGTTCTAACATTGTCATTTCTCATTTTGCCTAGGTGTGTCACATCTGACCGATGTGGATCTGGAGGAGATACAAAACGAGCAGAAGGCGTGTCTGCATAAGCTGAAGATATCAAAGTTTTTGCCACAGCTCACGCTTTGGAATAGCTACATACAAAAAAAGCTTGGAATGAGCGAAGAAAACTGCGAGGCCTTTGGAGATCTGGAGAGCTGGGAAAAGCAAGGCATGAAGTCTTCGCTAGACGCGCTTCCTGAGGAAGCGCCGCTATCACAATCCTCCGAACAGTCTCCGCTAGCATCACAAATGGGCACCAATGACATCGTACATAATGTGGTAGATGATGCCCTCGAGCGAGAGAAGATCATGGAAAATCTAAGTGCCAATCCGTGCGCGCCAATTGCCTGGCACAAGTTGCTCACGCCGCCGCCCAAGCTAATGATTGTTGTCGATCGCATGCATTCGGGTGCCCGTCGTTTTGTTGTACTTGACTTTGGCCAACACATACTTCTTACGGATGTGGTGATACCCGCTTGCGATGAGCTCACCTCTTTGAATATTGACATTTGGTGCTTTGACGAGGAGACTGACTGCACGCGCCTTGTCCAAGTCTCTGACATACAGACAAAATCGTTGGTGCTCAGTGATATGCAACCGCCGCCCATTTGCCGGTATTTGAAACTGACGATCGTCGGACGTATTGGAATGTCGTCTACCAAGTGTAAGGTGCCGCTGGGCAGTTTCTTTGGTCATCCCGTTGTGCTGGAGCATGATGGATATGGTGATCACCTGGTGCGTTTTGTTATGCAGCCACCCCAATCGCTGCAGACACATCTTAAATCGCTCAATGCTCTATATGAGGATGTCCACTGTCGATACAGTTTGGCCAGCTGCAAATTGATGGAGCTGCTATCGCCAATGCGGAATAGCGAGCTATCCAATGTAGCCCATCTGCAGGCCTTTATTAACAAGCAGCGTGATGAGGAGCTCAGCTGTGGCATGGACAACAACAATAAAGTTGTGTCCCTATATGAGGAATGCATGCTGCTGCAATACCAAATTAATGTCATTCGCAATGTGGTGAAGCGTTTGGAACGTGGTCTATCACCGAAAACACACCGGGCACCAACACCACCGAATCTTGTACCGCCTGAGGAATCGTTGCGCACCGCATCGCGAGATAAACTGCGCGTGCTGAGCCTCAGTCTGGTCGAGGTGCTGTTGCATTTCTCCATTGAGTACGGCATCAAGAACATATTGCCAGTGCATTCCCGTTTCAATGTGGTTACAGCAAAGGCGCTGTTCAATTCCCTAGTTGTGTATGGCGATGCCCAATTACAGCTGACAACCTGCTCACTGTTGGTGCGGATGTGCTGCTTCCAGCCTTGGTGGGGTGACTTTTTGGCTGATACTTTCTGTAGTTTATTCTCAGCGCAGAACTGTAAGGCATTTCCACAGGATCGGTATGTGAATCATGTGCTATCCACGTATATTTCGTATTAACTTATTTTATTTTGAACTACTCCGCAGCATCTTCTTTCTGCTCACTTATTTGGGGCGTCGTAGCATTGCAATGGGCGCTTGTCGCTCCATTGTCATAGATGCTGTGCTCAAGACGCTAGTCAAGTTGTTGGCGCCTATTTCGCCGCACTACAAGTTTCAGTCGGAGCAGCCAAGCACTTCAGCCAGCGCAGCAGAACGTAGTGCGGCCGTCGGTCGCACGTCAGATCTGCAGCTAATTACTTGGCTGCTTTTGTTCCTTTCTGTTTGCCTGGACGACAACAATGAGCGCAAGGATAAATGTGAGTAAACCTCAAGCAGTACCAATACCAGTCTAGATCACAATATTGTCACTTTTGATTCACAGCGGCAGCACGTTGGGATTTCATGAGCTGCGAAAGCGACTTCACAAAGACGAGACCCAACAATACGCCCAATAGTAAGCAACTACGTTGCTTCAAAAAGCGGGTAGTACAGCAAAACAAATACTCTGTGCAGCCCTACACAGATTGGGGAAAGAAAATCTACATGATACAGAATGAGGTAAGATAGAAGGAACTGCTTCAGAGAGCACACAATTATGATAACTAATCGGTTACTATTAGCATCCCGGTATATTTATGGAACTTTCGACTAAATCAAAGGCTTGTGGCGTTGCCAAAGGATCGTCAACTGCTGGAAAAATCAATATGGGCTTGGTGCCCATCGCTAGCTCCTTCGACAATAGTAGTAGTGGTAGTTCAGGAAAAGCCGGTGGAAATTCAACAACATCGCCAAAGCATTTGGATGGTTTGGGCGCTAGCGCGGATGGACACAGCAATTTTGACAAGGGCCTCAAGACGCTAAGTATGGCCAACATCAAAGTGGTAATTCGTGGACTATTCGCACTGCTACTAGAAATGGATTTCGATTGCAATATGGATCAGTTCCTTCTAACATGCAAAGTGATAGCTCGTCTGGTGGCTGCGTGCCGTCCCTCAGTGCGGCTGTGTAAAATTGTGACAACCGCCCAGCTTGAGCAACTCGTACGTCTGGCCGTGTGGAACGACCAGCAGCAGCCCTGGGCGGTGCACGCAATTACTTGTCTGCTTCAGGTAATTTAATTTAATGTAAACCTGTCAGTATTTATTTTGAGAAATTATTTCTTTGTATGTGTAGGACCTGTTGGATGCAGACAAACAATACAGGGATAATGATGCCACTCCCACTAATGATGGTGCTCGGTCCATAGCGACAACAACAATGCAGGAAAGTCGCGATATCTTCAGTGACTACGCATGTAAGTATTTTACCAGAAATAATTTAAGATATATTCTAGCATTTCTTGCTGGTTCGTTTGATTTGTGCATAAGTTAAATCCTCATGGAATTGATAAACTTGAAATAGAATCATTATGAAAATATCTTTATAGTTTGTTTCCTTGAATAAAAGCAAGGGCGTACTATTAAAGCATCGGCATTTAGCCGAAGATAGATGTTCATTTCTACTGTCAATTGCATAGCAGCTTGCAAATTGTTTACTGCCAGCTTATGAAAAATATATTTCTAATTTTTTTAGCATCCTACTCTTCGCCCATCGCACAGGTTGGGGGGTTACATATGCCGACAGCAAGTGATTTTTATCAGGAGGGTAAAGAGAGATTTACGAATAACAACACAAAAAATATTTCTCTTGACTTGAGCTTTAGTTCTTATTGGATCAGTTGAAGACTACATGTTGAATGATATATATACTCTTTGATCCTCTAGAATTAAAGATCAGGCTCATATTAACCATGCTTACCCGCCCACAACAAAATACTTTTTCGTCAGAGTTATTGATCTGTCTAAAATGCTTATTATTATCCGTTCCAGCTGTCAGACACAATTATTTGCCGTCTCTAATTGAATGCGAAGACACCGAGTTTGATGAAATGCTCAACGACATCGATATGATCGAGCGCACAAAGCCAATTACTAAAAAGGAGAGTAATGCTCTCTGCAAGAATACGTTCAGCTTCTTTTGCAAGTCTATATCCATTGCGATGGATTCGCGGCTGGATGCTGGTTTGGAGCTGCATGTGGAAGCGCAGCTGCGTCGCCTAACGAACCGCACATCACTGGATCTGTACTCATCGCTGCCGCAGGTGCTGACCAATGAGTTCTTGTCCGCACCACCGGACGCACCGCCCTGGCCAGAGTATCTCACGCAGCTGTGGTCTGGCCCAGACTACAGTGGTCGCAACACCTACATTATGCTTAAAAATGTTTTCGATTCAATATTGGCCGATCTGCACTATGAAGACACGTGGGTGCATCTGGAGCAAGTCTTGCAAATGTGGTTGACACTCAATTGTGAACTGGCCGATAAGCCCTACACGTCAGGCATTACCCAAACGGATATACCGAAAATTCCATTTGGTGCGAATGCTGTACAGGGACTCCTCCTGGCTCTGGCCTGGCATAATGACATCAAGCTGCGCACTTGGTGCTTGGGCTTTCAATGTCTGTTCCTCGCATGCAATTCGTTGCCAATTGGCGATGATGTGACCGATTGCACGCGCATCAATGAGGTCATTGTGAACGATGAGAACTTTGAAAAGATGCTGCTGCGCTTCTTCTCCGGCTACGGAATGAGCTCTTCCATAATTACAAATCGTTGTGTAAGTTACTCTCCTCGATCACTCAACTTATCTTATGAATAAACAAATTTGTTTCTCTTTTTGCTAGGCTGGTCCCACCATCTGCAAGCATCTACATGAGCTGCTACTTTGGCTTCACAGCAAGAGCGAAAGCAGCGGCGGACTCATTCCATGCAAGCGCCGACTTAAGGACATTCTGCTGCATGTCGTGCTGCAGCTGGTGCAGCCCGGCGGCGCAATTAGCAATCAGCAGGGCCCCATTGATGCTCAGAATCAGCTGGTACGTGATCTGCTTTTAATGCCCAACGACAAAGGCGACCTGAACATTGCGCTTAAGATTACCGAAAGTGTTTGTAAGTAAACTTAAATGAAAAGTCATTTTAGTGGCAGGTTCACATTTATTATATTTGTTATTTTAGCTTTTCTAGTCTTCAATAACATTTCCAATGGCGAGAAGCTGCAATGCCAGCGCGGCAACGAGAATAGCGCTACTGGCAACAACTTTAGTAATTTGTTTGCCAATGTTTTGGGTTCTGAGAATCCCAGCAAACAAAATGCTAACATATGTGACAATTCGCTAATTATAAACCTACTCAAGCTATCCTCGCACATGGTACTGACTGAGATGCCCAGGCAACCGAGCGTATGTTAAACCAGCGAGAGAGAAGTATATCAATGTTTTTAATGGCCTTTGTCTCTTGCAGGAGGTAACTATACCCGAGGAGGAGGAGCTGTCCAATCAAAGCCAAACGGATGAAACCAAAGCCGAGCAGCTAAACACTGAAGGACATCGAAGCAAGGTGCCATGCATAGCCGATTGGGGTGCGTACTTTCTTTTTTTTAATGCTTTTTGTTTAAAGTTTTGATTATTTGTAAACATTTCGAATGCAGTTTTGCGCCAGTTTCCTACCATGAAGCGATTGTTTGGGGCGCTCTCGCAGTGCTCAACAAAAACTTTCACTATGATGTCCTCAAGCTGTTTCTTTTCACTCAAAACGAACATGGTACTGGATGAGCCGCAGACCATTGCAGACGCTGTTTTCAGTTTGATGATCACATTAAGTGAGAGGGCCTCTAATCCGCGCCTGGTCGTAGCACCTATATGCCAATACCTCGAGGAGAGTATGTCTTGCTGCATTATCGTAACACGTATCAAATTGATTAAATCTCCGCTTTCTTACAGCTACCATTCAACGCAATGCGACATTGCCACGTCTTCAGCTATCAGAGCCCTTCCTTTGGTACATATCCAAGGTGCTGGAAGTAACTGCGGCTGTGCAAATATTCACACAGTTGGGTGGCATACAAATCATTTGCCATAATTTGGTTCGACTCAACAAGACTATTATCAACATGCAGCCAGGATTGGTAAGTGGAGATGCAGCACAATTGCCCAGCTAGAACATATCTAATGTTTTGTATCTTTAGATCTCAATGATAATGCAACATATGACGCGGAACACGCGGCTTAAGCTCAATAATCATATAAGTGCCGCTAACGCGTGCAAGAAGACGTCAACAAGCACAGGCGCGCAAGCGACAACAACATCTGCTCAAACATCGAGGAACAACAGCGCTCAGTACGATGGACTAATCAACTTTGCGCCGTTCTCGCATATTGTTTCGGAGAATGATGCGGCACAAAGTGCCGAGATGCTTATCTCAAATCCCAATGCGTCACACAGACGACCACGCTCGCCAGCATGGAGCTATATGTTCTATCCAAATGAGACTCACGTTGATTTGACCATAACGCTGCCTACGGCCATTTTGCTTAAGGAGGTGCAGTTGGTGCCGCATACCTCTAGCCTGGCGTCGTGCCCATCGGCCGTTGCTTTGGAGCTATCCCGTGACTATGGTGTTGGCTCTATTCCCGTGGGTGCACCCATGGCCACCACGGGCCTTACCTGCATACGTCTGAAGCTAGCCAAAGCTGAGGTGGCCACCAGCATTGTGCTGAGACTTTACAAGTAAGCTAAACTTCTTCGTTACGTCAAGAGAATTAGTGTTGTAACAATCGTTGTTCATTTTAGACCCAAGGACTGTGGCAATGTGGGACTGGTGCAGATTGCTGTACTGGGTCAGACCATCTTTGGAAATCGTATGCAGGGACTACGCAGCCAAGGCACTTTTGGTGATGCATTCATGAGCTGCTCAACGCCGCTGCCATCGGCTGGACTGTCGGCAATGGATGTAGATGCTATGCCGGAGGATGATGCCTTTGCGAAGACAAGCATAGGTTGGGTGCGCATTTTATCTCGATGCTTTCATGTGGCTGCCCTGCAACCAGATAGCAAGCTGGCCGATTTAATTGCCTCATATCCCGCTGCGTACCCCGGTTTTCTGGAGGCATGCTGTTCCCTTCTGAACATCATGCCCATGATACCGAGTTTTGCCCAGCAGCATCTTGAGACCATACTGATAAAGTTGGGCGCCTACAATCATGAGCTTAGTCTGCAGTTGCTGCGAACTCTACTTTGGCATACCACACCACAGGGTAAATCACAATTGAAAGTTAAATTGTTAGCGAAAATTTGTTAAATCGTTTGTTTTTACAGTGTTTAAGCTCTCCAGCGATGCGGTGTGTGATCTCATTTACCAAGTGGTGACTGGTTCCACTTCACACATGCTGGATAAGCTGCGTGTGTTGCTCGACTGGATTATGCAGTTGCATGACAATTATAGCAAGCAGGCCCGTTGCAATAATCCACAGAGCGGGTTTGTCAAGGTGATTGCCTCCATTTTGTGGCAAGTGCAGCGGCAGCAACAGGTGGCCGATCTGCCGCAGCTTATTACGCCTGCATTGTTCGAGACTTGCTACCAGTGGGTATCTGAGCTGGAGCACGATGAGCCATTGAAGAGCAGCTTTGATGCGCTCATCTGTGCATTGTGCTACATTAAGCCGGAGCTATTCAATCAGCTGCTTGTCAAGCTGGGTGTCAAGCTCGAACAGCAGGCACGCTGCAAAACCGATGATAGCAAGGTGCAGAGCGGATGCGCCTGGTTTAAGCGCGAGGGCAGTGAGAATCTTACACAGCTGATGCAACACCCTGCGTTTCTGAAGACGCTTGCCCTATCCTGCCAATCTCCGGTGGCTGTGTATCAGATGCTGGACTCGGGTCTGCCCAAGCTGCTAGCGCATGCAATCTACGAGTACTGCACACATATGCTCCCCACCATGGAGGCACCACCTGTGTTGGAAGCAACTGTCACAGCCTGTTGCAGCAGTCAAGCAGCTACTGGGGGCGATTCCCCGCTTACGGACTTTGACAAAGCGGAGGCGCATGTCGGGAATTTCGCAGTTCCCTTGCTTAGCAGCGCAAATGTGCCGAAAGTGCTGGACTTCTTTTCAGAGTGCTGTGCAGAGGGACCGATGCGGGACTGGCTGGGCACACTACAAGGATCAATGTTTTGGAAGCCACTGCTGCAGCTGCTTTGCAACACACACTTGGCACAGTTTAGCAAATCACTGCCCATGCAGCAGTCGTTCATTCGTCTGGAGCGGGCTACCATCAACTTCTTTACGCGTGTAAGCGCATGCCATCCAGCCAATCAGGAGGTGCTCACCGCTCTGCTCATTGGCGCCGTCATTTGCAAGCCATTACGCTCAGCGGGCAGCATTCGACCCACTATCTCGGGCTTTACGAGGCAACTGGTGCTGCAGTTGTTGCTAGAGAACGAGCACATTACGGTTTGTGTGCGCAGCCAGCAACCGTTGCAGCGCCGGGACACTCTGTCAGCCATCATGGGCGGAAGCGGAAACGGAGGTGCCAGCAACAGTTTACCCGTTGCGTCCGTCAATCATCATCCGGCGAAGCGAAGCAGCGCCCATCAAATGCTCTTCAATGTGACCACGAGTACCACCTGCCAGGAGATCATGCAGAACTGTGTCAGTGGTAAGCTATTCCGATTGTTAATTTTTATATATATATATACATGTATATATATATTTGTATTTAAATACTTTTTGTTGTTTTGACTGCTAGAGCTGCATGGTATCAATAACAGTTCAATACCAGGAGTTCCTTTGAAAAGTGAAAGGAGTTATTGTATCTTAATTTAATTATATAATTAATTTCAAAATGAAAATAGTTTTTCCATCAGAATTGGAATCAAATGTCTTGATTCATTATAAATGTATTTATACATCGTGTAGAATTAAAACTAGTTTTTTTCCCATTCACGATTTTTTTGTATCTTGATTATTTATGTGAGTTTAGCGTGACTAGTTAACAACTTTGCGCATGCTTTATTGATCAGATAAAAAGCTAAAACAAACATTGTATATAATAAATTTCGAGCTCAGCTTTTAATATGGGACTTTAAATAACAATAACAATAACTGTTACTCAATATTGGACATTTAGTAAGTTTTAATTATCCCTTATGATGTTTATATACATTTTATGGCTATTTATTTATTATTTAATTAAATTCATTTTCTATTTTATTTCATTAATTGCATTCTTGACAACACCGCAGTGTATAGTAACTTAGTGTACCAACAACCAACAGATCAGCGCAGTGGAGATGCGTCGACTAGTAGTCCAGCTGCCGCCAAGTCAATCGACAAGCAGCAGCTTGAAAAATCGTGCTACCTAAACTTAAGTAACATTGCTGGTAGTCTGGAATTTCTGACAGTTGGCGCTGCGGTGGCGGCCAAAGACAAGCGCATCAAGGACGCCAAGAATCAGGCGGCAGTTAACAAAGACAAGGAGACCCAAACAACGGCCACGCTACCCATTAGTAAGTGCGGTTATCATGCCGACAATTAAGCACAGTTAATTAATCAATTGCATCTGTTTAGACACCTTCAATATTGAGGAATTTCTGCTGCAAGCAGCGCATACCAGCAATGGCAGCCAGTTGATGGTAGCGGAATATCCAGATATACTGCTTGCTGGTGATGCCACCATCTCACAGGTTTTGGCAACGCTGCAGGATGCTGGTCATTCGCTGTCCGCACCCTGCCTTACATTAGATCTGGTGCCGCAGCGTTCGTTGGGTGATGAAGCTGCCGAATCGAAAAAAGTGAAGGCTGTTTGCACTGAGCCGCTGGCGTCTCCGCTGCAGCGCTTCTCCAGCAGCGGTGGTTTGTCGCTGCTGGCCCACTATTTGCCTACTGTGTATCCTGAGCACATGGGTCGTAAGGCTGCCGCGGTTGCAACCGAAAAGGAGAAGAGCCCACCACTCTCAGATTGGGTTAAGCTTGAGCCCAATGATGAGATTTACGAAGATCTGGAAGATACCATATGTGAGCCGGCTGCCAAACAGATTACTGTTAGCTCCGTTCCCCAGCATTCGTTGGCCGCTTTTGGTCTGTTCTTACGCCTGCCGGCGTACTCGGATGTCCTGCTCAGGGATAAACAGCGTGCCCAGTGCCTCCTCCGTCTTGTACTGGGCGTGACTGGTGATGGCGATGGCAGTAAGTCCAACCTCAATTAAACACAATTGTTTTGCTTTGCTAATCCAGCTATCTTTCTTGTGCTATAGATGACATCTACAGTCTCTCGCTTGCACCTTCGTTGCCGACTTTGCCGTTTGAGGTATTCCGCCAGCTGCTGGACAGTGTTTCGCTATCCACTGACGACGGCGTCCTCCTGCGCCGCGTCGTCATTGAAGTGGGAGCCATGCATCTTGTGCTTAACTGTTTGGGTATCTTTTCACATCAATCGCATAACAGCAAGATCGGTGCACTAATAACCGAGCCGACAACCAGTGCAAATAGCAGTAGCAATGGCAGTGGCAACGGCAATGGCAATGGAAACGGAAATGGCAACGGTGTTGGGAATAGTGTTGGGAACGGTAATGGCACTGGCAATGGCAACGGCAACGGTAACGGCAATGGTGCTTCCGCTAAAGCCAGCACGGCAGAGGATGCAATGCCCAATACGGCGACATCGGATGATAAGAGCCATATTTATTGGGCAAAGGGAACTGGCTTTGGCACCGGATCAACGACACAGTCATGGAATGTAGAGCAGGCCCTTTTGCGCCAGAAGAGTGAAGAGGAGCACGTGACGGTGTTGTTATTGGTTTTATCCAGCTATATAAATCCACGAGATTGTATACCCAGCGATATGAGCGGAGAGGATATACTCGCCTATCATGATGTGCGCGATATGGCTGGCGAACTGCCACCAATTTTCCAGACACTGCTGCAGCAATCTTGCCTGATACCGGCACTCAGCTCTTACCTGCGTAACGATTCAGTGCTAGACATAACACGACACATTCCACTCTATCGTGCCATACTGAAGCTGCTGCGTGCGCTGTCGCTGTCTAAGAATTTGGTTTCGTTGCTGCAACCGTCGTCGACAGCCGCTGGGGAGTGCACTCCGCCCATTGCGGAGCTTCTGAAGAACATGAAGACCTGCGTAGATACGTATGCCAAGCGACTCAAGTGAGTACCAACAGTACAGTAAACACATATCCATAACTACTTAAGTTATTTAACCTAACCATTTCCATCCCAATCATAAAGGGTCAACAAAAAGTCCAATATTAAAGGCCAAACGCATCAATTGACATTCAACATTGATGACGGCGATGACGAGGGTCTTGCACTGCTCATACCGGATATACAAGAGACCTGCGTTCTAGTTCAGAAGACGACCGATGCAGACGCTCTGATTAATATGCTGCATACGCATGAGGATGGTATGGGCGCCTTGGAGCGGCCGCTTAGCAAATCAGTTGAACAACGTTATCTGGAGCTGATGAAAAAACGACAGTTCGATACTTACGATATGATTGTGGAGTCAGAAAACAATAGCTTTCGCTTTGTGGTTTCGCATCATTTTGAGAAAATGGTGCGTTTAGCCGGCGATCGCTATCATCCGTCGCGCGTCAAGCGGCTGGCACAGGAGGCGGTCACGTTGTCCACCAGTTTGCCGCTCAGTTTTAGTAGCTCTGTATTTGTGCGCTGTGATACGGACAGATTGGATATAATGAAGGTGCGTTTATTATATTTTATATATTTCTGTACATTTTATGTTTATATTGGATTCTAAATATTGCATTTTTTTATTGACTACCAGGTGCTTATAACCGGCCCAGCGGACACTCCGTATGCCAACGGCTGCTTCGAGTTTGATGTCTTTTTTCCACCAGACTATCCCAACTTGCCCATGCTCATTAACTTAGAGACCACAGGTCGTCATTCTGTTCGCTTTAATCCAAATCTGTACAATGATGGCAAAGTTTGCCTGTCGGTGCTGAATACCTGGCATGGGCGACCCGAGGAGAAATGGAATGCGCAAACCTCCAGTTTTCTGCAGGTACTCGTCTCCATACAGTCCTTGATATTGGTGCCGGAGCCGTACTTTAATGAGCCCGGCTTCGAGCGCAGTCGTGGCACACCCAGTGGCACCAACTCATCACGCGAGTACAACAGCAACATCTATCAGGCGTGCGTACGTTGGGCAATGTTGGAACAAATACGCAATCCCAATCCCTGCTTCAAAGATGTAAGCTTAAATTTCAAAATATCATATGCTCTTAGTAAACCGTGTGCTCTTTCAGGTGATACACAAGCACTTTTGGCTAAAGCGCGAGGAGATTTGCACGCAAATCGAGGGCTGGATTGAAGAGCTAAGTAAGCCACAGTACACGGAGCGTGCTAGTCGCACTATTTCCTTCAACTCGATGGTGTTGCGACGACATTATCGGCATTTGCGGGAAGAGCTGGCCAAGCTGAAGCCACCACGAGGCCTAGAAGATCTTGACGCACCCTTTAATCCGGTGGCCTCGCTGCCGCCTATGGATGTGTCCACAACAGCGGCATCCGCTTCAACGATAAATGCGCAGGTGGGCACCGATGAAACACTGGTGCCAGAGTTGAATCTGATGGTGGACAACGGCGATACCGATATGGCGATACCATCTAGTTTCTTCAAGGAGGAGGTGGTCGAAATTCTAAGTGATACGGAGAATGAGAGCAGCGTGTGGCAGGATAAAGAGGAGGACACACCATAAATAGCTCCTTAATGCCGCTTTCGCGCACTAGACAGTTTTATTTATCGTTTTAATTTTTGTTTTGTTTAATTTTTGTAAGAGAGACTGCAACTGCAACAGAACTTGGTGTGCTTTACATAAAGAAAACGTAATAATTAATGTTATCGATTTGATCCTTTTGAAAAATTAGTTAAATAATATATAAATACATATTAATCAAACTCCCATACATATACACCCCAACAATTGCATGTTGAGAAGAAATCATTTCACTAAAGAAACATACACTATTCGAAAAATCTATTAACTTTTATAAATGCTTCATTGAATGGATCTATCGGTATAATGAAATTAACCATATGTGTATAGCATAAAATATCACAACTTAAAAAAAAAAACAAAAAAAAACAACACCACCAAAACTAAATTTATGTGTATTAAACTATGAATGTAGTGATTTAGTTAAATATTTACAAACAATGTGCAGAATTACTTTTACAATCAAAACGCAATGCAAAATAAATTTTGTTTCTCCAAAAGTGACTTTGTTTTCATGTCAGCATAAATTCAGATTTTGGCATTCATCGCAAGCTTCGCATCTAATTGGTGATGGATCACTTTTCAGATATAAACAAGGAATTCCCCTTATTTGAGATGATCAACATTAATTAAGTACTTTTAGTAAGTAAGTTTCAATTAATGAATTTAATAACTATATACTACTATCCCTAAAACTATGCTACTTTAATCCATAGAAAGATCTATATGCATTTACATTTATTTCAAATTTTATTGTTTATTTGTGTATTATTTATTAATATACAAAGTAAATACCAGTCTGAAGATAATATGCAACTGTCAACGTGAGGGGGAAAAAATGTACTATTAATTTAATAAACAATTTTAACTCTGATTGTTGACATTACATACCTGGCAAATGGGTGACTGATTGTATCTGTTTTTACATGATTTTTTAATTATATTTGTAAGACTTATTACATACATATATTACACAACTGGCTGTTGCATGTTAAATCGGTGATTTTAATTAGGGTTTGTTTCCGACTAGAGATCGTGCATTTAAGTCAAATTATGGAAACGGCTTATCGCGAATTCCGCAAACTATAATTTATTTTTATTCATTTTTATGCTGAGGGGGCTTAGTAAATATTTGATACATTTTCGATAAGATCTTTTATAGCCATTAATTGTGTTCACTTTTCTCAAAATATAACCAAGATATAGTACAGTTTATCAAGCGCATAGAACGATATCTATATGGCGATCTTTTCGACACTTTTATAGAGGTCCAACTGACGGCCCAAAACCATTTTTATCTTCTACCTACCACAATTAAGAATATCTTCAGTACGAAAAAATAACTTACTGAGAGTAAATTTATAAAAAAAATGAGTACAAAAATATTTTGAATGTAGACACATTGTTTAATTGCAATTCACAAACAAATCAATCGGAGCTGTTAGCTTTGTGTTCGACTTCTCTTCAATTGCATTACTATTGCTCTTCAATTGATTGATCACTTTATTTGTCTCAAAATGTGCGCTCCCTAACTGTACAATTAATTGAGTACATTTCGACAACTTTTAGTAAGATCTTTGCCAACGCTGCCGCCGCTATTTTTGCTTTGCCTGGCTTCTTTTCTCTTTCATCAGTCTCTTCCGAGCTGCGGACTACAACGGTTCACAGCGATTGCAGCAGTGAGGATAATAAAAATATACAGGCTACAAATACATACATATATATTCATCTGAATGATGGAGCTCAGTAATATTGCGATTGGAGACGGTTTGTCTGTGAGTGACAATTAAATAAAGATTTCGTTTGGTGTTTGTTGTGTTACGATCATTATTAAATATATTGTTGCATGTCTGCATTCATTTCCTTTAAGTGGTTTATGTAAGTGGTACATTTTCGGAGGGAATTCGCAAAACAATTGCACTCAATTCTCTACTCTTCTTGATTTTGATCAGATTAATTGCTCAGTTTCTTGCATTTATATACATGTCAACATGGTACATAATATAAGGATGTAGTGGCAGTGAATTAAAAGAAGATATGCAAGATCATATGACGGTCTGATGAAAAGATAATTACAATTTGTCACATTGTTCCAATCAAGAATTTACGCTGGTGATTTATTCACTTGACTCAAATCGGTTAGGTATTTTAGTTCGTAATTTATGGGCTTAATAATTCCTACTATTCAACAACCTGGGAACAGTCGGTAAATTCACAAGTTACTGGTCTGATACTCACGCTCAATTAATCAGTGTGCTGACACGACTGCCAACAACATCGCTCTCAGTGGGTGTCGGTGAGCGAGGCAAGAACGGGAAGTTTTCCGTGAAAAGCAACGATCCAGCTAATCATATTGGCGTTTAATGCAAATTAATTCAAGTAGAAATATTTATTTTCTTGTTATAGGTTTTAAAATAATGAATTTTTCCCTTCTCGACAGATTGCGGTTGCAAGTAGCAACCTGTATTTTAGCTCTCGACAATTCGAAATTAGCATAAGTCAATAGAAGTTTGATTTAATACATATATGCATAATATATTTAATTATAAGTTGGGGTTTATCGGTGCATAACTTAGCGGTTACAGCTTAATAAAATTGGCTGGTCGTTTGTTTTAGACCGATGCAAACAAGTTGAATGATTTGAACAACAGGCCAAAGCCAGATGGAGACGACCCTCCCACATCGAATCCATCGGCGCCACACGTTGAACGATCCAAGCCACAGCTGCTCTATGCAATTAATGAGAATCCAGGTAAAAAAATATTTACATAATCATAACTTTTCTTTGTAATTATGTAATCTCAAAATATTCGTTTTCAGAATGGTATTTGAGCATATTTCTGGCGTTCCAACATTATTTGACAATGATTGGAGCGATTGTATCGATACCATTTATACTTACACCGGCGCTGTGTATGTCCGACGAGGACCCGAACCGTGGCATTATCATATCCACAATGATCTTTGTCACCGGCATAGTGACTTACTTTCAGGCGACATGGGGCGTGCGTCTGCCCATAGTTCAGGGTGGTACCATATCATTTCTGGTGCCCACACTGGCTATTCTAGCCTTGCCTCAATGGAAATGTCCGCCCCAAGAGGAAATGGACGCCATGGAAGAGGGGGCGCGCGAGGATTTGTGGCAGACACGAATGCGTGAGCTGTCTGGAGCAATTGCCGTCTCAGCATCGGTGCAGGTCATCTTGGGCTATACGGGATTAGTTGGCAAGATTTTAAAGTATGTCACGCCGCTGACCATTGTGCCAACTGTTTCCTTGGTCGGCTTAACACTGTTCGAGCATGCCGCGGATACGGCCTCCAAGCACTGGGGCATTGCTGTGGGGTAAGTTTGACGAAGCACATCAATCAACTGATTGCATTATCCACCGATTGCACATATTTTCACAGCACCACGGGAATGCTGACACTTTTCTCGCAAATCATGTGCGACGTCTCAATTCCTGTGATTGCCTATAGAAAGGGCCACGGCCTGGAGGTGCGTCGCTTCCAGGTGTTTCGCCTCTTTCCCGTGCTGCTGACCATCATGATTATGTGGGGCCTTTGCGGCATTCTAACAGCGACCGATGTGTTTCCCCCATCGCATCCATCACGCACAGATGTCCGTTTGAATGTGTTAACCAGTGCGAAGTGGTTCTACGTGCCATATCCCGGCCAGTTTGGATGGCCATCAGTAACGTTGTCCGGTGTGCTGGGCATGCTCGCCGGCGTGCTCGCCTGCACGGTTGAATCCTTAAGCTATTATCCGACAGTCTCGCAAATGTCTGGCGCCCAGGCACCGCCACTGCATGCCATCAATCGTGGCATCGGTACTGAGGGCCTGGGCACGGTTCTCGCTGGGCTCTGGGGTGCTGGCAATGGCACAAATACCTTTGGCGAGAACGTGGGCGCCATAGGTGTGACCAAGGTGAGTAAAAAAACTAAACTGTATAATTGAACTGAGCTGCAATAAAAATGATTTGTTGCTGTCACCAAACTTATCTGCTTCATTTGAAGCCGACAAATGGATAAATTAAATTAAGCATTTATTTCTTATACCCTATAGAGGGTATTATAATTTCTTCGTGTAACGCATAGAAGGACATGATTCTGACACTATAAACTACATATATATATTCCGAACCAACATCCTGGCACAAATGTGGAATATTCAGTTCACAGCCAGTCTTGAAACAATTAATATACATTTATAAATATAACTTGTTTAAAACGTCTATAAACTACAAATCAGCAAATTAACTGCGGCCAATCTTTGATCGTTTTTTCTCGTTGTGAAAAAAAGTATATTAATTGTTTTTATTATTTTAAAAACTGTTTTTAGGAGTTACAGTGTTTCTTTATCTCATTTACAGATAGGTTCGCGCCGTGTGATTCAATGGGCCGCTTTTATAATGATCCTACAGGGAGTTATTGGCAAATTTGGTGCTATATTTATCCTCATCCCAGATTCGGTGGTCGGGGGCATATTCTGTGTGATGTTTGGCATGATCATAGCGTTCGGCCTGTCTACACTGCAGTATGTGGATCTGCGCTCCGCAAGAAATTTATATATACTCGGCCTATCGATATTCTTCCCCATGGTTCTGTGCCCGTGGATGCAACAGAATCCGGGTGCCATTAATACGGGCAATGAAACCGTTGACTCTACATTAACGGTGCTCCTGGGTACGACTATATTGGTGGGCGGATTGCTTGGCTGTTTGCTGGATAACATAATTCCTGGTAAGTTGGTGTGAAACAAAGTTGGCCAGAACATTACTAATCAATGTTATCAACAGGCACCGCCGCAGAACGTGGACTTACCGAGTGGGCCAATGAGATGCCGCTGGGCGACGACAATGTCAACGATGGCACTGCCACAGATTATGATTTTCCATATGGCATGGATGCCATAAGACGATGGAAATGGACCTATTATGTTCCATTTTTGCCCACCTACAAGTTAAAGAAACAAAACTGATTGATTGTTTCGTCCATAGAACAAGTCGTGCAACAATTTTGTGTCTTTAAGTTTCCAATTTTTTGGCTGTATGTACAAAATTAGCGAGCATAGATTAAAAAAGAATTTGTCACTTTAGACATTGTATTTGTATTTGGTGTTTATTGATTTTTAAAAAATTGTTTGTATTCTCATGCTTTATTACATTTTCAAACTTGAAATATTCTAACCACTAGATTTTAAATTCGCTTATTGTTTTCGCTACATTCGAATCTTTCGCTCCCGTTATTCCTAAACGTACATATCTTTTATTATTTTGCAATAACATCAATAGTCCTAGTTAACGAAAGAAAGCTTCATTATCATTGCAACACTCTTAAAATCTCAAAATAATCATTCAGTTCTGTATTTGCAAAAAATTGTAGTTAAAATAATTGATAAAATTTTAACGCATTTTTCGGCGCGAGGCTCTTAAAAATATCATATAAAATATTTCTGAAACATCTGTTAAAAAATTAACTTCTCTCCACTATCTCTCTATGTTACTACTTCCCCCTGCTTACGAATTAAATCAACTTTATATCTAGGTCTAAGTCTAAAAACGCCAAAGGAACCAAGGCACAATCATTTGAAAATCGTATATGGCAATAATATAGTCGCTTTTAAGGATCGACATTGGATTTTTAAACCATCATTGAACTACGGTTTTATTTATTAATTTTTATTTTTATTATTTTTTTTTTAATTTTTATACTTGTTTTGTATTTGATTTTTTCTCTCTTTTCTGAAACATCGCTAATTTAGTTACTGGGACAACTACACTAAATTTAAACTTTGGCTATATAAAAAAATATAAAAAATTAGTTAGGCCTAAACTGGGTGCACTCAAAGTGGGCTTCATTCTGTAATTGTTTTGTTGTGTCTAAGATTTGGCAGCATTAAGTACTACAGTCGCCTAGAACCTATGCTGATTATGATGGGGCGTTTGTGCGGGTTGCAACAGCTTCTTGATGCCGCCACTGCTGGCGCGCGAGGATGAGGCCGAGGCCGACGAGGAGGCAGTTGTGTTTGGCGGCGTCGTCCCAATCGCTGTGGCATGGTCCGCCTTTTTTCGCTTGGAGTAGTAGCAGAAGATGCAGAAACCATTCTGCGGTGTGGAACATCAAATGTTTGTGGGACTGCGCGTTGCCGACGAGGTACGATAACGCGATCCAGAGCTAAAGCAAATCAAGAAAAACGCAAGATTAAATAATGATTTGTATAAAGATATTTTATAATTTATAAACAATAACAAAATAAACAGAAATCGATGTAATGTAAAATACTCAAATTTTGAAAGTTGAGTTGATTTTATTTAAGGGAGACTGATTTGATTATGTTAGTCTTTTTCGAAAAATTTAATTGATTTTTGAAGGGAGACTGATTTGATTACGTTTCAATCTTTCTCGAAAAATGTAATTTTTTTTTAAAGTAATTATGTTTATGGAGCGAGTAAATATGTTATATATGTAAATATATGATTAATATATTACTTATGTAGGGCTTCCTATTATTAAATAAGTACATCTGGGAAGAATGATGGATTTCAAAAGTAAATGTTTAGATTAGAGTCTTATATAATTCTTAATTGTATTCTTTCTAACTGTAATTAAGAAGTTTATCTATGTGAGTTGTAAAAGTAATTAACTTGTCAAGAATCATAACTAAATATTTGAATTTATAATTTTAAACAAGTAAGAAGGCTGTAGTCGAGTGAGCTCGACTACCATATACCCTGAACCAAGCTTTAATACATTAATTAACTTGCGTGGGATATGGATGTTTATCGGTTTTGGGGGATGGAGTGGGCGTGGCCGAAAAAATTTTGGAGTTCGATCTTAGTAATATACCTTCAAAGTTTGGTGACTGTAACTCTTAAATTGCGGGAGATACAGGCATTTTTCGTTTTTTGTGGGCGGGAGTGGGCGTGGTCCAAAATTTTTTTTCCACATTTATGAAGGGTGTTACTAGCAATATACCTTTAAAATTTGGTGACTTAAGTTTTCAAATTGCGTGAGATATATGGGTTTATCGATTTACACCAAGAGGTGTATCGATTTAGGTAGGTAGAGTGGGCGTGGCCATCCAATTTTTTTATCGATCTTTGGGGGAGTTACCAGTAACATACCTGCAAAATTTTGCGATTTTAGCTTGCAAATTACGGCAGATATGCGCATTTTAAATTTCTAGGGACGAAGTTCCTGGGGGCGGCGGATGTGGGCGTGGTAAAAAAATTGGTATGCCAATCTTTGGAGGAGGTTACCAGCAAATTACCTTATAAGTTTGGTTACTCTATCTTTAAAATATTCGGAGATATACGGAGTTATCGATTTACAATCGGAATTGTCGATTATAGGCGCAGGTGTGGGCGTGGCACCACAAATTTGTTATCGGTTCTTAAAGGCGACTACCAGTAATATACCTACCAAATTTGACGTTCCCTACTAAAAAACTGCGGAAGATATAGCCATTTGAAAATTTTAGGGGCGGGGGTGATGGGGGCGTCGGAGGTGGACGTGGCACATGCCGATCTTTCAAGGACCTCGCCAACAACCTACCAACCAAAATTGGTGACTGTATCCATTAAATTGTGAGAGATATCAGGAATTTACTGCTATCGGAAATCTAAATGTATCGATAATTCAGAAACTGAGGCAGTTATCGATAAAATAACGCAAACTTGATCTGGGCCTGGTATACGAGATGTTATATTCCAAATTTGAAGTCTCTAGCTCTTATAGTCTCTGAGATCCGCGCGTTCATACAGACGGACGGACAGACGGACAGACGGACAGGGCTATATATAAACTCGGCTGTTGATCCTGATCAAGAATATATATACTTTATGGGGTCGGAGATGCTTCCTTCTGCCTGTTACATACATGTGCACAAAACCATTATACCCTTTTTACCCATTTTTAATGGGTTCAGGGTATAAAAACTAATAATAAAATAATTATACCAGTTTCTTTCAATTTTGATAACTTGTATTTGAATAGTCATTATTTTTGGAGTTTTAATTTTGTACTCAGGAAATAATAAATGCAGCCTTAAATTTAAAGTTTAAAGTTTATCAATCCTGGTGCTAGGAGTGTTACAAATATTTACCGTGAAACGCTCGAGGTGTAGTCTCGTGCCGGGGTGCGAGCCTCACGTCTGTGGTAGCTGGCACCGGCGCTGCTGCTGCTTGTGCCGGCGCTGGTTGGCGGCTCCAGCAGTGACATGGTGCGATGATCATAGGGTCGTACGGAGCGACGACCTAAAGTCGCATAGCCATCCAAATGACTGCTGACGGCAGCGCTATGATGATGACTACTGGCACTACCCGATGCTAGATGCCCGTTGCCGTTTAGCGTGTAGGAGGAGCGACGCTTGGGATTGTACGTGCTGTAGTAGCTATTGATGCCGCCAACGGCACCATTGCTAGGACTCGAGCTGGAGGAGCTCTTGTAGCGCATGGGCACAGAGCTGTAATCGTGCGTCTCATACCGCTTAGTGCTTAGGAACGAGGGCGATGTGTTGCGAATGTCATTGAGGCTCTTGCGTGGTTTGCTTGTCGCACCAGCCGACGACGTTGTGGAATAGTCCAGCGGGGAGCGATAGACGGGCGGCTTCAGCTCGGTGCCGACGGGACTCAACTTCAAGGGCCTGAAGAACTGCTGCGCAATGTCCGGCGAATGGGCGCGCGTCTCCAGCTCGGTGGCATGCAACTTTTGGCTGGAGCGCGCTTTAACAGCGGCCTGCTGCTCCCGATAATAATCGCGCACCGCCGATGGACCCACAATGCTGCTGGTGCGTCGTGGCTTCTGCTCATTGAAACGACTGTAGAAGCTGCGACGCTTGATCCGATCGATGACACTCTCATTGGGATCGGAGCTCTCTGAACAGCGTGTGGGCGACGAGAGTTGGGAGGCGCGCGACAGACGCGACACTGTCGGCGATGGCGTTGCATGCAACATATAGTTATCCTCGGAGCAAATGGACCAATTGTCAAAGTACAACTCCGGTTCCTCGGTGGGCGACATAAACGTCGATGTTGAAGCGCAATCATCCTGATAGCTGCGTGAGTCCGACGAATAGTTGGCAATGTTCTCAAACGATGGCGTCAGCAGATTATTCCGATTGATCTCATGCGCCGACGAGGTGCGATAGCCCGACGTCTGTGAGCTGCAATTGTTGTTGGTGTTAATGGAGTTGTTGTTGGTGGCATTATCCACTGACTGCTGACTCGAGCTGTTGTTCGACGAGGCGCTCTTAACCGCTCCCGGATACGGCGGCAAATTCGAATACAAGCCATTGCCATTAAGCAGAGCGGGATTCGTTTTAGCCCCCCGATAGGTGCCACTGGTATTGGTTGTGGTTGTTGTTGCAGTGCTTACTACGGTTGCCCCACTTGTCGCATTGCTCAGATCCAGCATGAGACCCTTTCTCTTGTCCTTGTTGCTTTGCAGCGTCGTCGTCATCGTCGGAGTCGTCGTCGTACTTGCTGCAGTGCTGACTGATGCAGTTGCTCCCCGATTCTGTATGCAGTCCGGGCAGATCGTCTCACAGTTACAGTTGACCTCAGCGGTCACTTTCGTTTTGGCCACTACGTTTTGATAGATGGGTGATGTTGGCAGCGAGGCATCCGGCTCCTCACGCACCTGTCGCTCAATGTTGCTGGTGGAACGTGTGCTCCGCACGCGTCTCTGCTCGCTGCTCTCCCGATCAAAGCGTCGCAGCAGACCGCCCAGCATTTTGTTGACCGTACCACTTTGCTTGCCACCGTTGCCGCTTCTACCGCTTGCAGCGTGTAGCTCCTCAACGCTGGCCGATCTCTTGGGACTGACACTGGCAGTGGAGGGGGTCTGTGTACGTGGCACGGATCGTTCACGCAGCGAGCGTAGCATGCTGTCGAAACGGGATCGCTTATCGACACGCTTGTCCTCTGTTGTGGCGATCGGTTCCTGCGGCTCCTGGCTCTTCTTCTTGCGCTGCAGCGTTCCGATTGACTTCTCCGGGGAGCTGCGCTCCTCGGGCGAGCCTTGCTTCTGTGTGCAGGCGAGGGCTGTTGCACTTGGGTTGCTTATCTTCTTTTCCTTGCTCATTGCAGAGTCGCGTAGCTTTTCGAACTTTTGGCCAATGGCATAGAGAAGACCCTTGCTGGGTTTCTTTTCCGGTGATTTCTCCTTTGATTTGATCACCGGACTCGACTCCTTTGAGCTGTCCGCTGGCGTGGTTGTCGTTGTCGTTGTTGGCGTGGATGGGGTGACTGGTGTGGGCGGCACCAGCTTTGATTTCTTGGAGACTTTGATCAATTTCTTTATAGTCGTCGGACGCGATTCTGTCGATGATGAGTTAGTGTCCTTATCCGTGACCGTGGCTGTTGTTGCAGTGGGCGTGACCGAAAGTGACTTCTCCTCCGAAGTGGACTTGGAGCTTGATGCCGTGGCGGTAGCTAGTGGAGTCTCCGATATATTGAGTATTGCTGCACCGCTGCGCGTGACTTTTCGGACATCCTTGGGCATGGTCAGCTTGGTGGCCGGATAGCTTTTGGGACGCATCAGACGGCTCTCTCTGGGTGCTCCATCAACAGACGCATCTGTTACTGCCGTTGGTAACTTGCTGGGCAACTTACTGGGCAGTGCCGTAGCTGTTGGCTCGGCCAAAGGCAATTCCGCATTGCCCTTAAGACTCAGACTTAGATCCTTCATGGGGTAGGATTTGGGGCGCTTCAGCTTAGTCTCCTTAGATGCGGGCAGCTCAGTGGATTGTGTTTCAGGCTGTGGTGCTGCACTTTCATCCGTTGATTTTTTAGCAATCTTTTTGACTTTTCGCACGAGCGTCGTTGATGTAGTCGTCGTGGTTGCGATTGATTTGCTGGCATCAATTTCGTTAGTTGGCTCAGCGCTCTTCTCCTTGGACTTTGTTTTCTTTAATTTTTTTATGGTGGACGTCTCTTCAGACCTGTCAACTCTGGGAGTTTCGTCAGCTGCCAGATCGGTCTGTGTACGCACCGCGGATAGAAGCTGCAGCTCCTGCAGTATCTTGTTTGCCAATTCGTGCTTGTCCAGCTCCGTTTCCAGTTCACGTGAACGCGACTGGCTGAGTCGCTTCTCAGGCTGTAGCTGCTGTAGTGGATCAGCCGCTGTGCCGGCGTCAGTAAACTGTTCCATGCTCTTGTTGAGGGTATGCCGCTTCGTTGTTTGCGCGGCCTCCGCCTCCTCGGATTCCACATTGGGCAGGCTGTGCTTGCGATGACGCAGATCCGTTGCCTCTACACGATCGCTGGACTTTTCGCGTATTTCGCGCAGCACACTTTGAGAGTCGCGTTCGCGTGGCTCGTCGAAGAAGTCGGGCCGCAGAAAGCGTGAGATTCGGCGCTGCGAGGAGCGTCCACGCAGGGAGCTGCTGCCATCGGTGACGGTGGCACCACTGGGTGCCTGTGCCGGCGGCGGCGATAGGTAGCCACTCGGTGGACGCCCCAATGCAGCGCTATAACGCTTTTCCGGCACCTCCTTCGTCAGCGTTGTCGTCGCGTTGCTGGACTTGCTCAAATATGGCGAGTAATATTTGTACTTGTCATTGATGTCGCTGGTGTAGCTGCTGCTGCACAACGACGATTTGGCATGGTCATCTCGACAGACGCTGCTGCTGCGACTTTTTGTTGTGGAAGTGGCAACTTCCTGCGTTCCCTGTGGTCCCTGGCTGGGCGCCCTGCTCAGACTGCGTCGATAGATGGCCGTGCTGGCCGCTGTCGTCTTGGGCGCATCCGTTAGAGGTTTCGGTTTGCTATCCTCCTCGGGCTGCTCAGGCAGATAGCCACGTCCACTGCTCTGGCTGCGCTTGTACACCTTGATAGAGGGTGTGGCTGTGCTTGTTGCACCATTTTGGACGCTTAGTGTCCGGGATAATTTGCGTGCCTGTGTGGGAGGCAGCTTGGCTAACAGTTGCTCCTGAAAGCATTTGGGCAGACCGGGTGTGATGCTGGACAGCGTTTCAAGATCCTTTTTGCTGAGCCGCAAACGTGACAGATCCAAATCGGCCAGATCCAATGGCTCCTCGCCACCGGCATCTGCTGTGGCACTTGTTGCATTCGCTGTTTTCTGACTATCTTCATGCTCCTCACTGTTGCCTGCCGCTGACTGAGGCTTGCTGCTCGCACTTACCCCCTTAGCGTTGTGGCCTGTGAATGGCAGAAGTAAAGGTAGAGTTGTGGCTAAGTGTGGGGCATCATCGAACCGAGAGACTCTCGGCAAACGGAGAGTAAATGTTAAATGCTGTTGGGCATTGGCAATTGGCCATTGGCAAAGATTACTTACTTGGCTGTAAGGCATAAATACAGTTCAAGCATCTTACATTAGTCAGTACCTGTACTCCAAGTCAATGTCCGGGATGCACCTGTAAACGTTTTGTGTGTTTGCAACCAAAAGAACTTTGCACACTGGATCGATCTAGAGTAGCATAGCGGGGTTAGCTCGTTAAAGCAATTAGATTGGAAACAAATCAAAAACAAATATAATAATAATCATATCATATTAACAACATACAACAATAACAAACTCGTTCCAATCAACAACAATGTTTAGCTCACGTGCAGGAGTACTATATAAAAAAAAATAACAATTTTTGGAATTTTTTTTTTTTCTATATTTTGTTTGGGTTTTTCATGTATTTCGCAATCAAGTTTCAACGACTTTTGTTTATTCAGCGTATAAAAATGTTTTGTTTTTTTTTTTTTTTGTTTAGTATTAAAATGTATGTATGTATATAAAAAATATTGCTTAGTTTTAATGCTTGAAGCAGCATTTGCGCTGGAGGAATACCCTGCTTCAGCTCGGAATGTGACATGAATATGCAAATGTTGTCTATCGCTGATATTTTCATTATCTCGTTTGCCTTTTTGGAATGTCTTAAATCAAACTCAAGTTGAGCAAGTAGTAGTAGTGGGTACATAAATAATTAAAATTGTTTAAAATTAATTTAAAATCACAATAGGTGTCAAGTGCTACAAATATATATGTAGCCATTTCCGAGTCTACTCTCATCACTCGCACTTGGCCCGGCCCATTGGCAGTCCTTAAATTTCGATTAATTTGCAAACCGTTATCACTTTTACAAAAAACACAAAAAATAATAAGTTCATTTTGCTTAAAGCTTCGATTAGACGAGTTTAGTTTAGTGCAAACAGCATTTAATGCGTTTAATGCAGTATGCCTTTGGGCCACATACTGAACGTTAAATGTGTGTTGCCAACTTTTGTTACAGGTGAATTGAAATGAACAGTAAAACAAGTAAATGTAAATTTGGAAACATAACCGTTAATTAATATTGATATCAGTAAAAAAAAACACCAAACTGCTTCCAGTTTTTTTGTGTTTGTTTTTTTTTTAACATTTTGATTTATGGCTTCTTGAGGTTTCTTGTGGTTGTGATTGTGGCTGTGGTGGTGCTGATGGTTTTTGCTGTCTTGGGTGATGGTGGTGTTCTTGTGGCAGTCGCCAGCAGTTTGATAGCTTGCTCGTGACCAATGCTTAATTGCGGCACTGTGGCGATGGCGACCTTTCTTGATGTCGTTGTGGCCGTTGTTGCAACAATGGCTGGTTGCAGTTGCGTATTGGTTTTCGTATTGGTGGTAGTATTGAGCGGACTGTTGTTAATGGTTATAACATGCTTTGTGGGCGTGGTAGTAGTTAAAGTTAAACCAACTGTAAACGAAATAAGCACAAAATGTGTAAAACGGCCAACAAATTGCAAATAAACAATTCCTCAATTAACTAATTAATAAATAATGTAAGATTTAAGAAGGCAAAGTTACATAAGTAAGTATGAGTAAAGTTTATGAAAATTCTAGTGCGTTGGGGTGTTAAACAAAAAGAATAAAAAATAACAAAAATTATAAAGAGCAGCTCAAGGTTTGTGTTTTTTTTTTAATATATTTTTTTTTTTTGCTGATGATAAAAAAAATGTGTTTGCGCTTTAGAGAATGACAACAATTAGTAGCTGAACATTTTTGTACATTATTCGTATTCAAAGTTTTGGACATTTTTTTTTTGTAGTTGTTCTTAAGTTTGCTACAATTATTCAGAACGGCGTTTTCTGTTTATTGATGGAGAAAATTCATAGATTTTTTATTTATTTTTTTTTTTTTTTACATTATTTAAAATGCCATATGCAGCTTGGTATTAAATTAAACAATTTTCCTTGTTGATTAAAAATAGCCCAGAACTCAGAAACTTGTTTTTGGTTTTGATTTAGATATCGATTTGAATTTTGATTATCATTTGGTGTTTGTGGTGTTTGTGCCAAGTTAGTTATTGTTGTTTTTGCGGTTGTGGTTGTGGTTGTGGTGGTTGATCAGCTGAAACACAGCATTAAACAGCGGTGGACAAAACTAACTACATCGATAAGCTTCAAATGCATGTGTGGCTTGTGTGTAAATGTAGGTAGGTGTGTGTGTGTGTATGTGTGTGTGTGCTTAGTGGTGTTATAAAAAATTAATTTCTTGTACAACACAAATTTGGTTTAATTATTAAACTAAAAACATGAACAATAACTTTGGAACTTAAACAACTTGCTTGGTTAGCGTTTATCTATTCGTTTTTTTTTTTCAATGTTTCTTTTTGCTTGTAGTAATAAAAAATGAATATATATAAATTTAAAACTAAAACAAATTTAAGGTAGCGGGGCCATTGGCAAACTGTACAACAATAATTAATATATTATGTATGTAAATGTAGATATTTATTTAACAAAATTCTTTTGGTTGTCAAACAATTTGTAAATCGAAATAAAATAGCCATGGTTTGTTTTTCTTTTGTTTATGTTTTTGTTTCGTTTGTTTTTAGATTATTCAAAACAAAAGTGGTTCGCTTTATTGTCATCAAAATTGTTCTCACTGTAAAATGTAATAAAATTATTTATGGGTTAAATTTGTTCATTTAGCCGCATCGGGTTTATTGCATTGTTATTAAGATTAAGTACATTTTAATCCTCGCTTGTCGCCGACAATTATAATTTTTAACAATTTGTAATAAGATACGGGAGGGAACGTAATTTAATTGAAATTGTTGCCAAATTCAGTTGCTCCTTATCATTTTTGTCATTCACATAAATATATTTATTTATACATATATATTTATATGTACAAACATGTTTGTTGAGCATTTTTTTTTTTTTTGTTTTGACCAAGCAAAAAGTTTCTATATAAATAACTAGATAATTGCGCAGATATTCAAAACTTTGAATACGATTTGATATTTCTTTAGACTTTTGACATTTTTTCTATCATCATCATCATCATCATCATTATCGTCATTGCAATATTGCATAACATTTTAATACTAAATAAAATCAAAAACCTTGTTAAGCAAATAATGAAAAAATTAAATTAAATTAAATAAAAATAAATATATATGTATATAAATAAATAAATAGTAAACTGTGCAAAACATTACGAAGAGAACAATTAGAGGCACATTTAACTAAGTCGGTTGGGTTCGTTGGGCTACGAGAGCTAAAATATGTCTCTATGTAAGAGGTAAAGAGCAAATCATATAAATGTAGATACATATTTATGTATGTATGTATGTATGTAAATTGTAAAGCGGCAGCAGCATTTAAGGTTAATAACAAAAGTTGTTGTCCTCTAGGACAGGTAGCAATAAATCAATAGATAGATAAGTATTTAATAGATAGATAGATAGATAGAAAGATAGATTGATAGATAGATAGATATATATGTATATATATATATATATATGTAGAGTACTATTTTTGATAGATAGTTCACATCTTATTGCGAAGGATATGCTATTAAAGAAATGTGCACGCACACAAAATTGAAATTCAAATAAAAATAATAATTTTAAGTCCAAATAGAACAGAAAAGGATTTGTCAAAGAAGTAAGTATTAATTGGCATTTTGATTTGATAATTACAGTAGACACTTAATTAATTGCTTATTTTTGTTGATTTATGTTTGTTTGTTTGTTTGTTTTTTAGGGGGTGTTTCAGGCTGCACAAACTTGTTAAGACTAAATAAGTAGATATATAGTAAGTAGTAGGTATTCACTTGATTTGTTTTTGTTTCAGTTTTTGATAATTGTTTTTTTTTTTTTTTTTGTTTTTTGTTGTGTTTTTGTTTTTAGCATACATCAACAAACTACTAGAAAATTGTGTATACAAGTATATATATTGAAATTGAATTGATTTTTCTTATTTACGTAGCATACTTTAGCAGCTGTTTTTTAGTATTACGTTGTGTGTTTTTTGTTTTTTGTTCTTTTCTTCGAGAATTGCAGTCGCTTCGCTGCGCCTCGTTTCGCTTGATATCTGGGGTTGCCTGTTGTCTGCCTATTGATCTAAATATTTACTCTTTAATCTGTGATATTCACCTCTTGGCAGCGTGGCGCCCGTGCGGGAGAACATCGACTCCATATCGCTGCCCAGATCCCGGGACATGCTGTGACGCCAGGGCGCACCCAGACCGCTGCTGCTACTGGCGCTGTTCAGGCGACTGTCAAAAAATGCAGAGAGAGAAATAATACCAACAAAATAATTTATTATACAAATATATCAATATATATATTATATCTTGCAGTTATTTATTATCTGAGATGGCATTTGAATGTGCTGTGTGTGTGTGTGTGTGTGTGTCGGACAACGTTTAGCTAAAGGACTTGCACATTGGGCCAACTTACAGGCAGCATTTGGCACCAGGCCACTCAATCACCCAGTGACGCAAGCGGTCCGTTATGTTTAAGCCCCTTAGCAAACGTTGAATGCACCTAAGGAAACACAGGTGGTTGGTGTTGCAAGCATAGCAAAAGCTTCGATTAGAATTATTGCAGTTGTTCGATTTTGTTAATGATCATTGACAATAGTTAAATTAGAATCTGTGCGCTGCTTTACTTTTATTATGTATACATATATAGATATATATAAATATATATGTATGTATATATGTATATGTTTACTCTTTGTATACTTACACTTGCTTCTTTTCAACGGTTTGAGTATAGCTATAGCTGACTTGAGACCTATGCTCACTATTTGGTTAGTCAGTTAAGCAGTTAATCAAGTTAAGGCAGTTATTATTTAAGGAAAGCAGCATGTAAAAGATTTATAACAAAATGATGGAAATTTGTTAGGCAACTTTTTTATGTTTAATTATGTACATGAATGTAATGAAATTACTTATTTACTAACACAATATTCGGTTGGGAGCAAGCCGACAATCACTCACCTGGCGAAGGGACCGCTCTGACCCCAGAATGGCCGGTGGCCTTGTGCCTGCCTCGAAATATCCGTTAGCAGACGACTAGAATGACTGGGAAAGCCGGCTGTGAGTTCACTATTCACATTCATGCGATTCGTAAGCGCTCGCACCTGAAAATAGCGAAAAATTTAATTTAATTTAATTAAAAGTAGCAAAAATGCAGATTTGTTTTTTGTAAAAAAATAAGTACCAGTAAATTGTGGTTTTTATATATTAATTTGTTATTTATTATTATAAGTACTATTCATATTGGGACACAGGATTTCAACTTACGCGTTGCAGTAAAGTTGAAAATAGGTTCTCCGCAGTAAGTATCTCAAAGCCATCGTCGTCATCCTCCTCGCCAGAACTCTGTGAGTCGTTATCCTGGCTTATTTTCTTGACAGGCCTCGAACTTCTGCGAATAGTTAACAGCAAGAACAACAAGCAGCAAAAGAACAAACACAAAGTGGAAATTGAGTTAAATATTCATATATGAAACTGGACCGTGGTTGGGAATGGAAATGGGTAGGGGTATGGGTATGGGTATTGGTATGGGCGTATGCAAACCTTAGTCTGTGCGGAGTGAATAGCGACTCTTCGTCTCCGCCATCACGTGTAGCGGTGCGCATCGTTTGGAATGGCGAACCCTCATCGAACCCGGTCTCGCTGAGCAGTGAGCTGTGAAATGGAAGTTTGGACATTTAGCATCAAATTGCGTAAGTTTTGCCTGAGCGAACTTTACCCAATGCGACGCGATGGACGCAGCCGGCTGAATGTTGAGCGACTGGAAGCAGTTGTGTGACTTGACTCGGATGGCTCAATGCTGCGCTCACGTGGCGTTATGAAGCCGCCACCCTCCACGGCAATTGGTATGATAAATTCACGTGGACTCTTCTTAATGGGTTGCGAGATGCTCGGCCCGCCAGCAATCGTTGATTGCGATTGCATGGTGGTCGTTGTTTCTGTCTCAGAATCAACAGTGGATTGACGTGACAGCGAACCGGAACTGCAAGGTAATTAAAAATGAGAATCAACGTTCGACGTTAAATGTGCCACCATTGTCAGAACTCACCGTGTGGTCGTGGAGTTGGAGTTAGTGCGTCCATATGCTTGTTGCGTTGGCGGCCGCTGTATCGTGATGATGTGCTCTTTGGGCTCCAGACTGGTGGCTCGCGCCTGCAGCGTCGTCTTAATGGGGCTGTACGGCAAGGGACCCTCGCGAGGTGGTGCACTGCGCAAATCGGCCACAGGATGCTGCATCTCGGTGCTGAAGCGCATCGCCGGCTGCTGCGGCTGCTCCGCAATCCGTGGCTTAATGTCCAGCTGCACCTCGGATTTGGCATTGATTTTGCGACGCGGCAACGTCGCTGACTTGAGTGTTATCGATGCAGTCGAGGTTTTAACTGCACCGCCTGCTCCTCCAGCATCGGCGCCCGGTGAAGCTGTGTAATAGATTATTAAAGATTTAGTAAGTTGGTTGTGTTTATTGTGGCTCAAATGTTGTAAGACAAACAATTAGGCAATAAGCGTTGTAAATGTCAACTTGCGGTTTGCTTGCTGGCTGGCTTGAAAGTAGTATTTAAAAGCCAAATAGTCAGGGTTTAGGAGTGTGCAAGGGTGTTTGTGTGTGTGTGTGTGTGTGCGTGTGTGTGTGTGAGTGAGAGAGTGTGCGGTTAAATTGCAGCGACAGCGACTAGCAGTTGCAGAGGCTAAGGAGGCGACTACAGATACATTTAACATCTAACAAGAACAACGAGCACAGCAACAGCAGCAACAAAGACAACAACAACGAAGTTGCAACAACAGTGGTAAACCGCATAAACAGGATTAGCTAAGCCATGTTTTCAGTTTTGCTTTGTTGTGGATTCCATTAATGTGGGCGAATCAATAGGAAATCAATTGGTAGAGCAATAAACAACCGGCAAAAGAACATATTTGGTGATAGTGAGTGAAACACCAACAACAGAGAAACAGCGACTACAACAGTAAAGGAACACACGGAAAACACTAGATTAGGGATGCCACGATGCTGGTTAGGTCAACTTCATTCTGGCCAAGGGATCACCATTTACCATACAGTGTGTCAAGAGAGTGTTTGAAGAAAGTAGTTAAATTCCTATTTAGACAAATCTTTTGCGAAGAAAATTGCATATCTCTCAAAACAATGAATCTATACCTTAAATAATGGATATAATTAATGGGTTAATCCCAAAAAATAGATTTTGTTATTGTTTGTTTTTTAACTACATCCAACTTTAACTATCATAAAGAAGAAATGTAAATCGATAAGATACATTTTGTTGCAAAAGAAATTGGTAAATATGAATTTGTGTCCTTTGTCAAAACACTTGTTTGACATGCTGCATAGAAAAAAAGTTGAATTGTAACAAGCACCATGGCAACAGCTAAGGAACGGAACGGAACGAAACGGAGCAGGCAGGCAGGCAGGCAGGTGGGGCAGTTGGGCGTCGCGTGGCACAGTGGAGCCGCTGCCCAGGACTTACATTTCAGCCACATAGCCGCAGGCAAGGCAGATGGATTATTGAGAGTGTCTTGAGCTTGATTATGAAATGGTCTCGTGCGCGAGCTGACATTGTAATTGATAATAGGCATCGTGTTGTTGCTGTTGCTGTTGTTGTTGTTGTTGCTGTGGTTGCTGCCGGCTTGGACGTGGGCATGGCTGGGGGCGTACAGCGGCGAGGACGGCGGCGTAAATAACGCATTGCTGAATGATCGCGGCTGCGACTGCGACTGCGGCTGCTGCTGCTCCTGGCACTTTTGCTGATACTGCTGCTGCAGCTGCCGGAACGGACTGCAGCTGGGTTGGAATATGCTTGCAGTGCTGTAAGCGGCCTGCGGCTGCCAAATGGCCGCTCGTGCCTGTTGCTGCTGCTGCTGCTGTTGCATTGTTGTTCTTGCGGGTCCCGGTAAGCCGGCGGCAAAGAGACGCTGTTGTATCGTTTGCTTGGCGGCTGCCAATGCAGTGATTGGACTATTGCTGTTGCTGCTATTGTTGTTGTTGTTGTTGTTATGGTTGTTGCAATTATTGTTGCTTTCAGTGCGCATCGGTGCAAAAACACCGCCCCCAACCTCGCCGGCGCCAGAACCAGAACCAGCGCCGCTGCCAAAGCCATTGCCGATGCCGATGCCAAATAATGGTGTTGGCCTGCGTATCACTAAAATTAAGATGATGATTCAATGAATATGATGAGAATGGATGGATGGATGGGTGTGTGTATGTATAAGTGTTGATGTTGATGTGAACCAAGAGAGCAAGAGAAAGTAAGAGAGAGACAGAGAGAGAGAGAGAGAGAGAGAGAAAGAGTGGAACAGGTGATTCAGAGACAATGAAGATCATAAAAGAAAAATGAGTGTGGGTTGATCGCAGATGCTCTGTTTACTTTTGGGAACTATGATGATATTGTTGGGATGACCAAGCGAATTGAATTTTGGATTCGATTCCAATGCTGATTATAATGATAATTAAATCCATGCAGCACTCCGCTGGCAGAAACGTTTTACATACACATCGAAAGTGGTGGGAAATAGTTATGTAAATATAGTTTGTGGAAATAACAAGACGCATAAACTTAAAGCTACGCACAAGTCTCGAACAGTTGGCAGATAAGAACGGATTCAATCTATCTATAGATAATTATACTTTTTTTTGCAATCTAAATTGTACTTAAAGACTTGCTAAAATTTTTGATACTACTTGCTTTCAGATTTAGACACTACTTTTTAAATTGGTTGCAAAAGGTTAGCACCAAATCTCAAGAATATGGTCGATAAATATTGCATTTAACTTGATTTTATCGCTGTTAAGCTTTATTACATGCCTAATGAACTTGTCGCTTACCAGCTTTGATAAACACAGTCAAATCAACTTCATAAATACGCCTTAAACCAGCTTAAGTGCAATTAATCTAGATTAAGCTCATTTTGCAAATACCCCATGCATAAGTCTTGAACCGGTTTTTAAAATCAAAAATGTGTGGAAAATTGTTGCGTTTTATTTTTTCGGGTTTTTAGAGCCTGATCACGCAAAAATAAAAAAAATTTTACAATTTTGCAATAATTAATGAATTATTAAATAAAAATAACCATCTAAAAAAATATGCTATTAAATTGTGATGCTATTTCTATTGCATGGTTTTCCACAAATCGATTTAAATCGATTATGCAACTATAGTTTGGCCTATATTTTTATACAAAAATACGTGAACACAATTTAATTATGCAGTTCTGTGAAAATTTAGTCTAAATATTTTGTGTTACATATTTAAAGTATTTAAAAAAAAAACTGATTTACATATCACTAAACAGAATGTTTAATATTTGGATTGAATTGGAAACTTGTGAGAATACGTTAGAAGATCATCTCGCTTAACTGCCTCGCCGCTCGACTTGTGCCAGATGCTATTGGTAATAATGTAGTGCTTGGGGTAATGTTTTTTTATAGAGTAGAAGTGCTGGTAGTCAACTCAAAAGCGCTGCGGGGCTTAGCTTGATTTATCATTCATTCAATATTATATATATAATTATATATATATATATAGAGTCAAATAGGATTTTGCATGTCGCCACTTACCCGGCTGGATGGCATTTCCGATGATGGCGCGGGCATTCTTCAACTTACGCTCGCG
Source organism: Drosophila kambysellisi (assembly GCA_035042185.1). NCBI lineage: Eukaryota > Metazoa > Arthropoda > Insecta > Diptera > Drosophilidae > Drosophila > Drosophila kambysellisi. The sequence continues at coordinate 255,891 of JAWNLS010000303.1, forward strand.
CTCCTCCGGCGTTGGCTCACTGACGCCAATCGTCTCGGTTTGGGCGCACAGCTGGTCCAGCTCCTTGCTGGACTCGTTCTGCGCCTGCCTCAGCAGCGCAATCGAGTTCTCCATGGAGCGACGCGCCTCGTCGAGTGATATGGACGCAACCGAATTCTTGGAATCGCTGCCCTCCAAGTTGCCCGACACAGCCACGGATGGGGGTGATGGTGGTGGCGTGTTGAGGGCCTCTTGGGCCTCAGCCTCTTGAGCAGCGGCTGCTGCGGCGGCCACCTGCTCCTGAGCGCGACGCTCTCCCGCCGTTGGTCCGCTCACGGGAGTCGGATTCGTTGCCTTGCGCTCGTATTCCTTCTTAAAGCTGCCTACACTAACGCCGGGTATGCTGAGCTTCTTCGGCTTCTCCGGAGCACCGGTGGCAGCAGCTGTTGCTGGCGGCGGTGGTTGAAACTTTTCCGCCGTTTCCAGGATGCGGGACTTGCGACGCTCGGCGTTGAACTTGTTCAGCGTCGACTCGTCCTGCAGGCTGCACTTGCGAATGAAGGGCGGTGGTTGCTGCGCTGCTGCAGTTGCATTGCTGCTGGGCGTGGTGGTGACCGCTTTGGTCGTGGTGCTCTCATTGATGGCGTTCACCAGATCGGCGGTCTTGTGTTTGTTCACAAACTTTTTGATCACTTTGGTGGCATCTTTCTCCTCGGCCGTTTCCGCCACGGCGTCCAGTTTGGCGCGTGTCGCTTGACGGGGCACTGAAGTGACGGCTGGTGTTGTTGGTGCAACAGCATCGCCAATGAGTTGCTCGCACAGATTGCCCACTTGTTGCATATCCTTTGGCGAATAAGATGACGACGCTGGCTGCTTCTCGGCAGAGGGAACGCTCTCAGTTTCCATTGCCTGGGGCGCAGTCAACGATGATGGTGCTGTGATTGTTGGCACTGTGGCTTCGCTAATGACATATGATGCATTGTTTGCCGGTTTCTCCTTCTTTTTGGCCGTGGTGCCAGCGGCATTCTCCGTGGACACAGTCGGCTGCAGTTTGCGCTTCGTCTGCACGGGACTCTGGGCGGGCGTTATGGTGCGTGTGGGTGATGGCATCAGTGCCGCCTCTCCGCCAGCTGGGAAGGCGTCACAGAGCGAGTGTGAGTGCGAGAACGAGAGAGAAACAGAGAGGGAGAGAGAAAGGGAGGCGTGGTTTTTAATGAGCGTGGTTAAATGGATTTTGGTATCAAGTTTAGTTTAGTGCACTTGAGTGTGATCCATATCGATCGTTAGGTGGGTCGAGGAGGAGTTGGAGGAACAGGTAGACCGCATGATCAGCAGCAGTTAGTTAGTGGGCATGATGAGGGCAGGGCACATTGTTGTGTGTATGCCAAGTTAGTTCACAGCACTTTACAATATACAATATATACAGAAATTGTTTGTGAGCGTAGGATCTCTCGGGGTCTGATGGCCTTTACAAGCATGATGTTTTTTTTTTGTCGATATTCGCCGAACAACTCACCAGCAACCATGTCCAGAATGCGACGCTCTGCCTCCGTGTTGGGCGCACCCATATCACGTATGGATCCTACTGAATGCGAGCGTTGAACACGCTCATTGGCCGCTGCTTTCGCGGCGGCTGCTGCTGCTGCGGCACCCTCTGCCGATGGCACCACCAGCTGATCCGCTGTGATGGCAGCCGGCGTCAGTGAGAGGAGGACATCGAGGCGCACTGGTGTCTGATTGGCCAAATCCTCGGCCAAATCCAGACAGGAGACATTATCATTCTCATTGACCCACCAATGCGAACATATCTGCTCGATGGTGGCTCGCTTTCGCGGGCACACCGTTAGCATGTCCCGAATGAGGGTGGAAGCACGCGACGGCTTGCGCGGCTCATAGTAGTCGCCCTGGCTGATCTGTTTGACAAGTCTTTTAAAGTTGGAGCCATCGAAGGGCATGGAACCGTAGACTAGAGTATAGAGCAGAACGCCCAGTGACCAGCAGTCCACCTCGGGTCCCTGGTACGGTGTACCCTCCACAATCTCTGGCGAGGCATACAACGGTGATCCGCAGAAGGTGCCCAGCAGCCGCTGATCATCGAACACATTCGACAATCCAAAGTCAGCAATCTGTGAAATGCAAATAAAAACTTCGCTATTAAAATAACAATTACTACTTTTAAAAAGATACTAAATATGAAAGTGTCGAAAGAGTTAATGTTACAAATTCCAAATCTCAGCTTGTCGACTGACCAGAAATTGGATCTCAAATATATTCTTGATTTCTATCATTGGTAAAGAATTTTATATTTTATTTTATTATTCGAAAAGTTACTACAAAAATCTTCAATTTTATGGCGATTCGATCAAGTCGAGAGATCCAATTTTACTACTTCTTTATAAACTTTAAAAAAAATTAATTTAATTTTTTTTTTTCCTAGTAAAAAATGATATCTTAAAACCAAAACATGGTTCTAATAATCAAGTCGATTATCTAAATTTCTTGGCGATTTTTTTCTGAGTTTGTTGTAATTCAAGATTATTGACTAAAAAAAAGAACACAAACTAAATCAAATACACTGTTGATATTAAGAAATACATATTAACTTTTGTATAATACATTTTGTATACTATATATGTCTCCTTCCATCCTTTACATGCACACATCTGAACCACTTTAGTTAATCATTTTACTTATTCATGGAGGGCATAGTTGAAGTTGCCAGTGAAGTGATTTGTGTGTGTTGGGAATTGATGAATCTTTACCTTTGCATTGCCCTGTTCGTCAAGCAGTATGTTTTCCAGTTTCAGATCGCGATGGCAAATCTTGTGTTTGTGACAATAGTAGACGGCCGTTGCAACCTGGCGAAAGATGCGACGTGCCTCCTCCTCGCAGAGCACCTTGCGTTCTGACAGGTAGTCATAAAGCTCACCGCCAGCGGCAAACTCCATAACTAGCACCATTTTCTCGCGGTTCTCAAATACTGTAAGCGAATTACACGGAATTAGTTTAGATTGAAGATTAATAAACGATCGATATGAATACCTTCGTATATGTGGATAATGTTGGGATGGTATACTGAGCTCATAATTTGCACCTCTCGTCGAATGCGCACCAGATCCGCCTCTGCCTCGATTTTGCATTTCTTTATCGTTTTAATGGCCACCTCCTGGCCCGTTTCCTTATTAATACCAAGCTGCACTTTGCCGTAAGTGCCTTGACCTAATTTCTTAATAAGATCAAATCTGTAATCGGAAATTATGAGTACGTCGTATTCAAATTGAAATAAGATCTGAGAGTGCTCACCTTTGTCGCAGCTTCTTGCGATGATTGTTCATTTTGACATTGCCCGTGTTGGCAATGCCGCTCATAATATTGTCTATTTGATCCTGTGGTATGCCCGACCGATGTGACATACTGTTCGCTGCTGAGTCCAGACCAGCAGCTGCTGCGGTTGCAGCCGGCCCAGCAGCCGACGCCGACGCCGCCGCTGCCCCCCCATTTGGCGTCGTATCCGTTTTGCTTATCACCATGGCTTTGGCTGTTGATGTGGCTGTGTCCGTGTCTGTTGTCGACGCAAATTACTGCAAAGGATACAGGAAAAGGACAGGCCTCGTTAGCAAATAGTCCACGGGCACCAAACGCAAATATGTAGTATGCCACAGGGCAAAAACAGAGCGCACACAAACACACACACACACACACACAACGCTGTACTCGTCTATCAAACGTTCAATCAAATGGGCAATCAATTAATTATCCACGTTGAACGAGACACACATACATACATAAACACACACACACACACACACTCAGAATAGGAGAATAGAGCAACACGAGCAGCCGAGATGAAACTAGTGCCAGCTTTTAGCGGTGCTGCGCTTTTCAGGGCCATCCGACATATCCGGACTCGACCTAGTTCTTAATTATGCTCAGGCAGGGCGACAAATGTGCCGAGAGAGACGAGAAGATTTACAAAACGCTTTAGCTGCCATTCCAAATGCGAAGGATTAATGCCATCAGATTTCCCATCAGCTTCTTATTTGTCAACAAATAAAACACGAGTCTTTGTTTGACAAATAACAAGAAAATTGAAACAAATTAAGTGAAAAAGTTAACGGAGATTAAACACAATTGCAATACACAACTTTATTGTTTTATTATTTTTTTTTTTAAATTTAAAAGAACTGCACAAAGTTACCAAAACATAATAATCAGGTCAAATGAATCAATGAACAATAAAAACTTGTACAGAAAAACATACATAAAAACATATATAAGAAGTCCATACGCTTTTATATTTATAGAAATAAAATGTTCAGTCAAATGAAATCCCACAAAATATAATTGAATTGTTTTAACACCGTAAACAAAAAAAAAAACACTGATTGTTAATTCCAATCGATAAAATCGGTCTTAAATAATATTACATCACTTGGAAAACGATTTAAGTTTCTTTAAATGTCGCTGAGTAAAGTCCCAATCACGAAAGCTTTAAAGGTAAATTTTAGGTTAAAATGTTTTACAATAAATAACATCACTTATTTGATTATTATTCGATTGTTATAATTTAATAAGTTTTTTAACTACTTACGATAACTGTTTTTTATCGCAGTAAAAAAATAAACTTGATACAAACAGATTATCTACAAGTATTTCATGCATCCATCGCTTTCCCGATTTAAATTCTTGAACATAGAAATGTCATTCGAGGACATCAGCTGAACTTATCTGAGCTTAAGCTCCAGATAGCCAACAAAATCTGAGCATCGCTTAAGAAGCATTTGGAGAGAAACCATTTCCACTCCCCAGTGCAACTTGTGTCAGCTTTTGCGACTGTTCTGCCCTGTCATGCTTAAAGTTGCATCAAGCCAGGCGAGGTGTGGAGTGGGAGTGGGAGTGGAAGTGGAGCCACAGCAGGTTAAGTCAAGTGTCTGACATGTAGTTTTGACTAGTATCGGTGTCCCCATGATTGCTCCCATTGTGTTGGCTTTGTCAAAAACTAATCTAGCAGCATTGTGCAAGAGAGCAGTATTTCTATATAAATATGTATATGTATATTCAATGTACAAGTGAGTTTCAGAAACTAATCGCTTCCCTGTTGCCAGTTATGACTTGAAACCGGAGCACAAAGCTGAACAGTGGCTAAAAGGGAAAGAGTTCGACGTGCTCATTCGATGGCTGGCAACATTCCAATTATAAACGTACATTTGATGGCTACTAAATTAGAGTCCAACCACAACAAACAGATACAAAACAGAACAAGCACCATGAGCAACGTAGAAGATTAGCTACCCTTGATGGGACCGAGTCCATCCGCTGACATCTTAATTGCACTTTAAATTGGGAAAAGCAAAACATTTTTTGGATTATTTTTGTCCACTAATTTGTATTTTCATAAACATTTTTTTTTAATTATTCCTCTTTTAATTTAATTTGTATCTTTAATTTTAAATGCATTATATATAATTTTTTTTTAAACATTTTATTTAATGTTGACAGTTTTTGTTCGCATTAAATAAATTAATAAAATAATGGCATAACTATTGAACTTTTTTTATATAAAAAAACGTTTTGACGGATAGCGTATGATCCGTGGCAGATGAATGATTTTTTGTAAAGGGAATAATAATAATTTAGTGAATTTTATTAGGAAGTCCTTTTAATTAAAAACAAGTTTTTCATAAAATAACTCATTTTTCTACAGTTTGTTTCTTTGGAAGCAAAATAAATACTGTCTGCAGCAAATAGACAATAGACTTTTAAGTTTTATTGAATTAGATACTGAGAAACTCCACTTTCATAGAATCAGAGAAACGGACTAACTTATGGGAACGGCATTATGAACTTTTAAAACAATTATTAAACCCCTCGGTAAGGGTATAAGAACAGAAAACAGAACCACTACTAAGAGTAAATCAAAACACGGGAGATGTGTGGGGTGCACACCACAAGCCAGAAAGACATCTAAACCACGTCAAAATGCGCTAGAAGCCATGAGCAGCACTGCTTGGCACAAGCCACACACACGCACACACACACACACTCGCGCACACACACACACACAGAGTCTGCCACATAACAAATACTGGGTTTATCTATGAGATAGTGGCACATGCATTACAAATGCGATGGGGGGGCGCGTGTTGAACGGGAATAAAGAAATTAATCTCAGCACGCAATTCTATTAACGTTCATTTATCATTTGCGGGCTTCTGGGGCACTTGCTGCATTTGTGTGTGTGTGAGTTGCAACGAATAAAGTTTTTTTTGTTTAAAGTCCGCTGAACTCAGTTTCTTCATTTTCACTTCAGGCAATTCAATTTGTGTATCTGCAAGATACAACAATAATGTGCGGCGTCCAGTTTTCCTCGTTTGTTTGGGTTTTTTTTTTTTTTTTTTGGCACAGAGAACTCAGCACATGTCATTGAGCTGATAGCGTAACAACTAACTACGTGCCAGGCAAGGGGAGCACTGTCAGGAGGAGGGCAGAATGAGGAACAGAACAGTTGAACGTTTCATGCAGACAGGCAGACAGACTAGACAACCAGCAGAGAGATAAACACGAGCAGCGCCGTTCGTCCATCCATTCTTACCCCGATCCCCGATCCACCCCTGACCATGTCATGCCATCTCATCTCAAGGCAAAGTTGCTGAAATATCTGCGCTTGCTTTTCCGTCAGTTTGGAATTTCTTGCATCGTTGTCGTTTACGTCAAGGGAAAATGTTTTCCTTGGTTATTTCTATACATATATAATTTGTATTTTTTTTTTCGTTTTTGTTACCAATGCCGGTACTTTTGACTCACAGCAGGACATCCATGAGAATTATTTTAGATACATAGACCTAACTGACGTCCAAATAAATATGCAAATGATTAATGTGGGTCAAGTCGAGTGTTAAATTTGCCGATGCGGGAGCTTTAGTGACGAGCAAAAATATTCTTAAATATTTAAATTGGCTTATGGTCAATACACGAAAAACCTTTCTTCTCACACTGATGAACCCATCAATTCAAGCGAGAAATGTGCCATTTAATCGCATAAATTAATCAATGGACATAATCAGTCTATACAAAATTGTGGTTGCTCTGCGAAAATAAATCAATTCCGTTGTATAATTGAATTGAAGCACTCACAAGTTATTTGTACTTTGCGGATACAAATGAAATGCACATACAAATGAACATATCAACATTGTATCCGAGTATGAAAAAACTATTCATTTTATGTGTTGCTGAGTGTAATTTGTCATTTAACATGACAATGCGAAAACTGGAAGAAAACTTCACTTGATATTTTACAACACTAGTGAAATAATAATTAACACTACAAAGCTAAAATGCTTCAATAGCACTGGCCATCGTAAAAAGTTTTTATTCTATTCAACACACCATAAATTGCGGTTTATTAAGTATTAAAATATTTTAGGTAATCTTTTAATTATGTTCCTAACAAAAATACAATAAATGTTTTTATTCGAGTTCTTCAGCAAAGGAATAAAAAATCATAAATATTTGGCAAGCATTTAAATACATTTTAATCGCAGAGTATTTCTTGCTCGGTAAGCGAACGAATTGAATTAATTTAAATAAACTGCTTGGAATCATATCACACATACCAAGATGTGTTTGGCTAGTCAATTAATAAATAAAACGTCTCCAGCTACAATTAAGACAAACAATTGGCAATTGTATGTGTCAATAAGTCAGAATATCTTGGCCTCGAATCTACGTTCAATGAACCATTTAAACCGAATAAACATGGCCATTAATTGTGTTAAATAAATCACACAATCCATTGTTGTTATTAATTTGGCACTTTCGGTACGGCAGCGATGAAATTACATATATACATATATAACATGAGTATATATATATGTATATATAATTGGAGAAAGAAGGATTTACTATCCTTACAAAAAAAAAACAAAGGATAGGCCGACATTTAAAATAAAAGCTCAGGTAACCGCTGTGACAATAACACAAAAAGTTGAGAGAGAAAAGCAAGCGGAAAAAGTAAATAACAACCAAGAAGTAAATAATTAAAATGTTGAGAGCACACACATAACAAAAAAAAAAAAAATAAGCAACAACAAAATATGTTGTTAATGCCAGTGGGCAAAGCACAAAAACAGAAAAAAACAAAAATATTTGTGAAAACAAATAAAATAGTAGAAACGAGGAAGGGAAGCAAAGCGAAAAAGACATGTCAAGCATTTCCTTTACTTGCACTAAAGTTGGCACACCAACACAAACCCACTCACACTAACACACACACACACACACTAACACACTAACACACACACACATATATACATATAGCCACAACTGACGTGCAATAAGCTGCCGCCATATGCTGAAAAAGTTTTTCTTGCAACCAAAGCAACAGAAAGCGCCGTCAGCCGTCTGCTTTGTGTGTGTGTGTGTGTGTGTGTGTGTGTGTGTGTGTGTGTGTGTGTGTGTGTGGGTGTGTGTGTGGGTGTCTGCTTTGTGTGTTTGTGTGTGGAAAACGAGAATTTTACGCTCAGCTCTTTATGCCGGTGCAAAAACAGCACTGAACAAAGTTTTCATTTTTCGTGCACTGTGTGTATTGCTCTTGTTAGTCTTGTTGGTGTTTTTAGTTTTTGGTTTTCAGTTCTTTTGTTGTTGTTTGCAATTTGAATTTGTGGTTTCTGTGTGTGTGTGTGTGTGTGCGTGTGTGTGTTTAGTAGTTTTTGCGTTGGTTTTCCATTTTAGTTATGAGCTATTTAGTGAAAAATGCAAATAACTCATTCAGTTTAAATCAAGCGCTGATCAATTGCAATTTCAATTGTTCTATGATAGTCAAGATTATTTTAGATTTTCCCAAATAGTTGAAAACTGTTTTCTATCCCATCCTGATGCGATTTGGGTATATATGCACATGCACAAACATATATATACATATATATAGCCCCCTCCCTCTCACTCTCTTGCTGTTTTGGGTTTTTTGTTTTTGCTGTCATTGCCATCGTCGCCTTTTGTTTGACACTTGAGTTGTGACATTGTTGCCATTGCCAGGGAGCATTGTTGTTGCTACACTCGTTGTTGTGGCTCTTGTTGCAGCTGAGATTCGTCGTGCTGTCCACTTGCACGGATACTACATTTAGCTGTCCGTAGCCAAATAAATGTTGGGCCTAATTGGCATTTTGAAAATGTTTGAACAACAGCAGGAGATTTTAAATGGGGCGAAAGGGGACTTCAAAATTAATGCCAGCAATGTATGCTTATTTGGCCATTAACAATGGAATGTCAACAATTTTGCACATCCGATCGATCAGTTTAATAATCATTGGTCAAAGTCAATGATAATCATGTATAAACACATATGCAACAAAATGTTGCTCAATGTTGCAGAGATATGCATTAATGCGGGTTCGAATAATTAGAAATTATATGCATATGTTATAGTTTCAATTATATTAGCATAACTTTAAAGAACAAGAATCGAATGTATATTTTAATATTATATGTATTTTACATTACGTATACGTAATTTGAGCTTGTAATATTTGTAGAATGCTGGCACATATTTAATAATTAGCCATCCATTCAATGGCAACTGCTAATCGCTTTTACCATAATTTATCATACGAATAATGTATGTGAATTGATTCATAAGTTGATATGCTTAAGTTCTCCACATTTAAATTCTATTATTGTGTGTAGATTTTCGTCATTGCACACTTTGTCAACAAGATGCGGAAATTTTGGTGTTATTGCAAGCGAGGGCACAGAAAACGGTTTTTCTTTTTTCTTTGAAAAACTAAATTCCTATAGAACAGCATCGACAGCGACGTCGTCTGTATTTAAAATCTCGTATCTCGTAAATGAGAAAAAAATTAAAAGAAATTTTTAAAAATAACTTTCAGCTAACACGCAAGAGGAATTTTTATTCGAGCTAAAGACCCGACGACCGACCAGCAAACGAAAAGTAAAAGCGCCAGCGACAAAAACATACCCGCAACTAAATAGCACACGAACGAAACGAGGAAGCAACTTTCTCAGTCTTCTCTCTTCTCTCTTGAAGAATCAAGCGGGGCAATATCTCGGGATAACGGCATTATACATAGATACACCGTTCATCTCGCATAGCAGTGCAAGCGTATTCGGCACTCCTGCTGTCTCCGTAAGTAAATGTGCACATACACTCATACATACCTACATACAGACTTACAAACATACAAACATAAATATGTAATGGGTATGCACATACATATATGCATGCATATGTATGTTAGTATTTACCTCGGTTCTGTATGCTTCTTAATTTGATTTCTTTTATGTGATTGTACCGTGATGCATATAATAATTTTTCATGACCAGCACACCCACACACAGTCGCAAACACACACACAAACACACATGCACACATGCACAGAGTATACACAGAACACACACCAATACGAATTGCACAACGTCAATTTTTACATTTCGCCTTTTCTTTTTGTCAAACTGAGAATTCTTCACTTAAATCTTGCTCCATATATAGTATAAGACTTATGTATCTGCTCCTCTATATATACCATAGGCTATATACTGTATATATGTATGTATCTCTCTCGATATATGTATGCATATATGTATATATATGTACAATTATTTCGCGCACTGGCCTTTAGCCGCCGTTGCCGTTTTGCCACCTTGTTCGCGTTGCTCTATCCGGTCGACTAACTGTAGCTCTGAAAAATTTTCCTCGATTTTCCCCAAAAATACTAAAGTGCTGAATTTTGCTCCTGTGCTACCCAAAATGCTCTTGCGGCATTGTTATCCTAAAAATAAATCTACAGATTGCTGCCCTCAAATGCAAGATCTCAACATTTGCTCATTTACTCTCTTTTGCTCTCTCCCACTCTCTCTCTCTCTCTCTCTCTCTCTCTCTGTCTGGCTCACGAGCAGAGTTTCGTGCTCTCGTGCGTTCTGCTCACGTGCGTCAGGGGGAGACTTGAGCAAGGCGCGTGCCATATGCGTTATGTGTGAAACGATCGCATCGCGATCACGAAACGATTGGATTTGGCGTGTCTATAAGCGAGTGCGTTGTCGATATGTATATAAATATACATACAAATGTACTACATACATACATGTAATTATATACACTGTATAAACATTTAGGGCAGATTGCGAGACCAGAGACCATTATGGCTGGCAGCACAAAGCAGCCAAAATGAGAAATTGATTTATTTTGATATAATTTTCGAGTACAACGACTATATATGCATATATATATATATATAAAAATATACATACATATGTATATATGATGAGAGAGCAGTGACAAGCATCTTTCTACACATTAATTGCTAAAAAAGCAGTTGCCAGTTTAATTAACTTATAGCTCAAGTTAACTACTCGTTTTAAATTCGATAGGGAAGTTTAGTTAACCAAATTATCTGAAGTGCAGGTTGGTGCATATACATATATACATATACATGTTTGTAATTTTACCTCTCTAATCGATTTAGTTGATAGATCATCAAATCTTTCAACACACTTTCGTCAAGTTAATTACAAATGTGATTTATCGTTTGAAATTACGGGCAACAGTTACATTCTGAGGTTTATTTAATTGAGTAAAGAAAAAAATGTCTCGGCAATATTTATTTATATATAATATATTTTCAGTCAACTATTTTAACCTTCACCTTCAAGGAACACGATTATCAATCGATTTATATTATTCACCTTAAGTAAGCGTTTATAATGTCCTAAAAAAATATGGATATGCTTAAGAAGCATGAGATAAGACCAACCATCCTGAATTTAAGCTTCTCAATTGCATGACATACTTGCGCCAAGCATAAGGAGGACTGTCAAAAACCGTGAATACCACAGAGGACTGAATATTTTCTGTCTGTCCTCCGAATTCAGTCGAAAGCACCGGGCTAGAAGTAGTCTCGACACTCGTCGTCTGGTTGTGTACTCATAAGCATGCTTAACACCAATTAGTTAATTATCACAAAAATACGTTTAAATTGTGTGTTTACTGTACTCTGTAATGACAATAGACTTTATCACGTAATCAATTCAGAGTTTTCTATTTCAATTACGCATATGTCAACTCTAAACGTATTGCCTCATGAAACATATTAAATTCAATCAAATGAAATAAATAATTAAACGGTCACTTGTAGTTTAAATTTAGCATGCAATAATTTATTAAATTGCTCCAGTTTCATTATTAACCCGTTATTGATATATAAGTCAACTAATAGGGGAATAAACCGAATCAAGACTCCGTTTAAAATTAAAACTTGTCATTTGCTACTTGCTACTTTTGACACAAGAGGAACGTTTGCTAAACTCTATTTGCAAAGTCAATCGTGGCGTATTTAAGACCCAAACTTCAGTTACTGGCTTCGAAATTCCATCGACTATTTATCAGACAAAAAGACTTGGCATCGCTCAATATTCAGCTGGGTGACCACTTCAGGCTGGGCAGCATAGGGAATGGTTTACAGCAGGACAACCATGCAACATTAATCAACAAAGGCAATCTTGTAAGCACATACCAAAGACCGTTATGATATGGGTGTGGAAGTGTGTCTGTCTGTCTGTGTGTGTATATTACTTTGTGTAGCAGTGCCCAGTTCCTAGATACTTACTTTGTTTGGCAACACATTTGCATATGCAAAAGTGTGCAAAATATTTCATAGCTTATCAACACTGGGCAAACACGGGCTGACGAGGACGATGATGAAGATGATGATGATGAAGATGATGCTGATGCTGTTGGTGCTGATGATGGCGGCATAGTAATAGGAAAAGTGCATTATAAGTATGCATAGCCTTTTAAATGCCTGTTCAAACACTAAATATTGCATTATGCCAAGTTTATCACCTTTTAGTTGAAGCCAGGGCAAATATTTGCCCGGCAGCCTGCCAAGAATCAGACGTTGACTATTTATCAAATGCCAGGCAGTCTGCAACGACAGCGACTATACATTTTTGTTGTTGTGATCCACTTCCGCTTGGGTGCCAGGAAGCAGCCCAGAAATGGAGCACGCAATCGAATCGCTGCTCATACCTATGCATATATGTTTATATATAGATATATATTTAGTACTCGTAATTGGGGCCAGGGCACTAAGTCAACCTTAACGGCATAAAGTGAGCTTATATAATTTCCGCACGCCTTTTGCCTGTCAACGTCGTGCCCGACTTTATAACGCTCACGCTTGCGTCCTCCACATGCCCAACTGCTCCTCACATGCTCACATGAGGCACGAACACATACTCATGAGGCGCTGCAGTCAATACGACTGTCTTTAAAAATGACCCACAGACCAATCGACCTACTTCAGACCACGCCCACATTTTCGGCTATGCAACAGCGAGCAAACCCATCAAGGAGTCAATGACAAACAAAAGAAAGCTGCGCACAAATTGCATGACAAAAACGTTGCCAACAACAACTACAAGTAGCAAGCAGTAATAGTGCTCTATTCGAGTGTGATCGACTAGCAGATGCTCTGTACAAATAAACACATACTCTGCAAACTGTGTACTTTAGGTAATGGTTATAGCTATACCAATTTGTAGGTTAAAGCTGCTCAAGAATATATCTACCTATTGTGGTCGGCGCTGTCTTCTCCTGCCTGTTCCACATATATCCACAATTCGTTTTTTATGGCTGCAGGGTATATAAAGAGCAACAACAACAGCCAAATGAGGGCGTAAGCATTCAATGGGCGTGTTAGCCTCGTGTGCCCAAAAATAAATGCGACACTGCTGGAATTTTGCGCCAATGCTAACCGGATATGTCGTTTTGGGCTCAGTTAGCTCGTCATGTGTGTGTGTGTGTGTGTGTGTGTGTGTGTGTGTGCACAACACACTTAGTGTGCGTATGTGTTTGTGTGTTTCGATTGCCTGAAAGCATACATAAGTAGTTGCCATAGTGCAAGTCTTTTCTGTTGCCAACACGCGTTTGGCTCAATAAACTCGCTTTAGCGAATTTTGAAAAAGTTTTGCGTCGTGCCCCCCTTTTGCATTACGGCATTCCCTCTCACCCACCCCCATTAGCCGCTGCCACTAACTCAACAGCCCAGAAATTAAAAAAAAAAATAAAAAAAATAAAATAAAAAATGTCAGCCTTCATTGCTACACATTTAATTTCATTGCAATGCATGTGGCAAATTTCATCAACTTTGTGAATGGCGGCATGCAGGCTGCAAAATGGTGCCTCCTCGCCATCTATGTGTGTGTGTGTGTGTGTGTGTGTGTGTGTATATGTGGCTGTGTGCCTGCGTGTAGTTACGTGTGTTGGCCATTTTCTCGCCACGCTTAATTGACTTTGCATGAGGCAGAGAGTGTTAGTTATGTTGTCGCCAGCCCTCACTCAACTCAAGTGACATTTTTTTCATTTTTCCAGTTTTCCATTTTTCCATTTTGTTGCATTTCACGTTGGAGCTCTGCTAATTGTTGTCCCGACGCTGAGCGATAATTAAGTTTTCCATTTAAGTAACAAGAAAACGAGTTTACAAGCGAATTGTATTAACAATAAAAATTATGCACTTGCAGTGCTGTCTGAATTGTGCTAATTAGACAAAACTAAATTAGATAAAACTAATAATAATAATACTAATCACAATAATAATCATAAAATTATTTAATAATAATACTCCCTCTCAGAATAATATAGTATTTGAGGTCGTATTATTCTTAATATGACAACAAGACAACCATAGAAGTAATTAAATTAATTAAGTGCGAGACGACTAAGTTTCCTTAAAGGATCTTATAAATTATAACACAGTTCACTTGGACTATTATTCTCGAGATTAACAGTAATAATATGGTAACAGTAGCTTTACAAGCTGCACAATCAAAATTTAATAGAGATAAAATTTTATAATTTTTTAAAATAAATAAAATAAATGTAGATTTTTATTTTAAGCCGAGTGATTTTCTGCTTTATTATAAAAATAATGAAGAGAATTGCATTCAGAGAAAATCCGAAAAACAAACGTAACATAATTTGTGGTAATTCTATGTTTGTACATTTTATACTATAATTAATATAATTAATATATAATAATAATATATAATACCACAAAGGTTACATTTTTTTGTCAAATTTTTGTCCTTTAGGAGTGTACTTGAGGAGTGATTTAATTACATTTGTTTTGACATTTCTAAATTGAATCTTACTCATATTTTTCTTAAAAGCAAACAAGATGATTTAAGTGTGTTTTCAAACCATTAGCTTCCCAATCGTTTGAATAACCTTGCTAAATTTTGATACGTAACAGACTCCTTTTGCACATCTACCAATTATCGCTATTATGTACTCGCGCGGGAAGGGTTTCAAAACAAGAACAACAAAATTAGTGGTAATAACAAGGAAAGAGGAGGAGGAGCAGCAGCAGCAGCAGCATCGCCATCAACGTCTGCTTTTCACTCATTTGCTTAATTGAGTTGTCGTTGTCGCGCTCCATTTTGTTGCACTTGGTTATTCTTCTTTTGTGGCAACACAACGTTGACGTCCAACTTGTGGGCAGTCAAGCGAGGGGCTTTGTAGGCGCCAAGGAGGCTGGGAGGCTGGGAGGTGGTTTGAGACATTATAGTGGCTGGCAGTGTCTCTGCACCGGCCTCTTGTTGGCATAATTTACAGTTGTAATTGTCGCACGTTGTTGGCTTTTGGTGTTCCGCTTTGTTTCGTTGTTATTTTGTGCACAGTTACTCAGAGCGCTATGTGTGTGGCACATGCGACGACGAGTCATGCGCCTCACTTGACGCTAATTGCTTGCGGCAACAACTTAATCAGCAACATTTCTGTGTGTGCCAGCCAAAGTGGCTTGTTGTCCAATTGAAGTTTCTGCTGAATGCTGACATGAATTTTGAATACTCCCCCACCCCCCCCCCCCCCCACACACACACACACACACACATACACCACAAAAAGGGATGCGAAGAAAAGCACTTCCTGCTTCCTGTACTCGAATGGCTGTGATAATTAAACATTTCAAGTATTGCATTTAAATGCTTAGAGATCTACCTTTAATTGTTTACATTAAACAATTTAATTTATGAAAGATTTACTTGATCAGAACAAACTTAAGGTCGTGATGTTCGTAAATGCTAAAACGATATTCATTGATTTCTAGATCATTGCACAGAATAGACAATAGAAACCATAAATTTGTATATCTTCAACCTAAGTGTATATATACTAAATACATGTTACAAATAGATTATAAATTACGTATATACTTAAAGCAAACTCTTTCTTATACAAACTGCAAAGAATGATTTTTTCGCTTTAAGTACTCTCCTTCTTCGAATGATTGTCGAGCATTTTTAGTTGGGGTGATAACGTTTTTTTAAGAGCCAAAGAACAACGTGTTTATTTACTTGAAATGTGTTGCTTTACCTGGCGCCAAAAGCGCAATAAACTTTTATTGAGAACTCGCCACACACAAAAATGAAGTTGCCGCAATAGATTTCAGTCTGTTTTTTCTCTCACTTTTTAGCTAGTCTGCAAAAAAGAATTTTGGCTCCACTTTATGATGCAATAAAAATGTTCAGAAGTGAAAAGCGAGAGAAAAACTAGCATTAGAGCATTTTTCAACAACCCAATTCAGTCGGCTTCTGAGTGTGTAGAAAATTGAAACTGAAAATTTAATCGTGTCGTACCGAAAATTTTACACTCGATTTTATCGAATTTTTATACTTTGAAAGGTATCATAGTAACAAGAAAATTACTAAGATCGTCCTCAACATGTTCCTCAAAAAAAAATGATGAATTATTTCCTGCTTGGTAGTCCTACATTAATCCGAGACCCTTTAAAGCAAAGCTCAAAACCCACAAGTCCAAACTCTCCACTGATAAGAGTGGCAGCAAAGTGTAACCGCAATTTGCCACTTAATTGAAAAACTTTGATTGAGTTTTGGGTTGCATCACACCACATCAAGTAATAATAAAAGTTATCGGGGGGTGCATCTTTCACTTCACATATTCGCAGGGGTTGGCCCTGGTTTGTTGGATATCTTTGCGGTTGTTCCTTTGACACATTTGTGCTGTGCAAATAAAAAAGTGCACGCTGTGTTTTTAATTTATTTCGACATTTAAGTGAATGCGCCCTGAAATGACAGTCTGTCTGCCTGTCTGTTGCTGTCTGTCTACCTCTCGGTTAGATTGAGTGACTGTCTGTCCGGGAAGGTCGTCGTTGTCGTCGTCGTCGTCGTCACTTCAAAACGCTTTAAAAAGTCATGGCACACTTTTTTGAGGCGACACCCTTAATGCCACGCCACGCCACACCACGTACCGAAGTGACCGCTGTCCACCGAAGTGATCTGCCCATTTAATTGCGTATTTTTGCTGCCTTAAGCACATTAAATTAAAGAGCACTGTTCTCTACAGATACGAGTTGGCATGGGGCACGCTGCTCGCGGCATGGGGCACAGAGGCGTATATTGCCACTGAGACGCATGTAATTAAAATGCATTTTCAAGTTGTTTTGCGCTTTTGCTTCTGCCCGTTATTCAAGAGCCAAGCACTGTGTGTGTGTGTGTGTGTAGAGCAGGGCGGCGGAACGGACATGCTTGCAACGAGTGCAACGAGCAAAGGAGCGCTCGCACAGTTTGCAACTGTTGTTGCCATTTTGTTTAGTTTAGTTTAGTTTTTGCTTTTATTTTTACGCCAAAGTGCCTTTTAAAATTTAAAACAACAAATAATGAAAAAAATATAATGTCAAATGCTGAAAGCAATTCGTCAGAATTGGGAAAGGATGGGTTGCATGTGCCTAAATTAAATTTAATATTTATAAAAAAAAAAATTTTTAAATTCTCATGTTCATGATTTTTGCTAATAAATAAACAAATAATCTTTATGTAATCCACAGACATGTAAAAATGTATGTTGACACCTTAAAGATTCTTACATAAAATTAAAGATAAGGTTTTCAAATGTTTATATACCTTTCTAACAGTAAAATGCTTATCTCAGCATAAATAAACCAAATAATCTATTCCTTTACATCGCATAAATTATGCAAATTGTTCATCTCAGTATTTTAAAAACATTTATTTCTAAGGGTGCTTCAGTGTTTATGATTTAATAATAAACTTAATTAAGTTGTAATTTTCCAATAAATTTCATTTTTTGTATAAAATAAAACATAATTGGGTTAATAGTTGGCATGCCACAAAGCTCATTCAGCTTGTTCTAAGTGCAAATAATGTGAATGGCAGATTGGCAAATAAATTTGAATTAATTAAATGCATAAAAATCAACGAGGCTCACAAGGTGAACACCAACAAGTTAGAATGAGCTCAACTAGGAGATACCCTGCATTGAAAATGCGTTTTGGCCAACTTATTTATTCTTCTGACTGTCACATTCTGTTGCACAAGTTCATCATACAAAAACAATATTACATACATTTGTACATAGATTAGAACAGGCGCCGCAGATAAACCAAAAACAAAAATATTTAAAATAAACTAATGAAAATTGTGGTAGTGAAAACTCAATGAAATGAGCACAGTGCGTGTGGGCGTAACGCACCTGTCAGTAACATATTAAACTGTTTTCATTTATCAGATACATATTTAGTTAGTTTCAATTGATAAATCACAACAATCGAAATGCGACAATAAAACATGTTCATGTTATGCCATCATTTCGTTATCTGTCCAACTTATATGCATACATGGAATAGGTATGTATGTAACATTGTTAGGATTGATAAGCAGTCGAAAACGTTTAGTTTATGTTCGGTACTGAGAGCTGATTGATGGAGCAGACGAGGTGGCCGAGAGGTTAAGGCGTTGGACTGCTAATCCAATGTGCTCTGCACGCGTGGGTTCGAATCCCATCCTCGTCGCAAGAATTATTTTTATTATATAATTTTTTTTTTTTAGTTAACTTTGCATTTTCATGTAAACAATGAGCTGTGAAATTAACTGCGTATTGTTTGGTAAATTGTAAAAATAACAATTTAACTTTATATGTGTAACCAAATTTAAACCACTTTATGTTTAAGCCCGTAAAGCATGCAAGCATAATTGTATCGGTCAACAGTAAATATTAATATTGCAAATTAATATGCGCTGGGTGGCAGGTGGCAGGCGGCAGGTTGCACATTGTGGCAGCAACGTTTGGAGTCAATTATGAGTACATTTAAGGGAGCTACTTTGCATTTATTCAATACACAAAACCGACACAATTTAATATATGTATGTAAATATAGCTCCGGATAAATGATACATTTCATAGGTAATTCGACCGTGGAATACCCTCAATGTAGAATGAGATGTAAGCTAAGCCTTTTACTTTGAATTTTTTGTTTGTTTTGCATAAAAAGCAGTCATCGCTTGAATGGAAAACACTAAATTTAAATATTGACATACATTTGTATTTTGGCTGACTAAGCTCAGTGTTGAACTTGTAGGCGGAAAAGAACATGTGGTCAAGTCACAGACAACCAGAAACAATAATAGTCATGTGCATTTTAAAGTTGAGTAAGTGCAAATATTATTTGTTGCTGATTGATGAAACATATATGCACATAAATGTAGCACATAAATTAAACAATAATCGAGAGAAACAAGTTGATGAATAACTTCTATTTATTAAATATATATCAATTAATTTGAAGCGAGTCCGAATGAACCAACGACAACAAATATAAACAAAAATGCCACAATTACAGAACAATAAATAAAAATGTTAATATTCAATCATATTTCATAATTAATTCAATTTCAAGCACACACCTGCTAAAATGCAATATCAATGTCACAAACAGCTGATATGTTAAGAAAATTCAGCAGTTATTTCAGCACACAAATTTCATTTAAATTTTTTTTTAATGAACGCAAAATAGAAATGAAATCCATTTAATTTTTAAATTTGTTGTTTTTCTTCAGTAGATTTGTAATGACTGTGTTGTAATTTAATTGAATTGAATATTCATTTCGCACAGATTAATAAAAATAATAAATCAAGCAGTAATTTTCTCACTTACGTCGCAAAATTTAAGGAATGTGAATATATATAAATTTCGGGGATAGTGAAATCCGGCTATTCAAATATTTCACCCAGACAATCTCACTTTACGACACCAATAACGTTACCACCGATTTCAGCAATTTAACATTATCAATTCATTCAAGACACAATAATATATAATATAAGTTTTTATATAATATAAGTTTTTTACTTAATACGTCCGACCAGTGATATATATTTATATTGTAAATTAAGTCAAATAAATTAAGGCATTTAAAAAAATGTAAAGTTGAAATCTCAAGATAATGTAATCTTATCTTCTTATCTTATCTTATCTTGGAAAACAACGAACGAAAGGATTTGGTTTAACTTATAGCTGCCATTTTAAATTTAAAAAAAATTGTATTGCCAAAAATGAACAATTTGAATATATATATTTTTTGTATATATAAATTTGTCTGTAATTAATGACAAATTGTCATAAGACAATTATTGAGTAGCTGAATCATCAAAAATTTTAAATGTCTGAACAACTCTCATAAATTACACCAAATCATCTGACAAAACTGATAAAAATGACACGACAAAAGTTTTAGCTGCTTCACTGGTTGCTTGATACTATCGCACTAAAGTGCCTTGTTGTCCAAAATAAATGGCAAATTATTATATATATATATATATATATATATATATAAGTTTGTATGTATGTACAGAAGTATTTATGTTAATTACCAAGAATGTGTGCGACACAAGAAGAGTGGATCAGATCAGGCAACTCATCGTCGTATCAAAGACAAGACAATGTCATAAAACTATTTCAACAACCATAAAGACAAACACAGAAAGCATTTAATGTACGACAAAAGCTACAACTGAATTTATGGGGTTAGTTCTGCCAGAAATGGTTCAGTTTTGGGATCGGGTAAAACGACATATAAAACAACCAGCAATTTTCATATTTTTGGCGCAGCGGGTAACAGGAAAACATTGAAAGTGGAGGGCGAGGCTGATGGTGGATGATGGTGGCCAGAGGGCGCAGATAAAGCACCGATACAGAGAAGAGAAGAGGCAAAAAAAATATATATCTATATGCAACACCATTGGCGAGGCGGAAGAGCGTCACATTAACTGGTCCATGGTGGGAATCCTGGACAGAGGAGTGGCATCCGGGAAAAGCACTGGCGTATTACGAGTATGTACATACATATATCTATGTACATACATATGTGGCAAGCTTTAAGATTGTCATTTTTTGTCACCCCGCTTTTTTAGTTATTCATCTATGCAGTATTTCATATTCTTGTTGTCACAAATTTTCAATAATTATACTATTA
Organism: Drosophila kambysellisi; assembly: GCA_035042185.1. Classification (NCBI taxonomy): domain Eukaryota; kingdom Metazoa; phylum Arthropoda; class Insecta; order Diptera; family Drosophilidae; genus Drosophila; species Drosophila kambysellisi. Next base: position 277,173 of record JAWNLS010000303.1, read on the forward strand.
TACCAAAAAGGTATAATAGTATATTGGTTTTGTGCAATGTCCGTTATGCTGTCTATCCGTCCGTATTAACGCGCGTTTCTCCGACACCCTTAGATATAGAGACTTGAAACTTGGAACGTATACTGGAAAGTACCCTCAAAAGTTAAAGTGTCTTGGGTTTGGACCTACGTCCACTAGGGAGCTAGAAAATCGATAAATTCGATTTTAGCAAATCGATAAATCCCCATATCTCTTACAATTTAATGAATACAGTCACCAATTTTGGTTGGTAGGTTGTTGGCGAGGTCCTTGAAAGATCGGCATGTGCCACGCCCCCCTCCAACGCCCCCATCACCCCCGCCCCTAAAATTTTCAAATGGCTATATCTTCCGCAGTTTTTGAGTAGGGAACGTCAAATTTGGTAAGTATTGCTGGTAGTCGCCTTTAAGATCCGATAACAAATCTGAGGTGCCACGCCCACTCCTGCGCCTATAATCGACAATTCCGATTGTGAATCGATAACTCCGTATATCTTCTAAAATTTTAAAGATAGAGTAACCAAACTTGGAAGGTAATTTGCTGGTAACCTCCTCCAAAGATTGGCATACCAATTTTTGGACCACGCCCACATCCGCCGCCCCCAGGAACTTCGTCCCCAGAAATTTAAAATGCGCATATCTGCCGTAATTTGCAATCTAGAGTCGCTAAATTTTTCAGGTATGTTACTGGTAGCTCCCCCAAAGATCGATAAAAAAATTGGATGGCCACGCCCACTCCACCTACTTAAACCGATACACCTGTTGGTGTAAATCGATAAACCCATACATCTCACGCAATTTGAAAACTTAAGTCACCAAATTTTAAAGGTATATTGCCAGTAACACCCTTCATAAATGTGGAAAACAAATTTTGGACCACGCCCACTCCCGCCCACAAAAAACGATAAATGCCTGTATCTGCCGCAATTTAAGAGCTACAGTTACCAAATTTAGAAGGTATATTCTTAAGATCGAACTCCAAAATTTTTTTGGGCCACGCCCACTTCCGCCCCTGAAACCGATAAACGCCCATATCCCCCGCAATTCAAGTATTTCTTAACTGTACACAAATTAAGGTATAATAGTATTTCGCTGTCGGTTACGTCCGACTGCAACGTTCTATCTTGTTTTTTTGTTGTTTCTGGCGCTAAACAAAGTCAAAGCAAGCTGCCAACGACTGTCTGAGTTTGTCTCCCTCTTTGCCTCTTTCTCCGTCTCTGCCTGCTACAAGCAGCTGCTGCGAGTATCGAGTCATTGACGTTATGATCGAAAATCATATGACGTTCTACAGCAGCAGCGGCAAAAGCAAAAACAGCAAAAGTTCTTAAGACTAAGAAGCAAACACCATCAATGTAGGTCAGTCCAAAAATACATTTCAAAACACAAATCCAAGCAAATGGACTAAATGAAATGGAAACACAACCAAAATGCGCAACGAAGAGCTTAATACTCTAACCAACTGATTGATTGAAAAAGTTTTAGCGATTTTAGTTTCACTTCTTGAAAATTGCAAATTTCTTTAATTTCTTTCTTTTTTATGTTTTCATTTCTGATTATTTGTGGATATGAAGGGACTTTGTATAGCTTGGCAAAGAATTGAGTATGAAAATAAAATTAAGACCGTTTGGTATTATAACGAAATACTCTGATACTATGAGTAATACCATCTGATAACAGGTGCCACGGAAAATGTTGGGTGTAGCCAAGAAATACCGACCTTTTAAGGAGATTTTTAGTAATCTAACGTTCAAGTTTATTTTTAAAATATTAGATATAATATTAGAAAAGTTTCTTAGTAATCTTCTGTTCAAGTTTGGTAACTATAGCTCATATACTACGGGAGACTGACGTGGCTAAAACAAATTATAGAGAAGGTTGCTAGTAATCTTCCCGCCTAGTAGATCTTAAATTGCGGGAGATATAGGCTTTTATCGATTTTACCTTTTAAATTTGGTGAATCTAGACTTAAAATGTTGTGGCATATTTAGCTCTTTCGATTTAGACTGACAGGTGTATCGGTTTATGGAGGCGGAGTGGGCGTGGGCATTAAAATTCATATCGTTCTCTTTGGGCGTGATCTGAAAATTTATATGCCAATATCTGAACGACAGCACCATGGTTCCATCGGAATCAGCGTATTCAAATACATACAACAAAACTGACGTTTGCAAGTTTTAACAAAGCCAGTGACCAAATTGTCAACGCGCAGAGCTACAAAAGAGAGAGCAGCAATTTCTGCATTTGTTTTCTTCGCCAAGGGAAACAGCTCATTGACAAAAGCGTCGACAACGTGGCTAGTAAAAAATGCAGCAACAGTAGTTGAATCTGCAACAGCAGCAACGATGAATACTTGAGTAAAGGAGTCTAAGGAGGATGGGCGTGGTTGGCTGGCTGGCTGGCTGTCATGCTGCAGAGCAAATAGATTAGGAAAGCGTCCACGACGCAACTGAGATGACAAATGCGTAAGCTGTGTATTCGGATTATTTGCTTCTTTTGGCAAGAATGTTGTTTGATTTGGGCGAGAGACCAGTGTGGCCAGGAGACGTTTTATAAACAAGTGTTGATGGCATTTTTGTACGCACGTCTTATGGTCAATAGCAGCTGCAACAGCGGAAACTTGCTTATATGGGATTGCAGACAGGGAGTATTTGTGCAGTTGTTGTTGTCCTTATACTGTTTTCTTTTCTTCTTCTTGTTGCAACTGGCATAGTTAGTTGTGTTGAACTTCTTGTTGTGCTGCTGATTGCTATTTGTGAGCGCATTTTATGGCATCCGCATTTCCAAACAAAATCATAAACTTTCATTTTGTGTTTCAGCTCTCTCTCTCTCTTTCTTTATTTATTTATCCATTTGCTGATGGCGTTTGCTTCTGCAGTTTCATAAGAGCTAATTAATGTTGGTTGCCAAGCTTTAAAGCGCTTCTTTAACGTGGCAACTAAAAAGCTGGCCACACCCTGCCACACACAAAACTCATTCAAATTACGCTAGCTTATCGTCGTTCCGTAACTTTAGACTTAATTAATTTGACGGAAAAAAAGAAAAGTGCGCAAGAAGACTCATATAATTAATCAATATGACGAATTGTTGTTGTTGTTGTTGCTGTGATAATTGTGTGCCTTCACAAAGAAGGATTACGCGTTACATCGCCTGGAGGATCCCAGTCTACCGGTTCCCCATACGAAAAACAAGTAAGAACGCTGTAGTCGAGTGAGCTCGACTACCATATACCCTGAACCAAGTTTTAAATGCATTATAGGTTTATCGTTTTTGGGGGCTGGAGTGGGCGTGGCCCGATCTTAGTAATATACCTTCTAAGTTTGGTAACTGTAGCTCTTGAATTGCGGGAGATACAGGCATTTATCGTTTTTTGTGGGCGGGAGTGGGCGTGGCCCAAAATATTTTGGATTTCGATCTTAGTAATATACCTTCTAAGTTTGGTAACTGTAGCTCTTAAATTGCGGGAGATACAGGCATTTATCGTTTTTTTGTGGGCGGGAGTGGGCGTGGTCCAAAATTTTTTTTACACATTTATGAAGGGTGTTACTAGCAATATACCTTTAAAATTTGGTGACTTAAGTTTTCAAATTGCGCGAGATATTTGGCTTTATCGATTTACACCAACAGGTGTATCGGTTTAGGTAGGTGGAGTGGGCGTGGCCATCCAATTTTTTTATCGATCTTTGGGGGAGTTACCAGTAACATACCTGCAAAATTTTGCGACTCTAGCTTGCAAATTACGGCAGATATGCGCATTTTAAATTTCTAGGGACGAAGTTCGTGGGGGCGGCGGATGTGGGCGTGGTCCAAAAATTGGTATGCCAATCTTTGGAGGAGGTTATCAGCAAATTACCTTTCAAGTTTGGTTACTCTATCTTTAAAATGTTCGGAGATATACGGAGTTATCGATTTAAAATCGGAATTGTCGATTGTAGGCGCAGGTGTGGGCGTGGCACCACAAATTTGTTATCGGTTCTTAAAGGCAACTATCAGTAATATAACTACCAAATTTGACGTTCCCTACTCAAAAACTGCGGTAGATATAGCCATTTGAAAATTTTTGGGTCGGGGGTGATGGGGGCGTCGGAAGTGGGCGTGGCACATGCCGATCTTTCAAGGACCTCGCCAACAACCTACCAACCAAAATTGGTGACTGTATCCATTAAATTGTGAGAGATATCTGGAATTTACTGCTATCGGAAATCTAAATGTATCGATAATTCAGAAACTGAGGCAGTTATCGATAAAATAACGCAAACTTGATCTGGGCCTGGTATACGAGATCTTATATTCCAAATTTGAAGTCTCTAGCTCTTATAGTCTCTGAGATCCGCGCGTTCATACAGACGGACGGACAGACGGACAGACGGACAGACGGACAGACGGACAGACGGACAGACGGACAGACGGACAAGGCTATATCAACTCGGCTGTTGATCCTGATCAAGAATATATATACTTTATGGGGTCGGAGATGCTTCCTTCTGCCTGTTACATACATTTGCACAAAACCATTATACCCTTTTTACCCATTTTTAATGGGTTCAGGGTATAACAAGTAAGATGCTGTAGTCGAGTTGGCTCGACTACGATATACCCTTAACCAAGTTGTTAAATAAGATGATTTAAGATGACTTGCACTCAAATGTTCAGTTCTGCAAGTGTATTTCTTACAGAGTATTTTTATTCACAAGCAGATGCATACATAAAGACTTAGTAGTTATCGGGGCTCTGCAGAATACACACAAATATATTGGCGCTAGCGACGGTTATCATGCCATCTCTTTCTCTTATTGCTATCGGAAATCAAAATGTATCAATAATTCAGAAACTGAGGCAGCTATCGATAAAATAAAAAGTTGATCTGCGCCTGGTATACGATAACTTATATTCCATATTTGCTAGCTCTTATAGTCTCTGAGATCCGCGTGTTCATACAGACGGACAGACAGACGGACAGTGCTATATCAATTCGGCTGTTGATCTTGATCAAGAATATATATACTTTATGGGGTCGGAGATGCTTCCTTCTGCCTGTTACATACATTTGCACAAAACCATTATACCCTTTTTACCCATTTTTAATGGGTTAAGGGTATAACAAGCTGAGCAACCGCAAACGTGCCCAAATGAGGGTAATGACAAACAAATTCGCAAATTACATTACTTAAGAGCAGCATAAAAGTATTAATTGCTGTAGCTATCAGCAGCAATCACAATTTCAAGTTAACCCAGCAAATTGCACAATTAAACAATTTATTTGCTATACATAAGTATGATATGCAGAAATATTGCGATAAATTGTTTTCTTCAATTAAAATGGTAAAGTAAATTAAATTTTAAGTTTTTCATCTGAACTGGTGGTCTTATTTGGAAAATAATATACAACTACATTACATTTTTTACTACGTGAATAGAGAAGCTCCTGTTAAATGTAGAAAACGTCACCTTGAAAATTACAAAGCGGAAGGTTTAACTATATTTTTATTGGCTTTCTCCTTTTCCTCTTTAATGGGGATTTTAGGCGACAACAAAATAAGTTTTAATGCTCTAATCGAGACACTTCGACTAGGAGATATCCTGCACCAAGCTGTTAAATACATAGTAAGATTACTAATTAAATACAACTATGAAAATACATTTTGGTTAACAACGCCTCTTTTTTATTGTTTATCAAATTTAAATAATTCAGAAATAATTTATCTATTGTGTATTGGTATACGAAAACTTATATTCAAAATGATATAGTCTCAAAAATTGAAGATGCACACAGACTTTTCCAATTTTTATTGGTTTTGGGGTATTAAAAGTAATACTTTGTTTTTTAAATTTTTAATTAAACTACTCCTTATAAGGAATTTAGGAGGTCCCGAAACCGGAACTGTAATTCATAAAATCGGATAATAAATTATAAATAAAACCCATTCACTTGTGCTAGATAATCGATTTTTAATCTTTTTGTAAGTGAATTGCGAATCAGCCTACATCAGCACGAGTTTAATTTGCATTACACAAAACAATAATGTAAAGTTCAGAACACAAGTCAAATTGACAAGAGTGCTATTTTTATTGCAAACAATGTGCAAATAGGTGATTTACATGATTTCACCAGTTAAAACACTACAATTTTAGTAAGGTGCTTACAATTAATGTGCATTGAATGATTGAGGACACAAGGCTGCCCTTTCGTTTATCGCAAGTGGTAAGGAATGCGGAGACACGCCCACTGTTAAATGCCATGATGTTGCATGTAAGCTTCCGGACCCGAAAGCCGATGGCAGTGACCACATAAATGCAATATTGACGCCCTTGCGGCCCAACAAAAAATAATGAACACGCAACCCTTGCACCAAAAACAAGCAAGCAGTGCCACGCCCCCAGGAAGACTGTTTGTGCCATTTACTCACATAAACACATACACACGCAAACACACACACACACACACACACACACACACACACACACAAACATTTGTGGGTATCTCAAAGTATCGTGTATAAGGATTGTGCCAAAAATATCCTTGACCTTATTCTGGGATACAACTAAAAGTACTCGCACATTGTAATGCAAAAGCAACGACAGAGAGAGGGAGGGTCTCGGCGAGGGGATATAGCCGGGGATGCATGCAACGTGAAAATGTCATTAACGATGGCATTGCTGCAAGGATTCGAGGAAGAGCGCTGGAGTGCCGAGATTGGGTAGCGCATTTAAGGGTACCGTTCAAAAGTGTTGATTTAGTGGCAGAGTTGTCTTGGATTCCAAGCCCTGGCAGCTCCTAAAAGCGCCATTTAGGTGCGAGCAGCCTTGACCGATATTTCAGCGGCAAACACAAAACTCACACAAACACAAATACACAAACACCCACACACCCACACACACACACACATACACCCACAGTGAATGACGAAAAAGTGGCATAAAAAGTAAATGCTGCATGTGGCAATGTTGACGTCGCTGCTTTTGCTGCACTTCAGCAAACTTTTCCCAAAATGCGCCGTCATATTTTATGCACACTCATTCGCATACACACACACACACATACACACCCACCCACCTACACTCACTTCCCACACACGTACACAAAGCATTTTAACAAATGGCATCAAATTGATTTTGCTACGCTAAGCATTCTTGGTTTTTAAGCAAAAGTGCAGAAGCTCCTGCAGTCCATCCCTCCCTCCCTCCATCTCCACTCCCCACACACTCCCGCCAGCCACCTCTGAATGTTGAGTGTGTGTGTGTGTCTGTGTGTGAAACTGCAAGCTTTGCATATCTACAACACTAACCGCATCGTGGAGCACAGAGCATCATTCAACTGCCGCATACTCTGCATATACTCAAAATGTAAAATGGAATGGAAAATACGCTATGAAAAGTTATTTGTTATGTTTCGAACGCAATCCAACTAAATCACACAGACACAAACACACACACACCCACACAAACACACTCACACACCCACATAAACAGACACATAAACATACATATACCACATAATGTTATCTTTCAGATACAAAACTTATACAGCTGATTAAGAAAAGCTAAAATAACAAACTTTGCATAATGTTTAAAAAAAAAACGATTTACATTTTCCGTTTAATTTTAATTGCGCTGCATTATAAAAACGATATATAATTATTTAAGTATCTGAATAATATTATAAAAAACACAAATAATTAGTTAGTTATCTGAATCTTAATTTATTCTTATAAAATATAGTGATTGTTATTTAAAATTACCAAACAAATCATAATTATAAATATTTTAAAAATGTTTTACGGTTTTGTCAAGAGTTTTTTATTTTTATTTGTATAAACTTCAATAAATCTAATATTTAAGATATAAGGGGATAAATTTTTCCACAGCAAGAGATAGCGCAGTGCAACAATAAAATCCATATATAATTTATGATTATTGATCTACCCCAAGCTGAATATTCGAATACCTAGGCTATGTATTAGATGGGACTCATATTCCTGAAAACAGTTTAGTATTTCTTGTTACATTTAACTTTTTACAACCATTGGACCAATCTTGGAGCGGAACGGCCCGCACCATTGCCAAGCTTCACGCCCACAGCGTGCCACACAAATATTAGGTAAAACTACAGACACACACAAGTGTATCTACATATATACAACAAATTCGTTTCGGTATGTAAATATATGTGTGTGTGTGTTTATTTATACGGCACATATATGAAAAACGAGAGTTTTTTTTTATGATGAGCGCCGCACGGCAAAGTGGCTGCATTTTTTCCCAGATTTAAAATGATTGCATATAGCAGAGATGGGTTTGGGGGCATGGAGGAGGGGTGGATATGGTGCTACGTAACTGGCGCCACATATGCATATTTTTTGGCTTGGCATTGCTCATTTTGTTGTTGCTACCTGACTTTAATTTACCACCATTCTGATGCCATCATGTGTCAGATTTACACATTTTTTTTGTTGCGGGTGCATGTTTTGCGGCTTTTGACTTTTAATCACAAAATGAGGCACGGTATCGTTTTTGCCAGTAGGCGCTTCAAGAATATATATTTAACAGAATAACCCAATTACAATATTGGATGTTGACACTTGTAACCCACTTTAAACTGAAAAAAAAAAATTTCATAAATATTTAATCTAACTTGAGTGTGCCTTTAAATAAATTACAACATTCGGCTCTAGGAAACTATTTATTTACAATTTAAAGTTTAAAATAAGGATTTTGCAAAAAAAAAAAATAATTCTTTTTAAGTAAACGACATTTTATTCCATAAATTTCTTGGCAAATGTTTAAAGCTATATAATTGTATTTGTGGCACGGCTTAGTTTCCCATTCCAATTGCATTGGTAATCCATGACAGACAAGCACCGACAACAATTCACAATAAATATTGTGTGCAATATGCGCTCGAGAAATTTCTAAATGAAACTAAAGCCGCTTCCCCACACTGTTTTATAGTACGCACAGAGAATAAATTCAGGCAGACAGCTCCTTGAACTACTTTATGGCTCAACAACAACAACGACAAATTAATAAAGAACCAAAAAGAAAGAAGCTTATTGAAGACTCGGCACTTCTTGTCAATTTTTCACATTCCAAGCATCCAAGAACTCATCTCTCTCTCTCTCTCTCTCTCTCTCTCTCTCTCTGGTACATTGCCATTATTCAGCTTGAGTGAGTGGAAGGCAGTCAGGCAGCTGGAAGCAAACACATCAAAAATGTGGCTCGCTTTTATTTAACTTGCGGATTTCATTAAGCCCTGTGCTCAGCCAGCTACTCAGGTACCAAAAAGGGGGAGCAACAATCAAGTACAGGTAGTGTCTGGTGTGAAGGGCAGGGGGATTGTCTCTGAGGAGTTGGCAAAATGCTTAGATGTGCATTGGTATGTGGAGGAGTAGTAAAGAGTTGAGAGAGCTGTGCGTTGCAAATGCATGTAAAGTGTTTGTCAGTTGCATTGTTCACATAGAATATATTTTCCTGGCAACATTGTTGGCTTGTCTAGATGGCGTGCGTCCATGTGGAAGTGTGGCTGGGGAAGTGGGTCACTCGCAGTGGCAGCAGCTGATGCGCAACTAACTCAAAGTTTTCTTTTTTCCCATTTCTTATTTGGCTGGCAGACAGACAGACGGACGGACAGAGGGCACGCTCAAAACGATGATGATGACGAGGAGCCAATAAAATTCACTTGCTGCTCGTAGAGCAAAATCAAATTAAAATCAATTAAAATTAACAAGCGAAGCAGCCGGCAAACTAAAAAATAAAGAACAGAGAACACCAAACCAGAGACCACCCCATAGTGCTGGCAGCGACGCTGACGTCAACGTTGACGTTGACGTCGAAGCTGACAGCGGAATGCCAAACGCATGAATCATGCAATTTGCTGTATTGGTTGTTGGTGCGATGAAAGGTGCGGCAATAAGTATGAAAGTAAATACATTCACATGCATGCACACAAACACACATACATATATGCAGGTAAGTGGAAATAATATTGATAAGCGCAGACGTTAAGGCAGTCAGTATGTAATCAAAGTCAAAAGAATTCACAAAGAGAGAGAGAGAGAGAGTGTGTGTGTCATCAGCCAGTTGCTCATTGATATATGTAGATGTGTGCAAATATTTAGCACATTTTCTTTACACCTTATCGTCACGTACACACACACACACACATACACATATGTAAATGAATGCAAGTAATTTAAAGCCCGGGTGCCGTTTGTCGCTCAATGTCTGTATGTGTGTGTATTGAGTCAGCATATTGTGAACGGCCCACTCATTACCAGCCGACGACTAAGTCAAAAGACTCCTACACAAAGCACACCCACACACACACACACACACACACACACACACATATATTTATAAGTACTTCTACTAAAGGTGCGATAAATGCTTGTTGCTTACAAATGGAGGCGAAGAGAGCGAGCGAGCGACATAGAGATGGAGAGAGAGGAAGAGAGAAATAGCAGCCAAATAATGGAAAACGTGCTGCACACAACGAGACTGGCGCCATCTATCGCTGAGATCCGCGACGGAACTCATGCGTAACCATTTTTTGTCTAGCCAAAAGTTAAGCAACCTCCAATTGGCTTGTTGCCCCATTTAGCGGCGCTCTTTCTGCCTCCCCACTCTCTCTCTATCTCTTATTTGTGCTATTCGTTTGACAGTTATTGCTCTAAAGTGCAACAGACAGGCTGCTAAGACAAAACAATAATAAAGCAGCAAGTTGTATGTAGTACTTGATACATATGCAGATATATATACAGTTAGTCCACAAAGTGTTTTCGTATTGCAAAAAATTTGTATTTTCTAAGTTCTTATGCAAAAAAATTTATGTTATTATTGACTTTTAATTATTTACGTATTTATCTACTATTAATTGGATATTTATGAACTAGTTAACATTAAAATTAATAATATTCACATATTTAGTTTATTGTGAAATTTAAAATCCAAAATTATCCATTTTTGTGGACTGTTGACACAGTGTTGAAGACCTTTTGGAGCAGTTACAATATAGACACCTGGGTGCCATAAACCCGGATTTTTTTCGTCCGGTTGAATATTTTCGGTATAAATAGGCTAATCTTCCGTTGTCAGTTTAGTTTTTTCCTGCATTTCGGGTGCAATAAGCCAACAAGGACCATGGGCAAACTGACTACCATTGAGCAACGGAAACTCATGCTGAAACACTTAAAAATCGGATATTCATATCGCCAAATAGCTAAAATGGTCAATCTAAACACCTCAACTGTATTCTGCATCATTTGGAGTTTTGTCGACGAAAATCGGACAAGGGCGGATTTTCACCGAGCAGTACCAGACGGGGATCATCAACAAAATAAGGGGAAATCTTAAGCTATTGGCTCAAAAGCTAACTCAATAGGTGCAGGATGAAATAAGGAAAACGTTCAGTGTGGAAACTGTACTCCAGATTTTGCGCAACTATGACTTGAAGACCCTAGTATCACAGAAAAAGCAATTTAAAAGCGCAAAAAATAGAGGGTCTAGGATGAGGTTCGCCAAAATCCACTTGGACAAGGATTTGGAGTTCTGGAACACAGTCATATTTGAATATGAGTACGAATTCAACATTTTTGACCCGGACGGATGGAATTATGTGTGGCGACAACTCAATACTGAGCTGGATCCGAAACACTTAAAGGCAACAGTTTTTAATTTATTAATTAATATTTTAATAAAAACTTAAGTTTATTTTTAAAATGTGATATAACATTAAACAAATTGGCATTTAAATATTTTGAGCTTGTTTCCTTGTTTAAACTTTATAGCACTTTACATTTACATTATTTGGTTGACGCTGCTTCTAATTCGCTTGCAGACACTGTATATTTATATGCATTTGTTTGTATATATTTGTTCTCTCTCTCTCTCTCTCTCTGGCTGCATTTCAATTATATTGGCACGAGGCTACAAAGAAGAAAAGGCTGCAAATGGCAAAGTTGATGCGGCTCATGTGGTGCATTGTTGCCACTTGTCGTTGCGGATGCAGCTTCTTCATTTTAATACAAATGTACGAATTGTATTCAATTGCCACGAAATGCAATTAAATTAACTTGAAATTCAATTTCATGCTGAATATTCATTTGACAATGTCTTCAATTTACAGTTAGTCACTGTCAGCGTAGGCAGTGTGAATGACTCAAAGCGCGCTCTACAAAAGGCAACAACAAAAGTAAGCTCAGAAGTCGAAAGCGAGCCAAAAGTAAATGACTGATTAGGAGATAACCTAACATTCAGAGTTCTTCCGCAAGGCAACAACAAAAATATATTTGCTAGCAATTTAGATGATTTTCAAAAGCGTCTACATGTACATAGTGTACACGCAGCAGCGAAAAATGTGTAGAATATGTACAATCTTATGCCTTATGGCGATTTTAAATTTAAACATAGAAATACATTTTCTTTTCACAAATTGCATATCTCTTAAAAAAGCTCTTTCTGACAGATTTTGTAGCTTTCGCGAAGACAAGTTTGTGCTTAACTTACAATAATAAATTACATTGTCTGCATACAGAATGCAATGAGGGGTCATAAGTCAAGGCCATATCAATTCATCGATATTTTTATCAAATGCGAATTACGGCAAAACTTAGCATGCATTTGAATTAAATGTCATATTTGTTTTACTTTAGGTTACCCACTTTCTTTTTGCATTTACAGGGTATATGAAGATGAACTCACACGTGCACAAAGAACGAGGAACGAAGCATGAAGCAGCGCAGCGAAATGCCTGGAAAACGTCATAAGACCGCATGCATAAATAATGAGAGAGAGAGAGAACTGCGCGCTCAGCTGAGCGTGTGACGCTTTTGAAGCGCGACTTGAAAAGCGTTCGCGTAGGCGTAGACAGCTACGACGACGACGACGACGTCGACGCTGGCAGTTGTCCCTCACGTCATAGCGTGTGAGCGAGATAAATATGCGCATGTATGTATGTGTAAATGTGTATGTATGTGTATGATTAAATGCATACAATCAGTGCACTTGTGTTGGTGTTGGGGTATCTCGAGGCTGGTGCTTTACAAATTTTTGTGTGGCCGCCGCAGCTTTTGTGTGGGTGGCGTTTACAAGGCTACTACCGCTACTTCTGCTTGCTTCCCATTCACAATAGACTTCTCGCCGCAGCTGTTGCTTTTGTTTGTGACGGACAACAACAACAACAAATGATTTTTAAATATACACAAAAAAAACCGTCCTAGAATTGTGCAGCTTACCGTTATTACAGCTCTGCAAAAGCAACCTTGCGAAGGGCATACAATTGTGGGGCGAATTCAAATGTATATGCGAGCAAGTGTGTATGTGTGCGTGCCAGTAATGCGAAAAAGAAAGAGATTCTGACGTAGCAGCGAACAATAAATTAACCGTGACTATGACAGTAAGTAGCTTAGAGCAATAAACAACAACAGAAACAGCAACAACAACAAGTAGTTGATTTTATGATAATGCAGCAACAACTAACAAATAAGAATATTGTAGTCGCTTGAGCTCGACTACGTTATACCCTGAACCCTGGTGTTAAACGTATGTACATACAGTGTCTCTCATAGGGTGATGTTTTTTTTTTTTTAATTAATTAATATTTTAATAAAAACTAAAGTTCCCTTTCAAATGTGATATAACATTAAACAAATTAGCATTTAAACATTTTGAATTTGTTTCACACCCAAATGTAAGCAGGTCTGCAAGTGAATGCATTTTGTTATGGCAGGCACAGGCCCGGAAGAGTAAAACAAAAATAAGGCAGCGCATGTTTTGGATTCACAAGCCACAACTGAAATCTTTTAACTGCAATAATTAAGAGATTTACACGCTCGCATATTTTTGAATATAGAAAATGCTTAGGATTGCTAGTGCTAGATCAATGCGAATTCGACTACAGCTTGGGTGTTTCTTAAAAGATCGAATCTTTATGAAAATTGGGACGTTGTTTTAAAATATGTCAATTTATATTGTATATATGTATGATTAGAAAGCCTTTACCTTTAAAAGCGAGTATTTTATTGCTATCGTAAATCAACAAATATCGTAGTTATCGATAAAACATTTAAATATAAATTTAATCTGAATGATGAAGTCTCTAGTCGCTGAAATCTGCTGGTTCATAAAGACCGACATGGCTATACTGGCTCAGCTGTTAATCCTGATCAAGTGTATATGGGGTCAAAGATGCTTCCTTCTTCCTGTTACATTCATCTGCACAGAACTATTATACTCTTTTTATTCATTTTCAGAGTATAAAAACTAGCAGCAACAACTAATTGCAAGTAAATAAGCGAGGCGCACATTTTAAGCAGCATAAATTCGCTTTATTGCTGCTGCTAATAAATATGGCAAAAAGCTGCGAGCATTTTGTTGTTTGCTGTTGTTGTAGCAGCAGTTGTTCACAAACGTTAACGTACAAGCCGTTTACACATGCGTACATATGTATATAAATATACATACACATATACTATGTATGTGTGTGTGTGCGCTTGGCTTTGGTCAAAATGTTTGAAATCAGAAAAAAAAGAAAAGACGCGCAACAAAAAATTGGGCAAGAAACGAAACAGCAGCAGCGAAACAGAAAACAAGAGAGCAAAAATGGGAGACAAAGAGAGACGTAGAGAGAGAGAGAGAGAGACGGCAGTGAGTGGGCGAAACGCGCACAGTAAACGTCAACGTCGACGACGACGTCGTTGTTGCCGGCGGCACATAAAAATGTGTTGTTTAAATATTTCAGCCAAATTGTTCGCCTTAACATTATACACACATATGTATGTATGTATGTATGTATATATGTATATATATTTTCATATGTAATGATTTTGTGTTTAAAGTCGAAAACGGGTACAAAATACATATAAATATATAAATTTTTTTGCATTGCTTGATTTGATTTACGGCGAAAAACAGACACAAAAGCCAGTTGCGCTTGCGTTTGCAAGTGAGCGAGAGAGAGACAAGTGATTAGCTGTTACGCACAACTCAAATCAAATCAAAGCGTTTGCTTGCAATTAAATTCACTAATCTCATTCATAAATAAAACAACAACAATATAAACATCAAAGTAAACGGGGCGAGCACAAAGCAAGCGGCGAAACTATCGTAGAATTCCAATAAGAAAGAAGTCGCGGCAACAACAAACACAAAAAGACAGCAAAAAAAACCAGTAGCCAGTTGCTGGCTGCCCAGCGCCACTTTCGTTTTCGCAAACACACAGAAATTATGTAATTTGCTGGCGTGCTACTTAAATTATAATAACAGTTAACGTAAACAAAAAAAAGTATGACGAGCACCTACGCACACATACACACACATAGAGTCAGTGGCCAATGCTAACGCTAATTTTCGCTGCTCTCCCCCACCCACACACACACACGCATGCATACAAAACATACATGAGCGAGAATACACCCACAGCCATATTCACAATTACACACATACACACTTACCGTCTGTTATTTATTGTTTATTGCTGTTGTTGTTGCTCTCTCTCTCCCTCTCTCACACGCGGTATCTTCTAGCTGCTGTCGTTGTGAAGTTGCTGTTGTTGTTGCAGCTGCTCGTTGACCCAAAGCCGCCAAATGTTTCCATTTTCTTAATATGCAGCCATGAAGAAGGCTTTGACAGGCAGCAAAACACAATGCACTTTTTGATTTGCACACAAATAACCATAAGCAATTCTTATTACTGCGGTGGCGGCACTTAAAATATATATGGCGTTAACACACATATGCATATGCACAAGTATGTGTTAGAAGTAATGAACTTTTAACGGTTAATTGCTGCGCTTTTGGAGGCGGCGTATTTTTTGTGCCCACAACTTATTTATTATTTTCAATTTTTTAGTCGACAATTTGACACTTACTTATAATTAAACCATGTGTGTGTGTTGTGCGTGCGTGTGTGACTAAGTTGCGTGAGCGTGTTGTATTGACACGAGCAGGAACTTTGTAAATTATTAAAAAACACACATCAAAGCGGCAAGCGGAGCACAGAGCACGCACCGAAATATAAAATGTTACTGAACTAAACTCTGTTAAATGTTTCTTATAAGAGAGACATTTAATAACAGAGTAGAGGTGCGCGCGTGCAAACAACAAATTGCACGGGCATCGCTCACGAGGCGCAATCTTTGTGTGTGTAACTTAAAACGAATGTAATGGTAATAAAAAGATTCGCTATTAGGTCAGTTTTTGGGTAATGAATAAATAAAGGCGTGCTTATGGTCTATTTATTACAGTAGTTATGATTTTAATGTATACGGGCTTTTGGCAGGTTGCCATCACTAGTTCGATTGTGAGACAAATGTTAACTAACAGACGCCTCTCAGAGAGTAAACAGAAATAACGAATCGATATTTTTGTTGTTTTTAACACTCGATGTCAGTTAGTCGATAGTTTGCGCAGCTTTATTCAAAATTATGAAGTAAAATGAAATTGGATTCGAAATGGGATGATTAACGAAGATGAGTAAAAATTACAA
This sequence comes from Drosophila kambysellisi, assembly GCA_035042185.1. Lineage (NCBI taxonomy): Eukaryota > Metazoa > Arthropoda > Insecta > Diptera > Drosophilidae > Drosophila > Drosophila kambysellisi. Next base: position 293,666 of record JAWNLS010000303.1, read on the forward strand.
CATAAACTTATTGTTCTTTTCGGATAAATGCTTCGATGAACGCTTGGCATCCAGGAACAGCGAATGCACATCCTCAATATCATCCTTGCTAATCTGACTGCGTCCATTGACTTTGCACATCTGGTGAGCCGGAGTCAGCAGTTGGACGGCATAGCGCAAAGTGGAGCTGGTCCCGATCTCGCTGAGGCGCGAGAATGCGTTATCCTCCAGCTGCAGACCTTCCGTCTGCGCGCGCAACTTAATTATCTGCTCCATGTCCGAGGTGGAATAGAGAAGCGTGCGAATGATCAGCAAGCGATCCAGCAAATCCAAGGGAACTCCGTGTGGTGAGACTATGTCGGTGGTACCACTGCAATCGGAAGCAAATTCTTGGCGAATCTTTAAATAGAGTTGAACCGTTTGGCTTACCGAATGACGCAGCGACCGCGATTGGTGGCAAATATGACAATCGGTGCAATTGGAGACTCCAGTGATTTGTGCAAATAGGTAAAAGTCTCCAGATCGAGCATATGAATCTCATCGATGAAGAGCACGCCGGGCACCAGCTCAGCAATGCCCTGATCAATATACTTGTTCACCACTTTGTTGATCTCCATGCGCAGCTTGTCTAAAACAAACAAGCAATACAAATTTAGGGATTGTGATAGGTTGCTTAGAGAACTTTCCCTCACTGCTCACCTGTAATTTCCGTTTTCTTGGGCTTCATCAGTTGACCGACCATGGAGAGCACGTCTTGGCCACCCTGAGGCCGAGCATTGGCCACATCCAGATCATGCAGTGTCACATCCTGGATGACTTCCTTCTTCTTGTGCACATCGCCCTTGGGTAGCGGCACATACTCCTCCGTCTCCAGATCGAATTCGGTGGCAAAGGTGTCACTGCGTCCCTGACGTTTCACAGCACCACTGTTCGCCTCAATGTAGATGACATCGCCCACCTCCACCTTCTCCTTTTGCAGGGCATCAAATATGCTCGGATCAAGCTTTAACTGCTTGGTGCCCTTCGCAGTCTTTAGGCCAATGACCACATTGCTTATGGTCTTTCCATAGCCACCCATGGGATTCTCTGTCTCCACGGGAGTCAGCTCCGTCACCTCACCTTCGTAGACCTCCTTTGTCTCGCGGATGCGCAGCCCGATCGAGCGGCGGAAGTTCTCCATGAGCACCTCCGTCTTTTTAATCTCATTGCTGAACACTTCGGAGCCGACCATCGGGCAGAATGGCACCTTGTTGCCCAACTCCTGGGCAATGGCCAAGGCGATCGCAGTTTTACCGGTGCCTGGTGGCCCAGCGAGGAGTAGAGCACGTCCGGCCATTTTCTTTGACTTAATCAGATCGACAACAATGCCGGCTGCCTCGCGTGCCGCCTTTTGGCCAACCAAACCGGCGGCATTTTGTATAGCGGAGCCGTCCTCATTCAATCCCAATCCCTTCACGTGACTGTGTGCAGCAATGCGCTGAGTGCGCACCGTGCTTTTAACTTCCTCGATTTTCATGATTTCTTTTTTTTTTTAAGCTCTGTGTGACGATGTCGATGCGAAAGCTGATTGAAGTCAACTAAATGTGAATTTTATTGATTAAACAAATTTGTTATTTGCCGCAACGCACGCTTCTTTTTTCGATATCCCAAACAACAACATATGTTAATTACAGTCGGCATCTAACTTAACATTTGCCAGCTGTTATTAACAGTGAGCAACAAATATCATCGGTAATTTTGAAATAAAACTAATAATATTAGTATTCAATACACTTTAGTATAGTCACCTATTTTATGTATTCATAGCAATAAGTTTCTAAAGCTATCAGCTAATTTATTTAAAAGTAAAGTGCAATTAAATTTGAACCGTTCTAACAGAACAGAGCAGAAGAGCGCGTTGATATATCGATATTTAAAATTGCATGCAATGAAAAAAAAGGTGCTCGTTGTGAATGGTTAATTGAACTGAAGAGACATCTTTTGGCCAACTTAAATATTTTTTGAACAACTTAAGTATTTGTATTAATTTATATTTATCGGCGTATGGGCATACGTCGAACCTTCAAATTGCCATAACTTCGTCAAAACGCAACGCATTTTCAAAAGTAAAGGCTTTTTAATCATATTTTGGCCTCTAAATCAATCGTACATTTAAAGTTGAAAACGTGATTTCGGGTCAAAATTATAGTCCGAAAATTGGCATATGAGATTTTCATGTCTTACAAGTTCATTGCAGTGCAAGCATTAAATTAACATTAATTAAAGTCAATTGAGCGAATCAATTTATGAATCGAATTTGCAAAAAGTAATGCTAAAAAAACATATTTGAGAATTCAGTATTGTACAAAAACAAATAGTTTTCAAGCGAATCGAACAATATTGTGAGTACAGAGATCTAATAATAAGGCACGATTTAAAATTTGTAAGAAATAATTTTAGTTTTTATCTATACATTATTGTAAGAAATAAATAAATATTTCAACTTAAATCTGTAGTTTACAAACAGAAAGAATTTTGTTTGCTAATTTGATTTGATTCATAGTCTTGAAAAGTAGAAGTTTGGATGAGACTTAATTTGAACCTATTTTTAATTATTTGCTTAACAGTTTTAAAAAATCGACAATGCCCATATTTCGGAAAGTGTGAATCGATATATTTCCCACAATTTTAAAGATTGATTGACGAAACTTGGAAGGCAATTTGCTAGTAGCCTCCTCCAAGAATCGGAATATAATTTTTTGGACCACGCCCACAACCGCCTTTCCCAGGAGCTTCGCTGTCGGTTACGTCGGACTGCAACGATCTTTCTTTGTTTTAAGTGCAACATTTTTGTTTTGTAAATTCAGAAATCATTTCTATAAACAGGAAAAACTTTTTGTTGTATTTGGGACGATTTTGCTTCTGTAGGGTATGTAATATTCGTTGTACCGAAGTTAAAATTTCGATCTTCTTTTATTCTTACTCTGATGTTTATTAATTTCCATAAATGCTGTGCCCTCAACTCCCTCAGTTTGCTGGGGCAAGTTTACCGCGCTGATTGCGTTTTGTTGCAAGTTCTTGTCATTGTCGATGCAGTTGTCCGCGTTGCCGTAATTGTTATTTTTAATGTTGTAGCTGTTGCTGTAAATTCTTGGGCATACCAACATTAAACTGGTGTTAATATTACTGGGCTCCCTGCCCCCGTAAGGTATCATCTGCGTGGAATGCTAAGCAGCAAGGAACTCTTCTCTGTTGTTGGTGTTTCATTTGTTTGCCATGCAACAAGTGTCTTGTGGTTGAATGTGACTGTAATTGTGCAGGTTTCAAATACATATACACATACATATATACATATACACATACATACATAAATCATAATTATTTATTTGACCAATTGATAGATTTCTTTGTTTTTTCTTTGCCACATTGCTTTTTTATTACTACTAAACTTGTACGTTGATTTCATTTATTGCATAATGCATAATATTTGAGTTATTCGCTATTGTTCCCAGTCACCCTAAAGAACATAAAAAACAAGATAGAACGTTGCAGTCGGACGTAACCGACAGCGGAATACTATTATACCTTAATTTGTGTACAGTTAAGAAATACTTGAATTCCGGGGGATATGGGCGTTTATCGGTTTTAGGGGCGGGAGTGGGCGTGGCCCAAAAAGGAGGAGGTTACCAGCAAATTACCTTCCAAGTTTGGTTACTCTATCTTTAAAATGTTCGGAGATATACGGAGTTATCGATTTACAATCGGAATTGTCGATTATAGGCGCAGGTGTGGGCGTGGCACCATAAATTTGTTATCGGTTCTTAAAGGTGACTACCAGTAATATACCTACCAAATTTGAAACTGCGGAAGATATAGCCATTTGAAAATTTTAGGGGCGGGGGTGATGGGGGCGTCGGAGGTGGGCGTGGCACATGCCAATCTTTCAAGGACCTCGCCAACAACCTACCAACCAAAATTGGTGACTGTATTCACTCAATTGTAAGAGATATGGGGACTTATCGATTTGCTAAAATCGAATTTATCGATTTTCTAGCTCCCTAGTGGACGTAGGTCCAAACCCAAGACATTTTAACTTTTGAGGGTACTTTCCAGTATACGTTCCAAGTTTCAAGTCTCTATCTCTAAGGGTGTCGGAGGAACGCGCGTTCATACAGACGGACAGACGGACGGACAGCATGACGGACATTGCACAAAACCAATATACTATTATACCATTTTGGTATAATAGTATAATAAATGGAATATGGAGTTCAAACCGCACTTGAATTCCCTCATAAAAAAACTACTGTCTTGCCGTGCATTCGTAATTTCTTCATTGGTTTCAATTGAATGTGAACTTCTGGTAAGGTTCAGAAAAATGTGTCAATAATCAGCTTCTTCTACTTTTTGTATATATGCTATAGATAGATACTATTAGCATCGTCTGCAAATGTTTTCAAAGAACAATTTCAAAACTTTAACGCCACATTCCAAGTGATTTATGAGATACACCCAAAACAATAGTCTCTGCTAAAATTAGAATTTTATGTAGAACGCAGCGATTATTATTATTTTTTTTTTTGTTTTCAATTTACAAGTAAACTTCGGCGTATTATCTGAGCAAGTGCAGAACGTACTCATGTGATGTCTGTACAAATATATATATATATATGTATGTGCAGATTAAAGTTAAACGGCTGTTTTCTTGCATCCCGTCATGAAGTGGCGTGGTGTCTCCGGAGAGTTAAATAGTTTATGATGCTCGAGCGTATTTTGTCTGGGGCAAACACGGCACATTTTTTACGGCGCATAGACAACCGCAAACATCCTAAAATTCAGAGAAAAAAAAAACAATCAGCAAACACATTTTGCCGTCCAGAACAATGCACAGAGTCTGACAAGGTACACATAGAAAAATCGGAGTGCATTTTATAAAATTAACATACTCTGTCGTTTAGGCTTATTAACATTATCATACTGCAAGTAGATTTGTTTTCTCTCAGAACTCCTACTATATTTTAGATAGTTTATTAATTCATATCGTTAAATTGAAAAACTTACGCAACCAGCAGCAAATTTGATCAATATATTCTGAATTTGAGGTTAATTTTTTTTTTAAATAATGTTCTGCATTTCTACTTTTTATTAATAAGAACTAAAAACATTGAAAAATATAAAAAAAAATGTTTTTCTAATTCTTAGAAATATTTTATCTGATATTTAAATATTTATTTTTTCTGAGTGTATCGACCGATGTGGTAGTAGTAAAATGGGCAACAGGCTGCCTGTCTGCCGCAGTGCTAGTCGAATGAAATCAACGGAAACCGCTGGAGATTGAGCCTCCTGCATCCTGCAACAAGGCACCAATTATTTGCCACCCCCCACCGACAATCGATGTTGGCTGCGTCTGCAATATGCATTATTGGAACGAGTGTAATGCGAATGAGCTTAAAACAGACTTTCAAATATATCGGTATTATGCGCAGATCCTTCCAACCGCACAAAGAATTACAAAGGACATTGGTCAGGTTGCTGCCCCGACCTCACTTTGCCATTAATTAATGAATTTATTGGCCAACTGCATTTGATGGCCAACAAGCATATCCTAGCTCGATTCCACCTGGAGGTGGGGTTATTTTGTTTTTGAAATTCAATTTTTGAGTTAGCTTAGGGTAGCTCAGTAGTCTTTTATTTTATATTCGCTAATTATACTCCATTCTCATTTTTTATGGATTTATATATATGCAACTCAGAAAGATCTATAAACAGGAAAATGCTAAACTTAAATCTTCACCAAACCATAATCATATTCAGATTAATTTATTATTTTTGTTTCGCGGTTTTGAAATGCGCCATGCCATCGATAAGAGAATAAAGGTAAAATAATTAAAAACTATACACTAATTATATGCCTATATAAATGTGTATGTAATGATATTTATGAAATCACAAGTGTAAAATAAGTGCAGTAATTTGAAATAACTTTTTATATCTTGATTTATATATTTTATTCACACAATGCAAGGTAAAATCTTAAAGAACGGAATAGGATTGCTGCTAGATTCTCCCAAGATTTATAAGAAATTGCACATCCAGATAATTCCCATAGTTCAAAGTCGGCAACTAAAAACTACAAAAATAAAAAAATTCAAATTTGAGTGCGAAATGGCTAAAATGACAGCACTGGTGTGAACTGAACAACTGAACTGCATTCAGCTTGCCAAGAGAGCTCTTTCAATTGTCGACAATTTGTTTATTGGGTTACGCACAACCGGTTCTCTCGATGTCTCTCAGTTCGCTCGCGATGCTCATTCGGCGCATCGTTGCCAAAGACACGAGCGTCTGTTTTTCGGCTTTGTCAACATCGTCTCTGTCTGACGGCGCTCAGTTCGCGCTGAGCATTCGAAGCAAACGGTTCGGTACGGTTCGGCACGTTGCGGCTTGATAAAGATTTGATTTGTGTGCGGCATCTGTTGGATTCCTTGTGGAGAACTGGCCATGTGAGGGCGAAGCAAATTACGATACGCAACTTGTCTCCATGGTAACCGTCGCATCCGCTGCGCATTCAACAGTTTGAATTTATTTATGTTTATGTTGATATAATACATAATATATATATAAATATATATATAAATATACAGTCTGTAAAGTTTATCGCGCTGAAAGGCTGTCCATTGAAATTTGTGTGTGTTTTCAAATTAGTTCTTAAAACGTATGCGAAAGCAGATCTTGGTACATATGCTTATGTACATTATAAACAATTTGCAAACGTATCCTAATGAATATTGTTTCTCTATAATATTAACTTGTAACGGTGATTTTGTGTAGACACGTTCTGCTGTTGTTCGTGTTGTTGCTCGTGTTGCTGCTGCGGCTGCGGCTGCTGTTGCGCTTTATGTTGTTGTTATTATTTTGCTGTAAGTGCAGATGTTCCCCATCACAGTTGAAGTTGTTGTGGCTCTGACTGAGTCTGGCTCTTGTTGTTGCTGTTGCTGTCTAACCCGTTTACGTTTTAGTTGACTTGGTAACTCCAATACCTGTGTGTGTGTGTGTGTGTGTGTGTATAAGTATATATGTGTGTATGTTCGAGGAGCCGAGCAACACGCACAGAGACAAGCAAACAAACAATACATCAAACTGTTGTTCTGGCGCGGCAAGCGCACTCTTGTCATAGTAGTAGTAGTATCTATCAGTATCAGCGTACCAATATCTCTGTGTACCCGTAAGATTCCTTATTATTGACGACTCACAAGTCGACGCTTTATTTTTGTTTGCCTGCCAGCAGCGAGCGGGGAAAAACACGTTTACCTCTCTATTTCTCTCTCTCTCTCTCTCTATCTGTCTCGCTTTCTCTGCAGCGAAAAGAGTAACAACTTCAAGTAACAACGCAGTTGCGGCAAAAACTCTCAAGAAAAGTTCAACTGAACCGAACCGTTTCAGCAGCCAAGAAAAAATTATAATAGAAAGAAGAAATATACAAATCAAGACCCAATTTTAAATGACATTTAATCAATGCAAAGATGCTCTAATTAAACAAAAAAAAAAATCAACAAGATATAAAAAAAAAATATGAAACTTTCGTTGCCGGGAGCGTTTACAATTATGTCGTTAATCAAGTGTATTTAGCAAGTGCAAAACAGTGTGTTAACCAGGCCAACAGCAGCAATTGCACGTGAAAATTAATTTTTGGCCGCGAGCTTCTCCAAAAACGCACAAATCCAAATACAAATACAAATGCAAATACAACTACAAACACAAATACAAATACAAATACATGCAAATACAAATACAAATACAAATACAAATACCAATACAAATACAAATACAAATACAAATACATGCAAATACATGCAAATATGTATCGCAAAGTGTGTGACAAAAATAATTGATAAAAAAAGAGAAAAAAAGAAAGAAAGATAAAAAATGCGTCGCCGGAATGTGATCAAGCGGCAAAGTGTCAAAAAGAGAGTGGAAATAAGCCGCACATGCTTATGGCCATAAATATTGGCATGCAACAAGTGTTTGCCATATGTCTGTGCTTTTTTTCATAGTACTAGCTGTAGTATTAATAGTGTGTGTGTGTGTGTGTGTGTGTGTGTCCGTGTGTGTCCGTGTGTGTGTGTTGAGTTGTGTTGCGCAATTGTCTCAAGTGCAGTTTTTTTTTTTTACTGCTGTTTCATTTTTAGCCTGGCCCGTGCAATACATAAACATGCAATTGTGACTCATTGGCTAAAATACAAAAAAAAAAAAACAAAGAAGAAGAGGAAAACAACAATTATAAATTTCGCGCATTTTAAAAATAAAACACAGAGCCAAAATGGGCTTCTCATCGGCCCTGCAGGGCCGCGCCGCACACGAGGCGCTGATCGTGCGCCAGGATGCGGAACTGCGTCTCATGGACACCATGAAGCGCTCCATCCAGATGAAGGCCAAATGCGACAAGGAGTACGCAATCGCAATGGCAGCCGTCGCTCAGCAGGGACTGAAAATCGATCGGGCTGATGAAATGCAGGGTAAGTCAAGTCATTTTCAATAGATTTTCATTTCTATTTATTCAGTGTGTAAAGAAAATTGTCCCAAATTCTTGAAAACAGATTTTACTTTCAAATTCAAGTTGAAGTTACAGATATAGCTTAAGATTTGTGAATTTTTAACTAAATTCAAAAACATCTTAAGGGAATTACGTAAATGAAAAATTTTAAAATTTAATTTAAATAAATAAACTCAATATAAGGTAATATCTAATTCAATATAAATATTACATTAACATGTGAAAAGTATTGAAACTAATTTTAAATTCTAATCTTCAACATTTTATGTCGCCCAGGTCGCAAAACTTATTAAAATAGATTCATTTATTTATTAAATGGAGCATTTAAATTTTGTAGTTTGGGTAATTCTAATTTTAATATAATCAGGTACATCAATTCTTGTAATGATTATTTTCTACTTGAAATTTGAAAAAATAGTATTTCAATTAAGAATATAAATACCTGTAAAAGCATGCCTTATGCATGTGTTTAACACTAATGTAAATACTATGTTGATAAGGTTGCTTCAATGTTTTTGTTTTTTTCTTTTTTCCTAGAAACAATTCAAGCAATTTTGTTGTGTAGCTCCAACTACTGATAAGCTAATAGAGCTGTCAATAATAGACGTATTTTTTATCAGTGTATTACATCACGATTGCCTCAAACAACCATTCAATTGGCCTCATAAATTGAACAAGCTAATTCTTATTGGCAAATTTTATTGTATTGTAATTTTCAACTTAAAAGTGAATTAAATTATATGTAGAGTTTCAATTAATTTACACACTTAACTTATGAAATTAATAAAAGTTTTAGTTTTATTCAATAATTTTAGCTATGTATTCAATATTTATTTATATAATCTATTTAAATAAATATAAAATTGATTATATATATTTATATAGTTTGAAGGTCATTTGTTGAAAGTTGAACAGACTCTCCAGTTATCAGCTTGACGAACAATGGCATAGTTAATTTATAAATTGCACAGTTAGTCGGAAGCCGCAGCACTCTTCTACGTCATACTTTTTGGAATTTACGCTGAGCTGTCTGGCCGCAAACTGGTTGCATGTGTGCATTACTCACTGGCAAGGGCCTTGTGTGTGTGTGGCGTCCAAATTTAAGCCGGACTCGGACAATCGCCATTAGTCACAAGAGTCGGCTGTCGATAAGCCTGCAAGTGATGCGCCAAAAAGCTTTCACTTTCCCTGGCTGCCGGCCAGTGTTTGTGGCAGGGGCACCGGACAGGGTTCAGGGACTAGGGGTATACATATGTATGCACTGACCGGTCACTCAACCCGATTCCAAGTTGCAAACTCAAAGTGCTGCTAAATGATTTTTGATATTGCTGTTCAAATTGTTGTTGTTGCTGCTGCTGCTTCTACATTTGTGCGGTGTGAATTTGACAGCTTGCAGCTAATGTTCATTGTAATTAAGTAGATGCCACCCGCTTAATCGCGTGACTTCAGCGCATTTCAATTCCAAACGATAAAAAGACGTTTCAAATATATTTCAGACAGTTTCAGATAATGACCAAACGAGAACATTAATTTAAATCGCCTGCCTGTGTGGCATGGCCAGAACTACATGGCAAAGAGGCTACACTCAAAAAAATAAAAATAAAAGTATATTTACATATATATACATATATATATACATAAATATATATAACATATAATGAAGAAATGCGCAGTTTTTCTTTTTCATTACAAAAAAATATGTAAAAATCAGGCTTATATTTTAATGAAATATTTAAATTCCATCTACTTATTTAAAGTGGATTGATAAATAAATAAATAACAGAATATGTAATTTCTATTTTTTTTTTAAATAAATATACACACATTTCTAGTTTTTTTTTTCAAATAAATATACACACATATTGTGTGTGTATTTATTATTACGTGCACATGCTGGTAATAATAGCTATGCTTATACGTTTGTATCTCAAAGATGCATCCTCAAAACTTGCCAACTGAGCTCATCAAACTGTCGACAGAGTGCAGCTGCTTTGGCTCGGGCTCCTTTCGACTTGCCACATACAAAAATTGGCTACTCGGATATTCTCGTAAATAAATAATTGCGATAATTTTGTGTGTCAGTTTGGCTTGCCAAACGCTTTTCGGTGGCGGCTGTTTTCCTTGCCACTGGACCGGTTGGGTGCGAATGCAAAAACAAAAAAAAAAAAAGAAGAAAAACAACAACAACAACACGATAGTCATATTATTTAGTGCATTTTATCTGTTTGTCTGTTTGATAGTGCCACAAACTGCTGCTGCCGCCTGTAAATTGTTTTATTTTTATATTTATTTGCCGTTTTCAGCAAAGTTAGCTACATTTTTGTTGGCCTGCTTAAAATTGCTTTTCACCTTGACCATGAACTTGCAGCACGATTTGAATCCGGCCACCGCGATAATTAGTTAAGCAGCAAAAACAAAAACAAAAAAAAAAAAAAAATGTAACAAATTTGTAGTTTAACTGAAAACTTAACGAAGCGCATCAATTTGAGGCTGTTGACAGGAAAATTTGTTGAGTTTAGTTTACAATTAGCCGAATTTTGCTTGGCTATTACCGGATTATATAATGTGTTAATACTATTTTAAGGCGTCATTTTCATAGTAATAACATTAACAATGACATATCAGGTTCCTAAGCAACATGATTAATTTCAGTCAGTATTGGTTTCACTCAGCTGCCAAATGAGCTGGTGATTGGAACAAGTCATTCGATCTGATTTGATTCACAAGATAAACAAGCTAATTGGGAATTGCGAATACACTGAAAAAAAATTGACTATATTTAGTTAATTAAATTATTATTTATTTGCTTGACTAATTATAGGCAGCCTTATCTGCAAATCCTGGCGATCATATATGGACGAGTTGGATCAACAGGCCAAACAGTTCAAGTTGAACGCCGAGCAACTCGAGGTGATCTGCGACAAGCTGGTCCATCTCTCCCAGGACAAACGGAAGGCTCGCAAGGCCTACCAGGAGGAGCATGCCAAAATTGCAGCACGCCTCAATCATGTGAGTAACTGTAAAGAACATTTTTTTGTACAATTTTGTTTTTTTTTTATTTGTAAAGTTTTAACTTTGCAACAAAACAAATAATTTTATTTTTAAATATGCTTACCCCAATAAAAGCTTAAAGTGTTAGCTGGGCAATTAAGTAAAGTAAAATATAAAGTCTTATTTAATGATTTATTTTAATTAAAAAAACAAAACCAGGAAACTGCATTAAATTATTTAACATTATAAATATTTTTTTTCCAATTTTTTACGCCAATTAAAGACCAATCCAAATCCCTCAACGAACTGATGCGCACTTTGCGCGTTTTTTGTTTGTTTCTTTTTTTTTTATTTGTCATCTTTTTTTTGATGTTGATTTTTATTGTGTTTGTCAATTCTTTGAAAAGACTCAAACCAAATAAACATAATAAGCTTCTATATAAAATATATGGGTGTGTATATAACACATATATAAAGATATGTGCGCGTATATCTGTATAACATATATATATTTATTGATAAGCGTCAAGCGAAGCAGGCAACAAGCTGCTGATATGTAAGCAGCTTAAAGACACTGTAGTCAGTCATGGTGAGAGAGAGAGAGAGAGAGAGAGGACAGAGGGGCAGAGTGAGCGGGAAAGAAAGAGAGCTTTGTTATGCTACATAGAATACAATGAATAACAAGAAGTGTTGATTTATGATCATTGCGACAACAAGTTTATTAACCCAAAGTGACTACTACAAAGACACAGGTCAACTGCCACAGTAGCCATAGAAATTAACATATATATATATTTCTATATATATATATGTATGTATTTATCTTGTAAGCCATGCACAAATATTGCCAAATACGGCCGCTGAAATTTCCACGGCGATGGCCCAGTTAAATTATTTATTATTTTCCGCCACACAGCAAATGTTTATTTGAAACGATTTGATGCTTTTCCTGCTGAATTGATCTAATGGAAACAAATTTTCTTATGCTATAATTTTGAATATCGGCATGTTTTATTATTTGGCAGAAAATTATATTTGCTGCGCACTAAATGCATATGAGAAAATCAAAAAATAAAAATGTGTGTGCTGCAAATTTTATAAGTATAAAATATGAAGTATGTAGTTGAAGAAGCCCAGCGATAATTACTTATTATTTTATTTATATTATAAGTAAAACATTTTTTTAAATTACATTTTTATCAAGCTCATATACAGTTGTTTTTAACTCACGTGATTCGAATTATAAGATTGGAAAATAGTTGAAATACTGATGCGTCAAACTTATAGAAAACATTTTGCCACCGACAAGGGGGGGACTCAATTATAATTGTAACTTTAAAGATCTTCTCCCAACTTGATAAAAAGAAATTCAAATAAACTCAGTCAATTGACAATTTAGCGAAGAAGCAACACAAGTTACGAAACGACTGGCAACAAAAAGTGAAGCAAATTTCCAAGCGAAATTCCGGGCAAGAAGTCAAGTAAAAGATGATTTTTTGTTCAGGCAGCAAGTTTCCTCCACTCGGCTTCGTTTTTTTCTCCATTGGACTTTGACTTGTAATATTTGCTCAATAAAAAAAAACTACAACTACTTGAATTATTGTACAAAGAAACCGAGTGGCAATTGTTGAGGCTGTAATTTTAATAAGTCGCTTGAAATGGGAACGAGTTTGGCGCCAGAGCATTTAGTTCGAAATATATTTCTCTCCCTGCATTTCTCACATTTTCCAATTAAGCAACTAATCCATTAATTGCCAGATCAAAATAGCTTAATTTCAGTAAATGAGGATAATTTTCAGAGAATATTAGTAATTGATTTCCTTACTTAATCAATATAAAACAGTGACTAGTTAAGTGACTGGATGTTTCAGAAAATAATAAAAATTCTCGGAGAATAATATTACATTGCCGTCGTTATAAAATCTGTATAAAGAAATTAGATTTCTGACTGGTTGACTGACTGAAAAGTCATTAAGGTAAATTAAATTTTATAAAAAATATATTCCTCAATAAAAAGTGTTGTTTTGCATATTGTTGCTTAAGCCGACTTTTCAAGATCGAAGTAAAAATTTATTGAAGCTTTGTCTAAGTTTTTTCCCTATTTGAAAGTCTATAATTTGTTGTGAAAATAACATTTTAAATTAAGTAAGTAATTGTATAAATAGCACTTTGCTAATAAATAAAGCGTAGATTTCTAGTTGTTGGTACTAAAACCTTTTAATATTGATTAGATTGTGTGAGTATTTAATTTGTATGGCTGTTAAACAGTCAAAAACTATTGTGTTTCCCGCTTTTGCTTTTGCACTATAAAGATTAAAGTGAGAGTCACATAATTAACTCTTACCTAAAAAAAAAACATAATTTATGTGCAGTGTTTCCGGCTAAGCGAATTGAAGAATTGTTAAAAAATGGTCTGGTATTGAAACGAGAGTAGTTAAGGAAAGAATAGTTGAAATGAACTATTTAGCACTAAGGGCTGTCAACCCTCTTTTCCGAAGTGGCACTTATCAAAGTGCAGTGACAAAACATTTGGCCAACTGCCGCTGACTGGGTTATTAATCGACAACACTTTGGTGGCGCCAACGACAGCAGCCGCCCACACAAATACACACACACACACACTCACACTTACACCCATTTAGCTAATGGATATGAAATTGGTTGAATGTATCTGGTTTCTTTTGGTTTGCCAAACACTCGACCCCTCATCCCACAGCTCGGAACAAAACGAGGGAATCGAACCAAATGAAAAGCAGAACGTATTTTTACTACATAGACTACAAACAGGGATTTGACTTCCGGGTGGGATTCCTCCGACACCACACACACACACACACATATATATATATATATATATATATATACACATATTTTCTTTGCTGGGGCTTCACTTTTTTTTATTGATAGACCGCAGAAAGCAAACAATGTTCTTAAACTGACAGCATTGAGGCGTTGCGCACTCGTATTAATTACAATAGTTTCAATTGAAATATCTTTATAGACATACATACATACGTACAATTGGAAAAAACCCGTGGTTTTTTACATATGTGTACATATGTATGTATGCATGTATGTATATGCAACAGCATCAGCAGCAGTGCGCCTTTGGTATGCCAGATAAGACGATAAGATATGCCGAGTGGGCAAACAACAACAACAACAACAAAAACAACAACAACAACAACAACAACCATAACAACACAACCATAACAACAATAACAACTTCAGTTGAACGTGCGAATGCAGCAAAGCCATATAATTATATTTATATCTACAACCCGGTCCCAGTCGGCTGGCCACTTAAAGATACATGAAAACAAGTACACATCTACTTAAAGATACATGAAAACAAGTACACATCTACTTAAAGCGAATTATGGCAAAATAGAGCACTATTGAGTCTGGCAGACTTGATTAAAATTCCATATACAAGTTGCACTTGTATACAATTCAAGGCAGTCACATTCTAATATGGGGGGATACCAAAACGAGGGTTGCTGCCCTGCTATGAATATAGAAATATATATATATATATATATATATATTTATATATATATATAAAATAAAATGAAAGCTCCCCTATTAGCAGCCGACCAAGCAAATCTTCCCATCTCCCTCGACACTTGAGGAAGAATGCAGCACAAAAGTACTCCAGAAAACATTTAATTGAGCTGCATTGACCCCTACTCAAAGTTCTCTTAGCCATAATTGGCAGACAGTCTGATATTTATAGCTTTATTACTTAAAGTGTACATTGTGAATACATATATGTATTTGCTCGATCAGGACGACAAGATATTTGGATGCGTCTGGAAAGTTGTTTTCTATACTCACAACATAAATCTGAATTTTAGAAAATTATCATATTTTTGGCGCCAAGATTAATCAGATTATTATTCAGAAAGTATATTTTTAAGACGGAAGGTTGTGTCTTTCTTGAAACCAAAGTTATGATAATATTTTATTTTTATGTTTTTGAAAAATATGTCGAATTTCCCGTGATGATTAGCTTTTCATTTAGGTAGTTCCCAAGTTTCTTTTTTTAATATTTGAAAATTATTTATATTATTTTTAAGCCAATTGCTCGTTATGAATTTAACCTAATGTGATTATGGCACTAATATAAATACTTTTCACTAAATCTCATCGCTTTTTCTATAAATGATCCAACTTCACTGCCCACAAAAGGAGTTCAGATACTTATAAGGATTTTAAATTATTGCTTGGCACGCTTAATCAGGGCTGGAAAAGTTTCTTGACATTGCGACAAAAGCTGCATGGATTGCAACATCAACATGAACAGCAACAGCAACAGGAACAGTCGCAAAATAAAAGGCACACACTGTTGCTTGAGCACACCAACTCATAGATACTTTTGTATCTGTTTTCTTCAGTTAGTCACTGCCATAAGTTTCAAACATGCAGAGCCAGTGATTTTATCTGTTTGGCGGCTGCAGCTGCCAACTCGCAACGAGTGGCACACAGCATAAAAATTAGACCTGATATTTGTTGACAACAAACATGTGGCCATGTTGCTTTCTTGTTGTTGTTGTTGTTGCTGCTGTTATTGGCTGTGTTGTTGTTGCTGTTGTGTTTGTCGTTGCAAGCTAAACGTCGTGCAAAGATTGTTTGTTGGGTCGCGTGCGGCAACATAACAACAACTGGTAGATACTAACTACACTCAGAGAAAAGAAGTGAGAACTTTGCTATGCTATGTTTCAAGTCTCCATTTTTAAAGGTGTCGAAAAACACGGAATTGCTCTGAATTCTTCGGTATTAGAGTAAAAAATACGATCTTGAAATTCATAAATTGCCATAATTTTGGTACAAAAAGTTGTATTTCATTTACCGGTTTTTTTTTATTAATGGCAATTTTTTGAATGTGAATTTGCCAAAATGCACGATTTTATGTTTCTAAAAACCAGGTTTATTATTTAAAGCTTCCATTTTTTTGCTTTTAAAGACAGAAGCTAAATTTAGCATTTTGAAGTTAAGCTGTTTTGTATTTATTATTTAAGAATGGTTACTTTCTTATTAGACAGAATATTTGTCTGCATTTAGAATAACAGTTTCCAAATGTTCAGATAAATGTTAATTATTCTTGCTATTGAATTCAGAGCCGAAATACAAAAATAACCCTTTCTTTGAGTGTATTCACTGGGCAAATAAATTGTTGTTCAAAAACGAAATTTTGCGACGTCATGGTGTGCAATGTTCTAGGGTCGCCAAGGGTGGATACAGCAAGAACCAGCAAGGATGCGACGGACATTTCCGTGGGGGTTGCTCGCATAATTGCAATATAATGGCATGGATCGACATTGGCCAACGGCAGCCAGCCAGTTTGCAAGTTTGGCCATCAATTCAAGCCAAGTCTGCAGCATTTGCAGTTGAGCAACTTTCATTTTGGGTCTGTCCTCTGTTTGCGGAACTATTAACTGCCAGCCAGCCAAGTTGAGGCTTATCGCCAACGACGTCTACGTCATTGTCGTCCGCACCCGGAGCTCCTCGGTGTCGGAGGGAGTGTCGGAGTCAAAGTTAGGCGACACAATTGCAATCACAATTTAGCATTGTGTGCGAAATGGTGGCGCCCCATGTGCGTGTTTGCCAAAGCCAACGATGCCAACGATGGCAACGACAACTATATACGGCCAGTAGGATGATGATGATGATTACTTCCGTCATCCGGCAGTCGACTGCACTCCGATTGCCAGCGTTGCTCAAAATTTTCCCCTTTAACTTGACTGCAAAATGCAAAATGCAATCAGCACTCAAAATCAAAAAGAAAAACAAGTGAAAAAGTCTCAACGCAGCTGACCACAAGTTGTAGGCCATTATGGACCATGTCAAGGCAAAAATTGTGCACAATAATGAAAATGACATGCAACATGCAACATGCACGCAGATGAATGTTTATTAACGTGTCAAGCTAATTTTATAGACATGTTCCGGAATGGTCTAGTCGCGACTGCTCGACTTCAACATTCCCTTTAACCAGTCCAAAAGAACACCATTTTTTATTTATATAGAAACATATCGTATCAATATTAAAAATCATTTATTGAGTCACCTTCATGAATTTTAATTTTTAGCTTTTTAAAGTAAAATCTAAAGTAAGAAATATAATATATAATATAAAAATAAAATTGATAAATTATATAAATAAATATCTTAGCTGTTACCCTATATGGATTTTGAATGCAACATATATAAATATATTTATTATATTGTTTATTAAAAATAAAACTTTTGTTTTCTTTTGATTTGTAGCCATAACTAAGCGAATGATTAAATATAAATAGAAGCCATAAAATACACGGTTTTATCTCTGAAGAATTTTTCAAAATATTCATTAGCCTTAAATACGTAAAAATATATATATACAAATAAATATATATATATATATTTACAGATATATATATATCTTCAAACAAAAGACTTTTATTGAATTTTTTGTAAATAAATTATAGGTAAATAGCGTTAATTAGGTTTTTGGATCTTACTTTCGTGATGTTGCCGTTGTTAATGGCAAAGGTGCGGTTCGATTATAGTTTTTCTAGCCCGATTTGAACGTTGTGTGTGCTGTGCACATTATCTGGGTCTGCCCCTGGGTCTGGTTGGATCGCCCACGCTGGCAATCTATATAGCCAAATATTTACACACATATGTTGTGCACTTATTTATAAACAAAATATTGTTTGGATTTCGTAGATCGCTGAATGACGACAAGTTCGCTTAAATTACTGCCAATTTTCAAAGAACGAAAAAAATTTATACGTATACATTAGTATCTGTATAGTATCTGATAGATACATTGTACAAGAATGTTTACATGTGTTTTCATTATACGCTTCACAGTTGTGCATTTGATACAGAATGCGTTTCGCAGACTGCTTGCAAATTGAGTTATTGCCGGGCTGACAACGGGTAAAATAATAAAAAAAAAAATATGAATATCCGATGAATGTGGTGAAAGTCCTTAGACCCACCGGCCAATGAAGGGCCAGACATTTTGCACTCTCAGCCCGTTGCAGTCAGATCGACTGTCAGACTGACGGGCTGCGCACGTGAGAAACGACAAAAGTGAGCCACTGTATCCGGAGCAGGGTTGACGGCCAGACGTTTCACACATTAGGCAGGAGTCTGTAGTCAGGAGACAGGAGACAGGCCATCGGACAGGCCGAGAGAGCCCACACTCATCGCAATGCACAAGAGTCACTCCAGCAGCTCGAACAATTTCTAATAATGCCAAAAATGCCAACGCCGGCTGTGACAACAACAGTAGTAACAGGATTGACGGATTATGAGATACCCTGTCTAAAATACATTCGCAAATATGCACTCAGAAAATGAAACCGTCCTCATTTCTAAAAATTGCCCATATTTTTGAATATATATATTTTTATTTTTTTTTTTTAATTTTAAGATTTTACTGCATATTTACAAATTTTATTTGAACTTACAACTTGTAGAAATTTCTGAAAAAGATGTATAATTCTGAAAAGTTTTAACATATTTGTTTTCCATATTTACAAATTATTTTTAATATTTCCAAATTCAGAAAATTTTTGTAGCTTTGAGTGCGAATTTTATTTGGGAGGTTTCTAAGCTGTTGCAGTCGATGAGAGATAGTCAGAAGTAAGAAATATAAAACAAAGAATATATATGCCTCAAGGGGTTGGGGAAGCCTTCTACTGCTTGTTACGTACCTGTGCGAAACTTCAGTATACCCTCTCAGATAATTTCTACTGGGTGCAGGGTAACATCAGCCACTGCGGTGGCTCCGGCTGTGAGCAATTTGTTGAGCCCGAAATGCAGCCAAGTGCCAACAATTTCGTAGAACAGCCCTTTTCGACCACGTCATGTGCTCGTGCCATGTGGTTCCATTTGACCCTCGGCATCGACTTCAGTCCAGTTTGGTATAGTAACGAAATTGCAGTTGCCATTTATGGGCAAATGTAAAATTGTATATTTGTGTGGGGGGGCGTGTGTTCTGTATGCTGTATGCGATTTAGCTGGCATCCTTTTTTCGATTAAACTAATGGAGGACATAACTCAACAGTCGCCACCTAGTATGGCATCCACTTTAATTAATTCCAATGTATAGATATCATTCCAACACACAAAATTTAAAGCATCCACAGCTATGCAGACCCAGACTCTGGCAGACTGGGGTTGGGTTGACTTGGGTTGTCTGCCAGGCATCGGCGACGTGGCGGCTATTAACGGTTCGCATTATTGTTTGTAATTCCCGTTAAATTGCCGAGCTAAAACCAAAACGGTGGGCGGGGCACAATCAAACAGAATACTAACTTTTGCAGACGCGCCCCCAAACAACGAGGAGCCAGCTTTCCTTGCTGAAATGCCCATAGACTCCACTCACCCTTGCCACAGTGTTGCCACACTAATTTGCAGGTCTGTGGAAATATTTTCATGACGCTAGCGTCGCGACGCTGTCTTGTTGCAACCACCCCATCGCTCATCCGCAGCGTTTGCCACGCGAATTCTTCCCTTTTGTGAGAACAACAAGTGAAACACGGAGATGCCGAGGCATCTTTTTTTTTTTGTCCGGAAAATGGTGGAAAATTGAAAATCAACAATATAGTGGCCATGACAAAGGGGGTTGGATGAAAATAAAAAAAGACGACCTGGTTCTGCGTAAAATCTGTTTGCTAATTTGGATCGCAGCCAAAATGAAAAGAAATATACAATTGAAACTTAAATGCCCCTAGAAAATGTGTGTTTAACTACAGTGAGCATTCGATAAGTCAAATTGATTGAAACAAAATCAATAATAAAAATGAAACATTTTCTATCAAGCTAGTAATTTGTGAAAGTTTTTATAAGCAATTGTCACACATCCATTTTTATTATTCAACACTTATTTAATATTATTATATTTTATTTACTCCATATATAAATTGGACGAAAAAAAGATTATAACCAATTTATATTAAAAAGCCAGTAAGAAATAACCAATATAGATTCATAGCTAAGATTTTATATTGATGTTGAAAATATTTTGAATTTTTAAAATCTATAAGAAGACAGCAAGAAATTGTAAAACTCAAAAGTTACCAGTATAAGAAATTGTATTTTATTATTTTTATATTTAAATATATACAAATTAATATTTAATATGAATGAAAACATTATTTCGCCACGAGTATTTTTTAAAATAGTCGACAGTCCGCTGTTGTTTTATCCAAAATAAGATCATCATTCAAAATATACCAATTTATTTGTGTTTTCTCTATTTCATTGTACGCAATTGAAATTAAAAGCAAATGTGCTTGTTTATGTATTAATTCTGCAGAAAATCAATGTTTTTCGTTATAGATTTTGACTGTTTGAATGTTCTTGTTGCTTGCAACATTGGAATTGATGCACTTAAGTAATTTAAGTATATTGCATATTTATCAACATTTGAGCAAACACTTTGCAAGTCTCTTTGCTGTTAAATTAAGCAACGCGACATGTTTTTATACTATTATACCAAAATAGTATAATAATATATTGGTTTTGTGCAATGTCCGTCATGCTGTCTGTCCGTCTGTCTGTCTGTCCGTCTGTCTGTCTGTCCGTCTGTATGAACGCGCGTTCCTCCGACACCCTTAGAGATAGAGACTTGAAACTTGGAACGTATACTGGAAAGTACCCTCAAAAGTTAAAGTGTATTGGGTTTGGACCTACGTCCACTAGGGAGCTAGAAAATCGATAAATTCGATTTTAGCAAATCGATAAGTCAAATTTGGTAGGTATATTACTGGTAGTCGCCTTTAAGAACCGATAACAAATTTGTGATGCCACGCCCAAACCTACGCCTATAATCAACAATTCCGATTGTAAATCGATAACTCCGTTTATATCCCGAAAATTTGAAAGATAGAGTTACCAAACTTGGAATGTAATTTGCTGGTAACCTCCTCAAAGGAATGTCATATCAATTTTTGGGCCACACCCACATCCGCCGCCCCCAGGAACTTCGTCCCTATTAATTTAAAATGCGCATATCTGCCGTAATTTGCAAGCTAGAGTCGCAAAATGTTACTGGTTACTCCCCCAAAGATCGATAAAAAAATTGGATGGCCACGCCCACTCCACCTACCTGAACCGATACACCTGTTGGTGTAAATCGATAAACCCATATATCTCACGCAATTTGAAAACTTAAGTCACCAAATTTTAAAGGTATATTGCTAGTAACTCCCTTCATAAATGTGGAAAAAAAATTTTGGACCACGCCCACAAAAAACGATAAATGCCTGTATCTCCCGCAATTTAAGAGCTACAGTTCTCAAATTTAGAAGGTATATTACTAAGATCGAACTCCAAAATTTTTTTGGGCCACGCCCACTACCGCGCCCAAAACTGATAAACACCCATATGCCCCGCAATTCAAGTATTTCTTAACTGTACACAAATTAAGGCATAATAGTATTCCGCTGTCGGTTACGTCCGACTGCAACGTTCTATCTTGTTATTATTTGCCGTTAACAAATTGCATTTGGCACAAGTGCATTTGCAGCCGTTAACGGCGACAGCTGCAAATGCATCTAGCAACAGCAACAGCAACAGGAACAAGTCGATAGAGCCACACGATTGTTTGTTTTAATTTTATATCAAAAGAAATCGAAAATATTTTATAGCTGCCACTAAAAATAAGAATGGCGCAGTGCAGCCAACGAGCAGAACACAAAAAGAAAAGCTACCCCACAAATGCTACTTTGTAGCTCAAAATTTGCCCATTAATAATGACTCACAAATCAAATATCAGAACACAAATTTAAATATTTTAAATAAAAAAAAAATATATATATAAATATAGACAAAAGTCAAGCAAATTCCGCTGACCAGATTTAAAGCCGTTGATTTTGTTGTCGTAGCGACACCGTCGGTGGCGCTTTGGAAACCACAAAAGTGTGGGCGTGGGTCATGTTATTGGCGCTGGCGACCCCGACCCCGACACAATGTGGCAGCCTTTCTCTCAATCCGTGTGCATACAGTATACATATATATACAATATATATACACATGTCAATCAATCGATTTCTGTTACGTTTCCAACAACAGTTCAAAAGGACAACAACATTTATTTGTTTGCACTCATTAAAATGAACGTAAGCAAAGAGGCTCTCAGCGGAAACCCCATCGCGAAGGTACGAACTTGAGCAGCGAAGACTGAAAATGACAGCTCAGCAAACTGCAACAAAACAATTTGGTTCTTATGCAAATACTGAGAATAAAAGCAAAAAATAAAAAACAAACAAAAAACAAAAACCAAAAACAAATTGATACAAGACCGATAACAGCCATATGATGCAAAGAAAATAAGCGCGTTATTCTAGAATTGCTTGCAAGCGAGGGCAGCTTGTAAAATTGATTAAATTTCTCAATTCAACATCAAAGACTACATATATATATTTCTATAGTCTTGGGCAATATGTTATAGAATCAATGAACAGCTGATCTTTCTGATCTCAGTTGTAAGTTTGTAAATTGGCTTTTGGGGCGATGGAGGTCAGCAAAGATACATTTCTTTAAATATTATATAAGTACCCTATACACTCAGAAAAAAAATATCGTAAAATTGTATAAATAATTTTTCAGAAAAATATGAATGCATTCATTAATTTTATAAGAAATTCTATTTAAAATTGTGTAAATATTAAACTATATCGCTACCTATACTTATTTAATATAGTTTAGTTGTTGTCTGCCTTTTCTGAGTGTATTTTGAATTTTCTCGTTTTCATTCATAAAGTGAAAAGTCCACAGTCTGTTAATTAAGGCATTTGTATTCAATGTTTAATGTATGGGTTACGCAAAGATGTGTTAATTGATAAACTGGAATTCAGTGGAAACTGCAAACAAAAATAAAATTCATCAATGGAAAATGAGTCACTTGACCTAAATAAATAGTTGTTAAAATATTTACAAAATATATGAACATATTAAATGCATTAAATTGCTAACAACTTTTTATGCTGTTCCAGCATAGCAATGATTACCTTAACTAAATGATTATAATATCAACAAAACATCAGCTAAAAGTAGTCAGATATTTATTTGTATTAAATGCAGCACTGAAGCATAAGCAACTCTATTTAATTTTTAATTAAATTTAATGGGTACAAAACATGTGTACTTACGATAACTAAAAATATATTTGTATATCTTTTAAAGATTTTAATTTTCTATTCAACGACAAATTAGCTTTGTGTGGAAAACCAAATGGTTCAGTGAGTAATAAAAAAATAAATGAGAACAAAGTTCGCTTAAGAAACAATTCTCATAACTAATTTTGATTTGCCTTTAAGCATTACTAATCACATATCAGCCTAGACATAATTATGTCTGTCTGTTTATCTGCCAGTCGGGCATAAGCCACTCAATAAACCCCTTATTAAAATTCTTTATTGACGTTTTTGCTGTCAGTTGCCAGGTTTTTGTTTAAGTATTTGTTCCGGTTTTTTCTTATGTTTTTTGTTTGCAATTTAGTTTTTTTTTTCTTTTTTGGCATGCCTCTGTTATTGTTATTTATGTACTTTGCTGTTTACACACAAATTTCACCAAAGTAATGCCAGAGACAGAAGAGACAGACACATGGGTAAGGGTGATAAAGACGGAGCCCAACCTATGGCAAATCATATGGCATTGAACTTTGACAACATTGGACGATGTCAACACTCTGAAACTACCGCAGTGGGTTGTGTGTTTTGGTCAAGGCAATTCCGATTGTGATTCCGATTGCGATTGCGAGAATCGGAGTGACAAAGTGCCACTAGAAACTATGGAAGACCTAAACATCAATTTGTATTTGTGATCTAAACATGCATAACTGTGTGATTATTTATGGCCAGAGACAATAGACTTGTTGTGTCAATGGCCAACAAGAAGCATCAATGGCCAGTATTCAGTATTCGGTGTGGTAAGCGTCATGGTGAAATACATGCAAAAAAAAAAACAAAAAAAAAAAACATTTTGAACGGTTTTTTATTTTCTATTTTGGTAAGGTCAACAATATGGATTTTTTATGTTGCTTTGTTGTCAACAGGGTTTTCGGGGTGGCTTTTCCATGGCTAAAACGGGCGCAATGCATCAAAGTGAAGCTGATTGTCAGCTGAACTTGTTTGCTGCCGGATTTTGTGTGTGTGTGTGGAGCACAGCTATAAATCCACATCCGTGTCGACAGAAAGTGGAGCAATCCGACTAAAAACAAAAAAAAAAAAATAAACCTCTTCACGTCTTCATGTTTAGTATTTCTGGTTCTTGGTTAGGTGGTTTGCCTGATTTTCTTGTTTTTGGTTTGCGTTGCGTTTGCTGCGGTTGTCTTTGCACTCGCAACTGCTTAATTGAAGTGATTTGCAGTCAATTATTGCGAAAGAGAAATTCTAAAGAGCTGCACTAACTTTCGACTGTGAAAGTAGCGCGACTTACGAATCTTCACACTCGGCTCTCCAATGTCCACTTCACAGACATCTCTAATAACAAGTGCTCGAAAGTCTTTGCACCTATTACCAGCATGCAGCTGGCCAATCTAATGATTATGGCCAAGTATTCCAAGCAAATTGGCTGCTAAATTGGTGACGCCTCCTACTGAAAATACTCGTATCTCTTAATTGTCATCTAAATGAGGTAAATTGCTAAATACGTTTAGCTACAGTTAACAATATCAGCTTTCGATTTCCCTATTGCCAATTTGTGTAATTGTTGCCAGCGATTTGATTTCGATTTGCCTTAATTGCGTCGCAAAGTGGGGCAATTGTCTTCAAATCAGAAATTTGCGCAAACTGTTTTATGCTAATAATAACAAGATACGCAAGATGATGACGTCAAAGCCAAAGATACTAACTGACAACTGCACGTCTGATAAAAACCGGTTCGTGCGCACTGCCCAGAAAAGGTTCCTTTTCACTCGCTCTCGCTGAGATACTGACTTGCTTATATATATATATATATATTTATTTACATAAGGGTGGAGTAAAATAATACGTTTTCCTTAAACTTGGGTTTCCCTGTATCGATAAACTGCGAGATCAAAATTATAACTTCAAGAAAATATTATCAGCTACTACAGTTAAAATATATAGTTTCAAATATAAATATATTTGAATTGTATTATATATACATCGAGATGTTAATGTATGAGGTCAAAATTACTGTTTTCAAAGGAAATATGTTGATTGATTGATTTATAAATATTATGTTTTACAGATTTGAATAATTGTGTATTTTATCTGATTTAAATATAAAAAACAATATATGATTCTTTCTGAGCGTTGTTCGATTTTGTTAAACCACATGTACATGTAGATTTTATATATATTATTATTATTATTTATGTATATAGTTATATTTATTTATATTGCTTTTCCTTATCAATTGATGAACAATAGACTTAAGTTGATAAGTGCAATGTTTTAGTTTAGTACGGAAGAGAAGATATTGATCTTTTAAAATAAATAAACAATTCACAGCTATAAATAAATGTTTATTTTAAATATACCACTTATATAGACATCCAAACCCTAGTACACAATAATTTAAACACAAAATGAGCTGAAAATATAAATATATTTGCATCTACACGGAATTTTCTGAATCAGATGAAATTTATATATACATATATTAAGTGGTATAATCCGTCCAGCTTTCTAATTAATTTAATTTTAAAAAATCATCTACTGCTCAACTTTTCAAAATAATGAGAACAATTTTTTCACATTTTTTGTTTTCTTTTATTTGTTTTCTTATATACATTAAGCAGGCAATTTCGTGAACCATTTTAATATAATTTTATGATATTATATTATATAATTTGTTGACAATACTTGAGATGCGGATCTTAACTCAACCCTAACGTACATGATCTGCATGTATATATATAGTTCAGATTTATATATGTATATATATGTATACATTTAAATACATAACTTTTGCAAAAGCCGAGATGACTTGTCGCTAAAAGTAAACACAATCTGAAATGATGCGACAGAGTTGATCGCCCTCTCGCAGACTGGTACGAAAGATGCCGAAACCAACAACAACAACAACAACAACAACAATAAGAGCAGCGAGAATAACAACGGTAACAGGGTCATAAACAATAAACAATTAAAATAAGTGACAGACCATGTATAATACTGCTATGTAGCAAGAGCGGCAACAACTGCGACTGTGAAGTTGCCACGATTTGTATCTGGTGTGAAATGTTTTGATTCTGTTAAATGCTTCTACACATTTCTACAAAATTAAGTTGCCACAGCCAACAAAAACAAAAAAAACCTGGTGTCCATGTGTGCGTTTGTATAGTTGGTCTATTGTCGTGTTTAGATCTGCCAACAGTCGTCAGTTTGCGGAGGTGGCGCTTATGGACATGATCACCACCAGTTTGGTTAATGATTCAAGCAAATTATTTAAGCCCAAATAGAAATGGAACGGGAACGCAGTTTAATAATTGATTAAAAAAAAAAAAAATTACTGAGATAAAAATATATAATTGAATTAAATTAATATATACTTATAGTGTTGGAATTACATTTATAAATATATTTATTTAAACAATTACAATTTTACCTTAATCGAGCACTCAAGCAAAATATATAATATTATTATATCTATTTATGAGTTGGCAACTTAAGATGGTAATGTGTTTCTTAATTTTTGTTATGCATACAAATTGGAATTTAATCAAAAATATTTTATATTAATTTTATTTAATATGATGTACAAGAACAATAATTTAAATAAATTAATGACGGATATAGTTTTAATTAGATTTTGTACATTTATACATATTTTTGAATCGAAAAAAACAAGACAATATGTCACTAATAAACTGAACTATATGTCAAATCAATTTTTAATAACAATATAACCAAGAGATAAAAAAAAATTGTAATTATCTGAATATTATCCATAACGCTTGAAAACGATTTTAAAAAGCTTTAGATTCTTACTTCTGATATATGGTTGCACTCAAAACAATAGTATTGCTACTCATCACAATTTTTGATGGTGAATATGTTTGTTTATTTTTTCAGATTTAGAATTTTTGCCAATTATTTTCAGTACAGCTATATTTGTTTCTGTGATGAATATTTTTCTAAAATGTATTCAAAATAAGACATTTAATTTTTTTATGATGATTCGTAAATTTCAAAAATATTTGTAACGAAATGCGTGTTACGCTTAGTGCGATTCTGTGGCATGTTTTATTGCAAGTGTAACTTTTACCAAACACATACTCACACACACACACACACAGACATATAACCACATTAACCACGGCACAACAAATACAAAACTACAACAACAACTTGGCCGGTACTCTTGGCTTTATCTCATAATAATCTACGCGCATGTGCGGCATATCTTTTCAGTCAATTTCAAGTACATTTTACCTTTTTTGTTTTGTGCCACCGCCGTCGCCTGCCTGTTGATAGGCTGGAGCTAGAGATCGAGTTCGTTTCAGAGAGTTGGAGCTGGAGTAAAATTGAGTTAAGCAAACAGCTAGCAGCAGCAGCAGCAGCATCAGCAGCAGCGGCAGCAGCAGCAGCAGCAGGAGCAGCAGCAGCAGCAGCAGCAGCAGCAGCATCATCAGCAGCAGCGGCATCGGCAGCAGTGGCAGCAACTACAACAGAAGGAGTAGAGTCAACGGCAATGGCAACGGCAACGGCAAAGGCTTTGGCTACGGTAACGACAACAAGCGCAGGCAACGTTTGTCGGTCAAAATCAAAATCAGCCCCAGCCTTTGTTCCTCCAATTCCGAGAATCGTGGACCAGTTATGAAACAAGTCTGCAACATGCACACACACACACAAACACACACACACACACATACACACACTTACACTTACACCAGTAAGAAAAGGAGTGAGCGAGACAGAAATAGAAGGATAGCGTGCGGTGAAAAACAATAAAGAACCAAACCAGAGCCCGGCAACTGCCCAAAGCCATGGGCAATGGGTCTGGGTTCTGGGATCTGGGTTTCGACTTGCGCCAGTGCCAGTTTCGGTCTCGTCTCGTCTCGTCTCGTTAGCTGCATGCACAGCGCAAAATACTTTATGCTCTTTGCTGGTTACTTCAGCTGCGTCTTCGCTCTTTGTCTGTGGTGTACCTGCCATTTAGCTTTTGGTCTGCGCTGCTGCGCACAGTGGGGCCACTTCGTTCAAAAAGTTCCAGTCAAAATGAATTAAGTAAATTAAACTTTTTATTTACTTACAATCGCGCGGAATTTTTAAAATATATTTTTCTGAAAAATAGAAAATTAGTTTTGATTGCAATTTTTATTTAAGGGCGATTCAGGAAATCTCGGCTTTTGGTTGATTGATGTAAAATTATTATAGGTTCCAAAACTTGTCTATATATTTTTTTCCTTCTCAACATTAATCTCTAATTCTCGCTCTCTTGTTAACGTTTTACTTTCCTTATTACTAAACTAACAAAGTTGAACAATTTTTGGTCAGATATAGGTCTTTCAGAATATCCAAATTACTAACCATAAACACTGACACTTTTATTTACCCGCAGATTTATTATTTTATTTTTAAATTAAAAATGTAATTTATTAATTTATTTTAAATTTGATATTTGTATATTTAATACTAGACGTAACGTAACATTTTTTTTTTGTTTAATGATATGCTGACTATTTATGTAGCAATACTAAAAATTCTATTTTGCTTAATTTTCATTTAGCTTGTCACACATAAGTTACAATTCTTGCAACAAAATAAGTCGAGTGGCCACACTGTGCAACGCGTCGACCAGTTGCACTCGGTGTACACCGCACAGCGACTGCAACTTAATTTCTTGCAGCCGCGACGCAAGTACTCCATCATGTTTGGGGCGCAGTAAAAATAAATTAACAAAGCCATGCAGCTAGCAGCTAGCAGCCGGGCCAACACTTCCCGACTTCTCTAGCTACCCGATATGGGTTTTAATAACTTGGACAAGAACAGTGCTGTGCTCTCTCATGACACCAACTGCAGCACAGATGTACAGTCTGTGGATCAAGATCAGTCATCATTTGCTCCATTAATCATAAAGATACAGACATGAATATATACATGTGTATATCAAGAAGTTAATACTCTCTAACTACAGAAGTAAAAAGTAAAATAGCTTTGTTGAGGACCTCAACTAAAATACAATATAATCTCAGATTTTCATTTACAACGAAATTCCCGAACTGCAGTTAAACCAAAATTATCTCATCTCACCAAATTAATTCAAACTTAAATTCAAGCTTGATTTATTTTAACTGTTGTTGTTTATTGTGGGAAACAAAATTGGATTTGTATTTAACAAAAATTGATTCAAGAATCAAAAGTGATAAACCCAAAATTAATTGCTTAGTTTGTTGTCGTCATAACTTTGACTCCTATTTTTAGGAAAACATTCTAGATTTTGAATTTTGATTAATAATTAATTGCATTTAATATTGAAGATTGTACATTTTAGTACATCTAGTTTAAAAAACACTTTTCAAATGCATTCCCTTTTTTTTGGAAAACTTCTAAACTTCTTCTATGGGATGGGCGGGCTTTTCCAACACATTTGCATTTTATCTATTTCGAATGATGAAATACCAAAGTGTTTCATCATAATCATTTGTTTACATCCCAATACATGAGAAATAAATACATAAAAATTTGTATATCCACTGAAAAGGGTATGTTTTTCGTTCTTTTTTTTTCATTAAGCTTTATGCTCTGCTCGACTTTTGAAATGTACATATGTGAAACGTGAAACCTTCGTTTTAATCTGCTTGGCGAATTACTGGTAAGAGATGAACTGAGTTGCATGCATGTATGCTATGCAAAACAAGTTGCCACCGACACGTAGGTGGCTTTTGGATACTGAAAAGTGGTTCAACAGCCTCTTCTCCTGGGCCAGCAAATTAAGACCTTCCTGCCAGCTAGCGGCTGCGCCTTTTGCGTTCTGCCCCAAAAACCAAAGACTCAAGCAACAAACTCGTTGTGTTGGCCAGTCCCAAAAAAAAAATAAGTAAATAAATATAAAAAATAAAAACAATCATTCGCTTGCCACTAACGTAGACACGACACTTTCACTTGAGTGGATAATGTAGCTCAATTTGGCATTCTATTCTTCTTTTGATATTCGACGGAAATAGAAAGTATTGCCTGACACAGACTTATGCAAACATTTTTTTTTTTTTGCATTTATTTACACGCAAATATATTGCCTGGAATTGTATCGAAATGTGAAATGTGGCTATTTAAATGAGTTCGCGTGGCATTCTGTTAGTGGATCGAAAGTATTTTGCTTTTGAAATATTCGCAGATGGTAATTGAATGAATTGGAATGAATGTTTCTCAATTTGAATGATGCATGGTGATCTTAAAAAAGGCATACCAACAAAAAGAGGCCGCAATTCGCTTACAGTTATATCCAGCTTACGAATTGGCATATATATTTATATATATACATATTAGCGTGTCCATTGTATTGTGTACCAGGCCTGGCAACCGAGCAGCGCAGAGCGGCAAAGTTCATTGACCAACGCTTAGCCAAGACACGAACCACAATGTTAAACGTCTGTTTGTGTGTGTGTGTGTGTGTGCTGACCAATGTTCATAAATTTGCATAACTTGCAATTGCTAGCTAAATGTCCATATTTAAGACCCCTTAATATTTCATAACAGAGACTCGTCATCATTATTGTTATCATTATGATGATGATTATTATTATTATTATTATTGGTGCTGTCAACGCTTATGCAACTTGACTCTAGGCACCGCCTGGCGCTTAACTATGGAAAATGCCACACAATCAGTTGCATTGATTTCCCAAAGACTCGAATTATGGACCACGTCTACAACAATGCCACAACAAAAGGAAAATCGTTGGACCACATTATTGCTGTTATTGTTATTGCTGTCACAGCTGCTGCTGCTCCACCATTTCTTATTCAAATTGTGAGCCAAGAAAAAGTCTCACGCGCTGCCCTCGTCATAAAAGATACAAAAGCGCCGAAACAGAAAAAAAATCAGCTCCGTTGCCTCCACCAACCACGAGTGTGGCTCAGATTTAAGTTTGTTATTGTTGTTGTTGTTGTTGTTGTTATCACTTTTTTTTCTTGCGCTTTGCGGTTCGGGTATTTTTTATTACGTCACGACTCTGCAATACATTTGACAAATTTATTTCTATTAAAGGCAATTTCTTCGAAAGTGTAGACATGAATTGAATTTCGCTTGATTGAGTTGTTTTTTAAGTGCCTTCCCTTGTTAGACGACTATTGTTATTGCTATCGGTAAGGGGGGTGGGGGGGTTATTTACGCTGTACGAATATCTACAGTGCTACTAGGAAAAAAGTAATTTTAATGTATTGTATTTTGTGTGTACGTAAATTTGATGACACGTGCAACTGATTGATGTGCACAAATTATTTGGATTTTAATTAATAATAAAAAAAATACGTTATTTACATCCTTCTAAAAGATATTCGCAATATGATATAAAAATCTGAAAATAAGCAACAATGAATCCAAAATAATAAAATATGTCATGCTTATTCATATAATTTAACTTCTATTATTCTTCGAAAACGATCTTCAATGTTTATAAATATTCTAATTTTGTTTCTTAATTTTATCTTTTATAGCCAAATCTTATTTCTAAATACACATATTTGATTTAAAATTTTGAATTTGGTAGAAGCGAATAAGGTAAAATATGATATATCGTACAGCATATAGCATTTCTACTCGATTGTCATTTCATTTGCAATATAAACAATAACAGCTTTTGCCTATGCTTTTATATTTTGCTTTCGACGCAAAGAAAAACAACAACAACAAAAAAAAACCAAAAAAAAAAAACGAAAAGAAAAAATCAGCAGAGGGAACAGAAAACCGAATTGAGCTTATTAATGCAAAACGTGGCAGTTGGCACAAGTTGTCACAGTTTTCATTAGGTCATCGCCGCATTTGCATATGTTCGCAGAATCAAAAAATGTTTACGCCAAGAATACTCAATACACTGAGAATGGCTGAGGAGCCAGTTTAAGTGGCAAACTGGGAGCAACTGGACACTGGGCAACAGCAACAGCAGAGACGAGATGACAAATTAAGCTCGATTGTGTGAGAAAAGCAAAGAAAGTTGTGCAGGTGCCGCAGCTGAGCTGAGCTGAGCTGAGCTGAGCTGAGCTGAGCTGCCCAGCGGCAACTTTCCTTGTCCAGAATTAACAGCGAAGACGCAGGAAAATTGGCAATCATTTGTAAACAATGTGCGAGGCGAATCGTGGCTCATGGCTCATGGCTCATGGCTCATGGTTAATGGCTGTGGGTGCGGCAGTGGCAGCGGCGGGTTGAGGGGCGCGGCCTGCCCGTATATATGTACATACATATATACATATCTATTGACTGCTCAGCGTGGTCAGAAAAATAAAAGAAATATGCGCCGCGTGACCCACTTTCAAGTTGTTTTTTGTGTCTACTTTTTTTTTGGTTTGTTTATTTGTTTGCACCACGTCGTTCCTCGTTTCTCGTGTCTGAGTCTCTTTCTAAACAACAACAAGTTTTGAGGCAAATTAGCCGCCAACAGCTGCAAGTATTATCGACATCGCTCATTGAAAGTTGATTAACCACTTGCCAACTACTTGTGCCCAGAAGTTTGAGAATACTTAACTGCTAAATGCTCTCTTTCTTATATAATTAAACAATATTTGGCAATGTGATTTTCTTTTAATTTTTGTTAACAATAACAACATATTCTAAGGAGTAAAATTAAAAACTTTCAATGATAGATGCAGGCATAAATATATACACATAAGATACAGATACGGGATACAAACAGAGGGTTAACAATTTGTTTGCACTTTTGTTCAATTTAGTCGATTTGTTTCTATTGTCTTTCAGTTTAATTTATTATTTTTGTTGAATTTCAATTTGAATTTCATTGCTAATCAATGTAAATTATTTTAATGTGTGTGAGTGTGTGTGTTTGAATATTTTGAAAGTCATTTATAGATGAAAATGAGTCTTCAATTTATCTTGTTTGTCTGTCGCATCCAGTGCCAAAGTCCACTGATTTGTCTGTTATTGGCATACTGAACTATTAGATACCCTATATAAAAATATATCTCAAATTAAATTTCGGAATATTATTGTTGAAAATATAATATTTGATTAAAAGTCCCATTAGGTATATAAAATTTAAATTTAAATTTGAAATTCCCCTTCTTATGTTAATTAAGGGGTATATTTTGTGACCTCAGGTTGCAATGTTGCGAGCTGTTGGCTTATTGCACGACATCAAAGTGACTCAGCAACTTTGTGTCAGCAACACTGTTGCAGCTGTGTGTTGCTGGTGGATATGGATATGTGGATATATTTGTGTGTAGAATAACTGCACTTTTGTTGCCATTAGTTTGGCAGCAATGATATTAATTTTGTTCACAATGCTAACGGATGTTGGCTCAGCTGCATGTTGCAGTCATTTGTCCTTTTGAGCATTCACTTTACCTATCCATCATTTGTACGAGACAGAGAGAGAGAGAGAGAGAGAGTGAGAGATAGAATGAGAGGATGAGTTAGAAAGAAAGAGACCTTCGTGAGAAAATGTGTGAGGAAAACCCAGAAAATAGCCGCTATTTCCGCATTCGCATACAATGCGTTTGTTCAAAGGCAACACGCAGACAAGGGCCAAAAGCACAGTTCATGGTAACATATAATTGGCCTAGGTCATGAGAAAATGGATCAATGGCACAGGCAGACAGTAACTTGATTTTATTTTAGAAAGTAAATACGAAACCTACTTCAAGTGAGAGTTAAATGATCTTCAAGCAAGTATCTCCGATGATATCAGTCAGTTTTAAGCCTGAATTAAAACTTGAACAGCGCTTAAAACATAATCTGCTGTATGAAAAAAATAAAAAAATAATTACTTAACGATTTCACATTTTCACTTAAATTATTAAATTAAATAAATAATGAAAAATCAATGAAAAATGTATGTTAAAAAAATTGGCTTTTTTTTAATTCCAGAGTCGATTTAAGTTATTAAATTATAAACTCATAATATATATCTAATTTTAAAAATCTATTTATATATGTGGATACAACTCTAACATAAGCTCTTGGTTATATTATTATAAGTATAAAAAGATATCACATACACAATATTCTTATATAGTTTATCAACATCCAAAAAGTAATGATTTTTTTATTTTCCTGTGCATTGCAGTTGACAGACGAAGTTGTGCGAAAGAAGGGCGAATACCAAAAACATTTGGAGGGCTACAAGGCGTTGCGCACGCGCTTCGAAGAGCACTACATAAAAGGTGAGTGACCCCACTGGCATAAGGGTGTATCAGTTCGCTAATCAATCAATTGCCCACTTTAGCACCCAGCCGAAGTGGTCGCAAACTGGACGATGTGCGGGATAAATACCAGAAGGCCTGTCGTAAATTGCATCTCACACACAATGAGTACGTGCTGTCCATCACGGAGGCCATTGAGGTGGAGAAAGATTTCCGCACCGTGCTGCTGCCGGGTCTGCTCGAGCACCAGCAGTCGGTGCAGGAGAGCTTCATACTCTTGTGGCGCAACATACTCTTGGAGGCGGCACAACACGGCGATCTGACTGCCGACAAATTCAAAGAGATACAGAAACGCATCGACACTGTGATAGGCGGCATTAATCCGGCCGAGGAATACGGCGAGTTTACAGAGAAACACAAGTAAGCAATATACACAGTGAACAATTATAGTTTAGCAATAAATTCAATACCTGTTAACAATTTTATCGTATTCGTATTTTTGGTAAGACAATTAAACTATCTTAATGACTGAATAATTGAATTATACAAAATTTAAAAAATTGTATTCAAACTGAAATTAGAATTAATTTTCTTACTTTTGCCTGTACTTGGACAAAGAGGAGCAGAGGACAGCATGCTGAGCATACCTTGATTTTTAGTTTTTTTTTCTCGATTGTGGAGCACACTAAACTTGTTCTGCTACTCCAGCAAAAAAACAAAGCGTCAGTCGAATTTACGCAGCTGCCTGTTTTGCTTGTTGGACACTTTTGGCACACATGTGTTAACTGCAGAGTTACAATTACAGACTCTATCTTAATTTGAAACGGTTCTTTACGCTCAAAAGTACACAAATCTTTTTACTGTTAAGATTTTCTTTTTATGAAAATTGTGTTTTTTGTCAACAATGTCAACAGTGACAACGTAAACAACAACAACGCCAAAACAAATAATTTAATTTACACCAATTCCAATAAAAAAAGCAAAATTGCGACAATCGAAGAGCAAAATTAGGATGCAATACTTCTGCTGGAGCTCGGGCAGCACCACAAGCGCTTGAAGATCTGCTGACTGATTCAGACACCGATATCGAGTCAGTTGACATGAAAGAGATGTTGGTGCCTAGTTCACCAATATACCCCCCGAGTGTGGCTAATCCTATTGAAGCTGCTTATGATGAGGATCCGAATCTAAGCGCTGCTGCCGAGATACGCGACTGCTCGCAATCAGACGCACCTATTGTACAACCTGCAGAAAGTCGGCAAACAAGACCATCTAAGCCTCCCCCACTTATTGCTGAGGGTATCACCAACGTGGTTGGACTGCTTGAAGCATTAAATGCTGTCACGCCGCCCGACAGCTTTATGCTCAAATGCAGCGGTGGTGGTACTGTTAGAGTAATGCCAAGTGGTACAGTATAAAGACTGTTTACGGATAAGCGAATCCCGTTTCATTCGTATCAGTTGAAGGAGGATAGAGGCTTTCGCGTGGTGATCAGGGGACTGCATCCTTCCCTGCAGAAACTTGATCGCATCAGAGATGAGCTGGCCAGACTTGGGCATGCAGTGCGGGGTGTCCAAACCATTGTAAGCCGCATAACTAAAAAGGAGCTGAATCTTTGCTATTTGGAGCTGGAGCCGGCTGCAAATAACAAAGAGATATACAATCTACGGTCAATCTCTCAAGTGCGTATATCAGTAGAGTGCCCTGACCGCCATTTGGACATCCCCCAGTGCCACCGCTGCCAGGAATTTGGCCATACTATGAAGTACTGCCAAAAGCAGCATCGCTGTGTGAAGTGTGGCTCAGCACATGCAAGTCATGAGTGCAAAAAATCTTTGGACGCTGAGTCCGAAATGTGCAAACTGCGGCGGAAATCATCCAGCAAGCTGGAAGGGGTGTCCAGCTTATCAGCGGGTTTCCAAAGAACGGAAGCTTGTGGCTCAGTCACAAAGGCCGGCTCAAGATCTACAAAAGTCGCGACCAAGAATCCTGGCACCTATTCGCAGTGAACATTTTTCATATGCTGATGCTGCCAGACTTTCAACGGCTCCTCAGCTACTGCAGCAACTTGGCCAACAGCAACAGCGTCACTGTCAGCAGCAGGTTCACCATCAACAGCAACCTCAACAGCAACACCGCCAGCATCTGCAGCAGGAGCAACAGCCACCCTTGTTGGTTAAGCAAGTTGCACCGCAGGCTCCTGACCAACAGCGAAAAGCTCGACGTCAGAAAACTCGAGAGAACGCGCAACAACAATTGAAACAGTCTCAGCAACACCAGCAACAGCAACACCAGCAGCAGCTACACCAACGGCAACAGCAAGAACGTAAACAACAAACACGACATCAACAACAACACCAGCAGCAACAGCGTCAGCAACATCAGCAGCCCCAACAGCAGCAATTCCAGCAAGTGCAACAGCCTCAATTGTACCATGAGTATTCCCAGCTCCAGTTTGACAGTCTTATGTCAAAATTCGACAAGTTGAGTGAGACGCTTATGGCCATGATGAGCCTTTTGCACGCTGCACTTGCAAACAGATGAGCCAAATTGGGATGCGCATTGGCGTGTGGAACGCCAATGGTCTTGCAAATAATGCCAACGAGTTGGAGTTATTTATTCATCGCCATCATATAGATGTAATGTTGGTCTGCGAGACTCATTACTGCTCCAGATCACACTACAGGCTACCAGGCTACGACATCCACCTAGCCAATCACCCTTCTGATCGCATGCGTGGCGGAGCAACAGTGATCATAAAATCTTCACTACAACATTGTGTGCTGCCATCATTAAGTTGGCTCCGCGCACAATGTGCTGTCGTTAAAGTCTCTAGTGATCAAGGCGAAGTAGTCCTAGCGGCTGTCTATTGTCCACCACGTTTTGTGTGGGAAATAGAAGACTATAAATGTCTCTTCGAAGAGCTTGGCCCCAAGTTCCTGATAGCTGGAGACTGGAATGCTCAACACCATCTCTGGGGTGCTGCGTTGGATAATCGCCGTGGGATTGCGCTTGCGGATTGCGTGAGAGACTCCAACCTCCAAGTACTTGCCACAGGAGGTGCGACGCACTACTCGTACGGCAATCATAGGCCGACAGCAATCGACTTTGCTGTGTACGCTGGGATCCGGTCTGACTGTCTTGGTATATCCGAGCGAAATGAGCTTAACTCCGATCACATCCCTTTGATCGTTGAGTGGAGAGTTGCTGCAACTCTATATGCTCCCAAGACACGTCTTCTGCCGCGCAAGGCAAACATCACCCGATTCCGGCAGAGGTTGGAGCAGCTTGTGAACTTGAACATGGAGCTGAGTTCACCGGCTGATATTGACGATGCAGCGGAGTTATTCCTGAGTAATATAAACGTAGCAGCGGAATATTCCATGCTTGGCCAACCACCTTGTTCGCCTCCCAGTTCAGCGCAGCCTCTTTCAAAACCTGAGATTCTGGATCTGGTAAGGCACAAGAGAGCACTGCGTCGGCAATATATGAGCTCACGTAACCCGTTGGATCTAAGGGATTTTAGGCGGGCTGCGCACGAGCTGCGAAAGCTGCTGTCTGACACTAAGAGCAAATATTTCCAGGATATGCCCCGCAATGCCGATCCCAATAAGAATCATGGATTCAATTTGTGGAAGGCAACGCGTTGTGTCAAGCGGCAGCCACTTAGGCGGATCCCCATTATGCAACCGGACAACACTTGGTGTCGATCGGATGCAGAGATTGCATCGGCGTTTGCGAATGAGCTGCAAGATCGTTTCACGCCATTTGCACTTGCATCGCCCAGCCAGGTACAGGATACTGAGGCATTTTTAAATGCAGATCTCGACCCTGTACAACCGATCACACCTATCGCCCCTGAAGTCCGCTTGCAGATTCACAGGTTCAAGTCCACTAAGGCCCCTGGCTATCCGTCTTTTTATGTCTATCGGATCGGTTTTCTATATCATGAACTCCGATAGAAAGACGAGTTTTTGTTTACCAAGAGACTCAAACTAAACTTATCCAATATGCATATTAATGAATTTTTAATAAAACAAGCATGATGCTGTAGTCGAGTTGCCTCGACTACGATATACCCTTAACACAGTTGTTAAATATATTTTAGTTTTATTGGCAAATTTCCATTTAAAATGATTTGCACTCAAATGTTCAGTTCTGCAAGGGCATTTCTTACAGAGTATTTTTGCTCACAAGCATATACATACATACATACAGATATACATACGTACACGAAACAGTACTTATCGGGGCTCTGCAGAATACACACAAATATATTGACGCTAGCGTCGATTATCATGCCATCTCTTTCTCACACATGCGCTCACCTATTTATATGCATACATATTCATACGGACAGACAGACGGACAGGGCTATATCGACTCGGCTGTTGATCCTGATCAAGAATATATATACTTTATGGGGTCGGAGATGCTTCCTTCTGCCTGTTACATACATTTGCACAAAACCATTATACCCTTTTTTACCCATTTTTAATGGGTTAAGGGTATAAAAATCGTTGACCTCAGATTATTATATCCCATAAGTCCAATAGTACTTCTAACATTTAATCAAAAATCTATCAATATCAGACTACTATATCATGTATGTTTCATAGGAGCAATCGGTCGATATATATTGAGTTTATAGTGAAATTTACATTTCAGCAGTTTGACTCCAGTCAACAATCTTTGTTAATCTTAAGTTTGTTTTTGTGTGACACTTTTATTAATTATTTAATTTTAACTTATAGAACTTCACCCGCAACGCCGCTGCTCTTCCAATTCGATGAGACACTCATTGAGGATATACCCGGTAAGCTGACAGCCAGCACGCTGACCGTGGACAATCTGACAGTGGACTGGTTGCGCACACGTCTGCTGGAGCTGGAGTCCGCCGTGAAGGAGTGCCAGGAGCGTCAGCTAAAGATGATCGAGCATGTCAATGGTGGATCACCCGTTGCGAATGGCAGCATCATATCCAATGGCAGTGGGACATCCAATGGCATACAGTCTAACAAGGATAGTCAGAAGTGTGTAGCTAAAATCCAATATATTCCAAAATTGTAAATCATCTTTCTCTCAATTAGTCGGCAATCGAAAGACCTCAATGCGATGCGGTGTCAGGAGAAACAGAAACAGAAACTTGTCGATATGATCAAGTGTGCACTGAACGAGGTCGGCTGTGAGGAGCTGCCCTCTGGCTGCGACGATCATCTGTCGTTGGAGCAGAACTTCATTGAGCATGGCTTCAACAACGAGCAGCAGGTAGGTGGCACTTAGTAATCCGTGGGAATTGGTCATAGCCATAAGTCGTAGTGGGGTTGTGGGTCACCATTTAATTTGAACTAATACTACATTGAACTATGTATTTCTATTCAACTGGATGCCGCTCCCTCTTTCTCCACACACTCACACACACACAAACACATTAATCTAACCCAACATATGAAATGAATCATTCCGTTTGCCGGAAAATAGCGCTCCAACTCCACTAGCTCACCTGGCCTGGGCATTATGAATGAGCTGATGCGACGTGGTGGCGTTTTAACGCTTCTGCGTGGACGTGGTCGTCATTTCAAGCGTAAGTCGACACCACAGCCAGCGACGCCGATGACCAGGACGCGTCTGGGTCGACACTCGAAGATGCAGCCACGCTCGCAGAGCCTCGGATCGCTGTCGGTAATTACGGATGCGCGTAGTCCTGCACGTTATGAGTCCATTACTGCTACTAACCCACTGCGTCTGGCGGCCAGCGTGCACTATCTCGGCGAGGAGATAGTGCTCAGCTCGACGCCGCCGGCGTTGCCTCGTTTGCGACGCACCCAATGTTCCATGTTGTGTTTGGGCGAGGACGAGGAGCCGCTTGAGCAGTTGTTGTTGTTGCCAGTGTCCTCGCCCGCTACCCACAGCCAGCTAACAAGCGCTGCCGTTCCCACTAACACCAATAACAATCACATCTATGCGGACTTGGAGTTAACCAGCAAGCAGCCAGATCCGAATGTGGACGTGGATAGCATTGTCAGCGAAGATGATGGTGTAATGAAGCGTCAGCAAATTGAGATTGAGATCAATTGCGTGGAACCGGAAGAGTTGCAGGCAGTGCCTCAAACTTCAATCGATGCGCACCTGGACAGAATTGATGAACTGAATAGAGCACTGGATGATCGCCTCAAGCGCAGCCTGCATCCGACATCGACTCCGACCAGCCCCGTCGATGTGAATGCCATTGAAAATGCCGATGAGAACGTAAATGTGCGACAAATGGATCCCATTGATGTCGATGTGCAGGCGAAGCGTAGCTCTAGCTCCAGCTCCGAGTGCCGCTCCTCACAGCTAAGCAGCAAAGAGGGTGGACATTCCAAAAAGCGTTCACTCTCCTTTACGCAAAAGTCGATCAGTAACATCATTACCAATATCAGGGAGTTCTCCAAAAGTCCCCTTGCACGTATCGCCAAAAATTCGACTCTCAACGAGGAGCCGGATGCAATCAAGCTGCCCAGCGAGACAAGCAGCGAATCTCATACTCAACATAGTAACACAAACAGTAGTCAAAGTAGTAATAACAATAACAACAGTAACAATAACAACAATCACAATTCGAATCCGAATCCGAATCCGAATCTTAGCCAATCGACAATTACGACAACAATAAGAACAACAACATCCACATCCACAACGTCAACGACGCCGTCCAAGGAAACCTCAAGACTGAAATTTAAAGTGCCAAAAATACAAAAGAAATCGAAAGCCATACGTAACACATTCCGTTCCAAGCTGCTCAGCTTTCAGCTGAGACGCTCCAAGCCTTGCAAGCAGTGCACGAAGCGACGTCGCATCCATCCCAGCAAAAGTGTCTTTGACTTTGCCAAGGAATTCGAGACGGAGCCGGGACAGACCGAGGAGCAGGAGCAGTTCTGCAGCTGTCCCGTGCCACTACCAAAAATTAAGCCAATGCGAATGTCCGGCCAAAAGAAGCGATCATTTGAGATACACAGCTCCGAGGAGCTGGACGATGACGAGGAGGAGGACAACGACAATGGGGACAGCAGCAGCGACGATGTGCTCAGCATGAAGGAGCACTGCTATTGTGTGCCCAGCTTGGCGGCGAGTGTGAGTAGCGAGCCCAGGTCGAGATCAACTATAATCGAGGCCGAAATCGTCAAAAGCACCCTCTACAGTATCTAAATTGAACACCACTGTCCGCCAGAGGGCGCCACTGTGCACCTGATCGCCTGTTCCATTTCGTAGTCGCTGCCTGCATTGCATGTTGATTGATTTGCATGTTCAACTTTTTCCTTTCAACTTCCTCTGCTTTCAATTCAAAATTGAACGCGTAGCAAATGCTTGACAAAAAATACGAGAAATATCTGAAAAAAGCGACATAAATTATTTTGAGAACTTAGACGCAAGTGCGAGCGAGGGCTGCTTAAACATTTACTCTAATAAAATAAAAACCCCTTAGCGAGTGAACAAAATTATTACACCACGTTACAATAGCGAAGCTTTCTTAAGATTATGTTCAATTATTGTTAAATAACAATAACTAGCGCAGAGTATAATCCATTTTATATTAAAAAAAAAATATTTTAATGCTGAAACTGAAATGTTTTAATTACCATCTTTTTTGTAAACTGCTACAATTTAGTTATAAGCTGTTCTTAACTCAAGTGTTTACAATGGTTACTTCAAAACTAAAAACAAATTTATGCTTACAATCATTTTGAGTTATAGTTTATTTTGCTAAGTATTAGTTAAATTTTAAATTAATATAATATGCGTCCTTATTATTATTATTTTCAAGTTTACTCTTCTATTAAGGATTATTTAAATGCGAAATCAAATTTCAAATATTTGTATGTGATTTCGAGTATTTTTTATAATAGTGTTTTTCATAAACGACCCTCTGAAATATATTGCTATATTTACTTGTTCGTACCTCGAGAGAAAGAGAGGAAAATGTTTAACTGAGAGTTTGGGCGAAATTAAAAAAAAAAATAATCATTCAGTTCTCGCAGATCTCACGAGTGGCCAAGACGTTAAGCACCAGAAAGATTTGATCTATAAGGCAGATATATATACGTAAAGAATTGTTTGGCGTCTGTTTGGCCAGTGAATAGTTGGAAATAATTTGCCTTTAATATAAATAGTGCGCGGTCGCATTTGGTTTTTACCCTTGGCAAATAAGTATTGTGTTGCGCAAATAGCTGGGCTTGGGCTTTCAGCATGAGCAGCAGCACCACTTCCGGGCAAAGCAGCAGCTGCAGTGGCGCCGCAGATAGTGGCATATTTGAGTCCATTGTTTTTGCCGGTCGCCCAGTGCCGCCGGTGCGCAGAAAGCGGCCCAAATCCCAACTGTTTGTGAGTCACTCGAAGACCTTGAACATTGTCATGTTATTTCAATATTTGATGTAGTAACAATTTATTTATTTTTATGCACCGTTTAAGATTTTGCTTATTTTTTTTTGTGTTTACTATGTATGTATTTTTGGATAACGCTTTTTAGGCTTTTGTTTTAATACGCCTGCATTTTCTTCAGAGCTATTTCCCACCCACACATTTCCGTTTGGAAATGAAATGGCGTGTGAAATTTTTAATTTATGCTTTGCATGTTTAACTTTATTGCATATAGGAATATATATTTTCAAAAGGCATTTCACTAATCTACCAATTACCAATACTTATAGATCTCGCTATCGACAAATCGGCCGCTTTATGAGGAGGAGTGGTTCCATGGAGTCCTTCCCCGCGAGGAAGTCGTCCGTCTGCTGAACAACGATGGTGATTTCCTTGTCCGCGAAACCATCCGCAACGAGGAGAGCCAAATTGTGCTGAGTGTCTGCTGGAACGGCCACAAGCATTTCATTGTGCAGACCACGGGAGATGGACACTTTCGGTTCGAGGGTCCTCCTTTTCCCAGCATACAGGAGCTTATCATGCACCAATATCACTCCGAATTGCCAGTAACCGTCAAATCCGGCGCAATTCTACGCCGACCCGTCTGCCGCGAACGTTGGGAGCTAAGCAACGATGATGTCGTGCTGCTGGAGAAGATTGGCAGGGTAAGATTTACTCATTCACACTTGGAACTGAATAAAATAAATACCTCTATGTGTTTCTTAGGGCAATTTCGGCGATGTCTATAAGGCCAAGTTGAAGTCCACAAAACAAGATGTGGCCGTCAAAACCTGCCGCATGACCCTTCCCGATGAACAGAAGCGCAAATTCTTGCAAGAGGGACGCATCCTAAAACAGTATGACCATCCAAATATCGTCAAACTCATCGGTATTTGTGTGCAAAAGCAA
The DNA here is from genome assembly GCA_035042185.1 of Drosophila kambysellisi. Taxonomy (NCBI): domain Eukaryota; kingdom Metazoa; phylum Arthropoda; class Insecta; order Diptera; family Drosophilidae; genus Drosophila; species Drosophila kambysellisi. Next base: position 337,763 of record JAWNLS010000303.1, read on the forward strand.
CCCATTATGATTGTCATGGAATTGGTGCCGGGTAAGTCCAATATACATACAAAATGTGACCAGTAAATTTCAGATCGCATAAATTATTAAAGCCTCAACAAGGAAATTTTAAAATAAGTACTCATTTCATCTAAAAGTTCAAAAAGCTTAAGAAATTTACTAAACATTATGGGAACTTTTAAAAGTATTCTATAAGTTTTCTATTTTTCTTTGGGGGAACACAAAGAAGGAATTGTATTCCTTTTGTGACGGAACACTTAAAACTGAAGCAAATTTTTTTAATTTTTTGAGCAATAATTAAAGAAATACTATTTAAATATTTTATTTTTATTTTTATTCTTTATTTTCAAGTCTCAATTCTTTTATTTACTTTTTAATGCACTTGTCTTATTAGATAAATGGGAAATAAAATAAATTTTATATTTTCTTTTATACAATTTTTTTATATAATTAAGAAAGATAATTTTCTTGCTTTTATCAATACCAGTTCATATTTTAGAATAAATAACCTATAAATCCATTTATTTCCATAATCTACTGCCAATATTCACCAATCGAATAAATACTCCTGATTTTATTGCTAAAAACCCAATTATGACACTAACATTATAGCTTTTGATCTAACAAATATTGAAATATTTATCATTTAGGGGGGTCCTTGTTAAACTTTCTGCGCAAAAACTCCAATGCACTCCAAACGCGCCAGCAGATGGGCATGTGTCGGGATGCGGCGGCGGGTAAGTGTCACTCCAACCCATACCCCAAAACACTCACCCACACCCATCAAAATGTAGTACTTGTTGTGATTTGTTTTAATCATGATTCATGATCGATTCTAGGAATGCGTTATCTGGAGTCAAAGAACTGCATACATCGCGATCTGGCTGCACGCAATTGCCTTGTGGACTTTGAGCACAGCGTTAAAATCTCGGACTTTGGCATGTCGCGCGAAGAAGAGGAATACATAGGTGCTTAAAAAAACACATATCATATTATATCGGGAGGATTATACCCACTTTTATTATTCATTCAACAGTTTCCGATGGCATGAAGCAAATACCAGTCAAGTGGACTGCACCCGAGGCACTTAACTTTGGCAAATACACAACGCTCTGCGATGTTTGGTCCTATGGCATTCTAATGTGGGAGATATTCTCAAAGGGCGATACACCATACTCGGGAATGAGTAACTCACGCGCCAGAGAACGCATCGATACAGGTACGGGTCACAATGGAGATCCCTTTGTTGTTAGCTAAACTGCTTTAATGATAAACAATATTTATCGAACCCTTAAAGCTTTCCCTGCAAACTTCTCAATGTCTCTTCACAACTTCTTTATTGCATTATTTAAAAAATCGTCAAACTAAAACTACTACAAATCAAATCTAATTCAAGTTTAAATGGATATATCAGCTACAACACTTAAGAATGAGTGTTTTTTTATTGAAATTTATTGAATAAGCGAATCTCAAAAATAAAATCAAAAAATTAAAAAAACCTTTTAAAAAAATTATTAATTCCACCCGTAAGATCGAAAAATATACGTAAAACGATTACTATTGAAAAGTGTCCCCTTATTTCAAAGCTCTGTATTAATTTATATATCAATAAGGAAGATGATTTTGCAAATAATATGCTAACAATTAAAAATTTTCAGACATACCTAAAAATTCGTCATAATTTAATACATTAAATGAACAGATGGAAAAAATCAATAAATTTAGTCACATCATTTATTTTCAATTGATGCTATTATCAAAAATAGGACATTATTGTCTTTCAATATATAAAATTGCTATATTAATATATGTGATTCGCCCATCGATAATTTTTCTGAAGCTTTTATTTACATTTACAAGCTTTCACTTTAATTTCCTTTCATATCCCGTAAAATAAGAATAGGTTTCATACAGATCGTAAATACGTATAATGCTCGAATAAATGGTGGTTTGGGTTGTATAAACCATAGAGTATCATAAATTTGGGATTATCAACCTGACAACAACTTTAAGTATTTCGTGAAAATGCATGTGTTACATAACTTAATATACCTTTGCGTTATTTTGCATATTCTTGTAGGATATCGGATGCCAACACCCGATCACACACCGCCCGAAATGTACCGTCTGATGCTCAAGTGCTGGGCTGCCGATGTGGAGTCTCGTCCGCATTTTGATGAGATCTACAATGTGGTGGATGCGCTGATCCTCCGCCTGGATAACAGTCAGTAGGCGTGGCAATGATTTGCAATATGTTTTCTGAAAGTGTAATTATTTCTAAAACATAAGTACTCAACATAGTTTTTAGTAAGCGCTTTTAAAGTATGTCACTTCTTAGAACTAAACAACGAAATGCCTGTATTTATAAAATACTATATACATACAATATTCGATAATTACATATACTATATATATACATTTTAGCATATGAAGGATATTTATATAAATACGCATATATATATATATATATATTTTATAGTCGTTTAACTGTATATTTTTGCATATGTGTGTTAAATACTGTGTGCCTGCTTATGTGTGTGCTTGTGTGTATATGTGCGGATATATGTGTGTGTGTGTGTGTCTGATTTGTTGTAACGAATCCTTATTGTGCCAAAAACAACAGATAAAGAAGCCAGAGAACTTTTCGAAACTGAACGTGTGCTTGATGAACTCTTAGCATAAGATCTTGAATTTATATACATATATATTTAATTTTTAGTTGTTTGTATTTAACTTTAAGCATATGTAAAATATTTAGTCTTGCCTCATCCTGTGCGTTAAGCGTTAGCGGGATCCTGGTTTGACTTTATATTTGAATTGTATATTTATTTTATGCTATTTACATTTATACTACGTTTACAATTCTATTTACATACATTCAAGCTCTAAGTTAAAGCTCAAATTATTGCAACGCTTTGCAAAATTTGTGCAATAATAAAAATGAAAATAATTAAAACATACTACACATAGAATATATCAATTATCTTTCGGAATTTCCATTAAGTGCCATTGGAACATCGCAGAACTGCACTTTCGAATAGCATTTCTTCAGCTCGTTCTTCAACTCCAGGCTATGGCTCCAGTCCACGGTCTCGCAGACGACCTTAACCTCCACCGTATGGATATCGCGTAGCCAGGCACGCTCATGCATAATGTCCTTGATAGAGACGCCCACGCGGGTAAGCAGGGCACACAGATCATGAATGCCACCCGGACGGTCGCTGACCTCCACATTGAACTTGACCAAACGACCCTCGGCTGCCAATCCACGCTCCAGACAACGACCAAAGACTGTTGTGTCTATGTTACCACCGCAGAGTAGCACCACAACTCTGAAAATGACGAATCATATTGGTCATACGTAATGGAAACAAGCTTGTTTTTAAATCTGCAGATGCTCACTTCTTGCCCTTTAGGTCGTCCAAATGGCCAGATAAAATGGCAGCCAGTCCAGCGCCCCCGGCACCTTCAACCACACACTTCTCCTCCTCCACCAGACGTAGGATGGCCACCGCTATCCACTCCTCCTTGACCACCACCATGCGATCAATTAGTGGCATGGCTGTGGCATAAGCGTTAACACCCACCTTGGGCACGGCGAGGCCATCAGCCAACGTGTTTTTGATCGGTGTACTTATGGGCCCATTATTCTGCATGGCGTTTGTAAAACTGGCGCACCTCTCGGATTCCACACCCTAAAGAAATAAAATTAATAATTTAAATACATATTAAATGCCTATTTAAGATACTCACAATTATTTTTGTTTTCGGCGAAAGTGCCTTGACAGCTATGGCAATTCCTGCAATAAGTCCACCACCGCCCACTGGCACCACGACGGCGTCCGGCTCGGGCACCTGCTCAAGAATTTCCAGGCCAATGGTGCCCTGGCCGGCCATAATGTGCGGATGATCGTAGCCATTCACATATAGCAGCTGCTCCTCCTTGGACATACGCATGGCCAGCGACTTGGCCTCCCCCATATCCTGTCCTGCGACCACAACACGTGCCTTGTAGTTGCGGCACTTTTGTATTTTCATAATTGGTGCCGCCTTTGGCATTACCACGGTGACAGGTATGGACAACTTCCAGCCATGATAACACAGTGCCAGAGCATGATTACCCAACGAGGCGCTGATCACTCCCTTGCGCTTCTGTTCGTCCGATAAGCTGAGCAGAGCATTTCTCGCTCCACGCTCCTTAAAGCTGCAAATGGAAGAGATCAAGATTATTGTCTATAATATGGTTTCCCAAATATGCAGCTGACGAATAATAATTAATGCGATAAGATCGTATCAGGCCTATTTGAGCCGACTAGCAATAAGTTAATTGGCTCATTATTTTAGGATCCATAAACTACAATCTTATCGGAGTACTTTAACTTCAATTAGGCTCATTATTAATATGCTTTTCAAATAATAATTTTAATTGATTTTCTAATCTAATAATATATTATGAAATCAACGATTCTAAAGTAAGTATAATGTTTCTCGTATACAAAAAAAAAAATTTTTGAATAGAATATAACTATGCCCCTATTTGTTTTATATTATAAGCCTTATCGCTAGACTGCTAATTTTATGCCAGACAAGAATTATATATATGTATATATATTAAATAACGTTTCTGTACTTTGTGTCAAAATCTATAATCAATAATAATTAGACATTCGTCGAAACGAAAATGTATACAAACGTACAAAAGTTCTAGAATTTTCAATCAATATTTATTTATGCATTCTTTAATGATCAAACTCACTTACCTGCCCGTATATTGAAGAAAGTCCTTTTTTAAATATAAATCCATGCCGTACGAATCTGACGATGTTGACTTCTACAAATATGGGGTTAGTCGCTGCCGCATTGATGATTTTATCATGATAACTTACTGGACATGGAGTACGCTCCACGCCGCCCTTTATTAAAAAGGCGGCCGATGTGACATCGTGGAATGAAATGCGTTGCGGATTGTTCGGATCACAAAAGGGATCGAGAATTTCTTCAACTCCGCCCGAGACATGCCGATCCTTGCCTTGTGGGACATCCATCTCCGTTTTAGTGCCATTCAATTTGGTAGCTACTGCGCCATTTTGGGCACTTTGGCCATTTTGAGTTTCCTTTTTCACTGCCTGTGACATTGTTTTGATATATCGCGATGCGGATTACGATTCCGATGATGCCACTGTTCCCGACGAGCGATCGCATACAACTGTTCAAAACGTGAAGACTTGTATATATTTATAAAAGTCAATCAATTTAGAATGCGTAGGAACATAAAACGGCAGCTATTGCGTCGATGCCTTGCCACTTTATGGGATCCCGCCTGACGACTGCTGATAAGCGTCATTTTTGTAACAGCAAATAAAAATAACAACAATGATAAGGCTTGCACAGGCTATTTTGGCAACATCATCAAAGGCGCTGTCGATTTCACTTTCAATTCTAGCTTCTGCGGCAAATGTCAGCTTATCTGCAGTGAAATATAGTGTACAACAAGTGGCCAAAATAGAATTTATAGCGAAACTCGTGCCTCCTTATTGTTATGGCAAATTTTTGATGATCAATTATATTTATAATTTTAATTTGTTTGCCCAATTTTAGCTGAAGCGTTGAAAATTATTATTTTAATCGAGTGTAGTTATTTTAACAGAGTACTCGGCTAATTAAAAAATTAAATAAAACAATTTTAAATTCAATTTTTTTTTTAATTTTTGTTAATTATTACAATTTTTAGTCCAGATATTGTTGGGAAAGTAGAGAAGATACTTAACTCTATTTTGTACAATCTTGCGAGTTAATTAATTAATAAGCCATGATCCGGTTACATTACCTATAAATAATATTGAAATTCGGAAGATTAGTACAACAAAAAATTTGCTAAGCATTTGTTGATAAGATTAGCGCATAAACACATGTTAGACACACCCTATTATTCCATTTGGAATACTATCTAAACAACACAGCTTATCTTATCATCACATGAGCACAACAAAACACTAAACAGAGATGAAAAAAACGGTCATTTTAATCAAAAAGCACAATACAATGGTGCAAAGTTCGCGTTTAAAATTTGATTTGAATATCTTTCGACTTCAAAGCTCAAACATATTTGTGGGCGTGAAGCCAGTCGTTTGCTCAGCCTGTTCACGGTTTACTACATGCTAGAATATTCTTGCAGTAACCATATAATTATTTTAATATAATCTGTTTTTATATTTCGTATGTCCCTTAAGCCTGGCAAATGTGACAACAAAAATTGGCAAGAAGACGATAAATCTAAATCAAAAATTTCATATCATATAAAATATTTTTGAATAAAAAAAATTAAAAATAATTTCTTAAAGCACATGAATATTTCTTGAGATTTTTTTGTAAATATTACAAGCTAAATATAACTGTCCTTAATTTATGTACATAATCTCACAATCTTTCTACATTAATACTATTTCTACCTCTGGCAAATGTGTATTTATTTCTTAAACAGCTAGTTTAAAAGAAACGTACATTGAAAAGAGCACTCGTAATTTTTTTAATTTTGTTACCCGATAGTCCACAATTATCTCATCAGACTGTTATCGACTCGTCTATCGTTACTCATTTTGGCACTGAGTCGTCTGCAAGCTATCGGAAATGAGTTCCTCGTGCCGAATAAGAGAGATACGTAAACAACCGCCACATTCGCACCGATCTGACTTTAAAGGAGCATTTAAAATCCACAAAATACGAAAAGGTTGAGAAATGGGCAAAACTTCAAAGGATAAGCGGGATATATTTTATCGACTAGCTAAAGAACAGGGATGGCGCGCAAGAAGTGCCTTTAAACTGCTACAAGCTGATGAAACATTTAATTTATTGGAGGGTAAAATATTTTTAAATCCCACATGTGATCCTATCATGACATATACGTATGCTTCTTGGTACACAGGTGTCGAACGGGCCGTTGATTTGTGTGCCGCACCTGGCGGCTGGTCCCAGGTGCTATCAAGGCGCATGTACGAGCCGCGAACGGTCGAGGAGCGGGAAAAAGTGAAGATCATTGCAGTGGATACGCAGGGCATGGCACCCATTGATGGTGTCACACAAATGCGCGCCGACATTACCAAAGAGTCAACAGCAGAGGCAATTATTGAGTTTTTTGGTGGCAAAAAGGCGCAATTGGTTGTCAGCGATGGCGCTCCCGATGTCACTGGTAGTCACGATTGGGATGCCTATATGCAGGCTCAGTTGCTCTTATCCGCCCTGAGCATTGCGACCTACATTCTCGAGGAGGGCGGCTCCTTTATGGGTAAAGTGTACCGGGCAGCCAATACCAGCAAGGTCTACATGCAGCTGCAGCGCTTCTTTAAGGACGTATGCGTCTTTAAGCCATCCGCATCCCGCAACTCAAGCATAGAAGCATTTGTGGTAGCCCGTCAGTTCAGTCTGCCGGCTGGACATTTGCCATGCAATCTAATTACGGAATGGTACAACAAACCCGAAGAAGCACTAAAGAACACGACAGGAAAGCAAGGTGAAGATGTCGTCTGCCTGCCTTTTGTGGCCCACACATGCGAATATGATGCGGATCTCAGCTACTACTTAGTATGAACAATAATTAATTCAATAATACATATTCTAAACAATTACAATTTTTTGTAGGATGACGATTATAAATATCAGGAGGCTGTGCAAAAGCCATTGACTGCCGCCTACCAGGAAGTGATAGAGAAAACCAAACATGTATCCCTTAAATACGATTCCTTTATTGTTCAGCACAATGAGGAGCCGCCAGAGTCTTATGTTTTGGAGCAAAAGGCATCAAGCTGCTATAAGAAGACGACAGACAAAACTGAGCAGATGCCATCGTCGGAGCAAGCTGAAACAAGTCATACAAAACAGACGGAGCAAAATGGAACGAGCCACGATGAGAAGGCGCCACCGATCAACGCATTGGAACAAGGTGCCAGAAGTCACGAGTCGGTAAAATGTGATCAAAATATGCTCACTTAGGTCTTAATTATGATATACTTATTTTCATAAGCAATACAGTGATCACTTTTCTATATGTCATGTCGTCATCTTATTCTTTAAATTTGTATATATTCGATCTGTTTGTGTCAGAGGACCGATTTTTTTTTTAGAATTTTGTTGGGTGTCCTCGGAATGTAAAAGGAATCTTGCACCCCAATTTCAATCAGTAATGATTGTATAAAAATCGCTTAAGCTTCAACAATTTAAAAGGATTTTGGAAATCAAAATATAACACTCTGTATACTTTTTGACATTTTGAAGACATGTCACACAAAAATAATGAAAAATCAACCATTTTATACAACAGTTTTTGCTTATGCCATTAATGATTTTTTGCAAACATATTTCCAACTTCAAAGTATCTAATTTAATGTTCAATTCATTCAGTTCTTCATAAATGCTGCGCGGATAGTTTCTCTGATGGTTTGACACCATATTTGTAGACCTTGTTGAGACTCTCGGGAAAATCAGGTAAAAGATTATTGAAATTCTCTACGTGATGTGTATGCTGCTCTGTCCAAATGCCATCGCCCGTAAAATGAAACTCAGATTCGATGAGGTACAAAATGAGCGTTAAAATCTCGTTGTTGCTTAATTGATGCACATCGGAGACTGGCAGTTGAAGCTCTTCCATGGCCTCGGTCGCTTGCAGCAGCAACAATTTTTCCTCAATGCGTTTGCTACAATGCAGAAAAAATAGCATTAAACAAGCTATTTAATAAAATATGCAGGTATTCCTTCTTACATTGGATACAGCAACAGGTGTATGTTATTAAATATCTCCTCAAGCTTAAATCTTTTGCTGATTAAGTATTCCAGACACTGCTTGACATGCAGTACGGGTATGTGACACCAGTTGGGATGTCGTGATAGCAAACTGCGCAGCATCTGTTCATCCTTTAGAAGCATATTACTCAGATAAACAACAATGTCGCGACCCTTTGTTCGATCCGAGCCATCGCGTGCAAATCTATTAAAGTAAAAGAAAATAAGTTGAATATTTATATTATTTTTAATTTGAGTTGAATAAATGAATAATTTTACTTACTTGGCAAATGCTTCTGAGCCACAGGAGAGTATGTGCAATGAGGCGCATCGTACTTTTAGCTGATTTAAATAGTCGAGACGCAGACGAGCCTTGTTCTGGTAGTGCACCAAGCGGAGTACACGCGGATTGCTGCCCAGCGCCTGAAACTGCTCGATTTCATTTAGATCGCGAAGGCGCTCCAGCACCGTATCTGGCCCCAGAGTAAGCACTTCGAGACAGCGTAAGACCGCATCCTCGCTGATCCCAAACGAGCGGACATGCTGCAGCGTTTGCTTCAGACCATCACAGGTGGACATCAAGATCTTTGGCCGGCGATGTCCAATTTCGCGTATATCATGGCCATTGATTGTAGGTATTTCCTGAAGAATGCGTCGCACATTGTCTGCATCTGCGTAAAGCAGGAAACAATTCTTGCGCAGCCGCTCCTCCGAAAATTCAAACACATTGCTCAGCAATTCGATCGTATCCTGGACGGAGCGAAAACTCTTATGACGGACACGGGAATAGACGCGCCACAGCTTCTGCAGATCCACATCGTCCATTTGCAGGCGTTCACGCAGATACACATTTAGCATAGATTGGCGCAACGCCTTTAAGGTCACGCCTTCATCTACGTTCTCGTGCAGCAACTTGACACTCGTGAAGCATTCAATTAGACGCTGAGGCACATTCATGTCGTATGGTATAAAGCGGTGGGCCTTCAGCACACCAATTGGCTTGTTGATAACTGTAACATATTTGGATAACGTTTGTATGGTGACGTTCTCGAATCCGCACTCGACGAGCACACTGTGGCGATTGGATAGCGTTGAGGCGCCATAGTAAATGATCATCGGCTTTTTAACAATATCATCGACACTATATTTCAATGACTTCAATGTGTCATACGAATTGAGTAAATCTTTTCGCTTGATCGTTTTCAGTTCGGGATGTTTCTCGAGAGCGGCGGCCCAAGTGCGATAGCTACTGCCTGGACGAGTTAACAAATATTAGGTATTCGTTTTGCTATTGTTTTTGTTTAAAATTCTCACCAAGCGTTCGCGCCAAATAGTTGGGGTTCAAAGAATCCTCCGTGGTCGGCAGCTCTGAAATGCTATCAGGCTTTAATTTTGGCTCTTTGATGGCTGTCTTCTTTACCGTTGCCAGACTGCGCGAAACATGAAAACAACAGCGTGTTAGAAATTGTGCTTGGTTTTGACTATTCCGTAACAGCATATTTATATTATATTAATCTACATTTGATGAAAACTAGATCGCAACAAGCATAGATGAGCTGCGCATTAATTCACAATAATTGTTCACAATAAATATCGAACAGCTGACACGGCGCTGCCCACCTGCGTTTATGTTCGCAAGCATCATAAAATTGCAAAGAGTTGGCATTGACTGAACGGCGGCTACACGTGTGTGAATTAAGTTGTTAAAAATAATAAATTAAACATGTCGCTCTTACGCATCAGGTATGTTTTGTACAACTGCTGAATTCCGTGCAGATAACTGTAATTTCTTGATCTGCAGAAAACCCAAAACCCGCAAGGGCAAGAAAGTTCTGCTGGCCCGCGAACCTCAGCTCATCGAGTCGGCTCGCAGCATGTTGTTTGTGGACGGACGCAAATGCGGCGGAAATGTGAAATTGTGCATGAGGGATCTGCAGCAGCTAAAGAAGCCATTAGTTAAAATTCTACATCGCAAGAATGACATTACACCCTTCGACGATCCCTCCTCATTGGAGTTGTAAGTGAATTGTGATTTAAAGTTGAACTGTCCGAATCGAATATATTGTCTCCATTTTGTATTTAGTTTGACTATGAAAAATGATACGGCGCTCTTTACATTTGGATCGACGTCGAAGAAGCGTCCTGACAACATTCTCATTGGTCGCATCTTCGAGAACGAGGTGCTGGATATGTTCGAGCTTGGCATTAAGCGATATCAGCCCATTGCCGAGTTTAAGAACGAGAAAATTGGTGCGTGTGTCAAGCCGTGTTTGGTATTCAATGGCCCCAAGTGGGCCCAAACGGAAGAGTTGCGACGCTTGCGCAGCATGTTCATCGACATGTTTCAGCGAGAGAAGGTCGAGTCCATACGGCTGCAGGGTGTCGAGCATGTACTTAGCTTCACCGTCACAAGCGATATGAGTGTTCTGATGCGTTCCTACAAAATTCTGCTTAAGAAGTCGGGTCAAAAGACGCCGCGTATTGAACTGGAAGAGATTGGACCATCGGCAGATTTTTCAGTCCGCCGCACCAAAATTGCATCCGAGGATCTATACAAGCTGGCCAGAAAGCAACCCAAGCAACTGCGAGTGACCAAGAAGAAGAACCTCAGCACCGATCCACTGGGAAATAAAAAGGGTCGCGTTCACATGGGCAAACAGCAGACGGGCTCCATTCAAACGCGTCGCGTAAAAGCGCTCCGAAAAACACCGGAGGAGAAACGCGAGAATCGCCAGAAAAAGAAGGTGGCCCTAAAGGCTGCTGCACTTGAGGCCTTGGCAGCATCTGAATGAGTTCCACAAGAGAATAAAAGGAAAACTGGCCTTAGATTTAAGTTAGTTGTAATTGCAATAAATTGGTCCAGCTTAAAATATAGTTAATATCTTGACTACACAACTAAAAGGTTCATATTTGTTTAGTGGATTGCATCGACAATGTTTTTAATGCGCCGCGTCTTCGATTCGGCTAGGGCATCCTCCAGCGTTTTAATTATGTGCACAAGGCTGCTGACATCCATTTGCACCAGCAGATCCTTGCGATGTCGTCGCTCATCCTCCTGCATGGCGCTTAGCTCCTTATCGTTCCGCTCGGACACATCCGTTTCGAGCAGCTCTCGATTCTCGCTCTTTGGCTCGGTGTGCAGATAAAGCTTCATTGTTATCACCACATTCGATTGTTGCAGCAGACAGCGGGATGCTGTGCGGACCTCCAATCGCCAGTCCAGATTGACCAGCCGATAGGCACGTATATTAGCCGACTTAATCGAACCCTCTACAAAACTGTGTTTACTGTTCACAAACTGTTCAAGCACCTCAACCACATCGTCGCTGAGATCTGGAAATGTCTGACGTATGTCAACTGTTTCCCCCGCCTTTGTGGTTACATGGATTAGCAGGGATATTAAGGCCTCCACCGCCCGCTGTACTATCACGCTGCTCACATCACCGGCGCACTTCTTGGCCAGCAAGTCGTAGCGCTCCAAGTTGGGCCCATTCACAAGATAATCGAATGCCGATTTACACAGTTCGAGGACTTCGCTGGCCGGGCGTTGCAGCAATGCCAGATGGTCGCGTTCCACTTGGCTCAAGCGCAATGCAGACATAATGATTTTCAATGCAATTAATATTAATTAATTAATTAATAGACAACGAACGATTACACAAATCGTTGCAACACCAATATTTTTTTTAAGCAAGATGTAAACAAATCTTTTTCTCTTTTTGCATATTTTGCTTTATGGTACGCTGCTCAAAAACCAACTGCAACTAATAAAAGTATTTTCAAAAGTATACTGCTTTGCTTAGTACACGAAACTGACTGACCGATAATTCATAATATAGTTGTTTTTTTTTTTAATAACATTTTTATACTTTTCAGATTTTCATTAATAACATTTTGTGATAATATATGCATATTGACAGTCGTATTTTATTTCGCTCATAGTTATCGTACACGAGTTATGAGCTGCAGACCGGTTGCAGGCCGTTGTTGACAAGTTGTCAGCTCCATTCAAAAGAATCGATTCGATTCAAGAATCGGCTGTTTGCATCTCTACTTCGTTGTTTATTGATTGCGGGGGCGTAAACAATCTTGATTAATATCAATTATTTATTTGTAAGAAGTCGCCACTACAGTATGGAATTCGACAGTCCGGAGGAGAAAGAATTCCCCGGCCTATATGCATCCGAAGCAGCAGATACCAAGTCCAAAAAGAGCAAAGAGGAAAGTGATTGTAAGTAGATCCAAATATGACTAACAAGCAAAAAGGGTCCTGTATACAAATCTCTTTCAATTAGTTAGCGAAGGAGATTATGATAAGCACAGCAAAAAGGATCTGCTCCTCGGGCGACGAAAGGATAAGAAGGACAAAGGAAAAGATCGCGGGTATGCGGCCCTAGATGGCGAAAGTTCGCCAGAAGAGGAACTGGACACAAAGTAAGCAAAACAATAAAATCCAAATACAAATAACGCAAACAAACTGATTTCTTACTTTACTCAGAAGCCCCTCAAAATCGAAGAAGTCAAAGACGTTTAAGTTCGTCAGTTCCAAGAGTAAGGAGAAGCGTGAAAAGTCGCGCGACAAAGAAAAGGAGCCGAAAGGAGTAGAAGAAGAACAAGCACTCAAGACAAAAGAGAAGGAGAAAGACAGAGAAAAGGAGCGCCAGCATGACGAAAAGGAGCAGAAGAAGAAGGACAAGGAACGGAAAGAGAAGGACAAAAAGGATAAAACAGACAAAAAGGACAAAAAGGATAAGAAGAGTAAGCAAACCCAACAAGAAGACACCAACGAACACGATGAAGCCGTCGCCCTGGGCTGTCCAATCTTTGGTGTCCCCCTCAATCTGGCCACGGAGCGCTCTCGGTGCCACGACGGCGTCGATCTGCCGTTAGTCGTACGCGACTGCATTGATGTCCTGCAACAGGAGCAATCGCTGCGTTGTCCAACGATCTACGTGGTGGAGCCCCACAACGTGTTGCACTTCAAGCGGCTGTATAACAATCGCGAATACGATGCCGCCGTGGATGAAATGGACACACACGCCGCCTGCACTTTGTTAATATTGTTTTTGCGTGAACTACCCGAACCGATACTGACCACAGATCTGTTGGTCAGCTTCGAGGAGGCATCTAAAAATCGCAGCGTCACCAAGCGAGAGACGGAGCTCCAGCAGTTGGTCGAACAGCTACCGAAATGCAATCGAACGCTTCTTGGGTGGTTGATGTTGCACTTCGATTTAACTGTGCAGCAGTGTCGCTACAACAAATTCAATGCCCAATCATTGGCGCTGCTGCTCCGACAGCATCTGCAGATGTCCCAACGTTTAATGGTCGTGCTCATGTATCACGCCACGCATCTGTTTCCGGACATCAAGTTGATAAAGTGAGTAAACATTGCACCAGATTACAGATTAGATTACAGCAGATGCGCATGATGTGCCGACGGAGAGATGGCTCTCGCAGATGGATGATAGACATGAGTTTAGTACGGCGTAAACGCAATCGTTTCCAGCGATTTGTTATATTTGCGTGCAGGCAGGCAGTGATCCATCCACATCAATCCATTTTCCAAATTTCTAACTAACGTTACACAATTCTTGCAGATATGTTCCACCACTTACGTCTGCGAGTCCCGAGTTGCCGGATAAACCGGAGGAGATACAAGTGGAGCTACGCAAGCAGGATAGTCTGCTGTCCCAAATTCACAACGAGATGAACGAAGGCTTCATCAACAAAAAGCGCGAGGAGCAGCTTTGGGAGGTCCAACGGATTATTACACAGCTGAAACGCAAATTGCGCAGCTGTGAAAAGAAGCAAGAGAAGTCCATAGACGAAGTAGAGAGCAGCACATCGGCACCACCACCACCAGCCCAAGCAGTCCAGCCTGAATCACAACTTCCGCCAACAGTTCCAACAGTTCCCACAGCCAACATCAGCGAGGATACAACCGATTCCAAGCCTATGCCCCCGCAAATCGAAGCGACAGTTCAGCAGCTGGGTGAGGCTATGCCAACGACGGATTCCTCGCCATCTCCCCCCTCAGTCATAGACAAGGAGACTGGCTATTTACTGTTGCCTAAGACAAATCCGCAGCGTGATGAGTTGTTGCGACTGCAAATTGAATACGATGAGCTAATGAGTTGGCAGAACGAGCTTAAGACGCGCATCATCACCGAGCGCAATGAGATCTTCCGCTTGAAGCAAGTCTACGAACAGGAAGCACTGAAACCGCAAGCAACCGCAATCGCCAGCCAGGAGCAACTGCCCGAAGAAGGCGACTACGAACGGATCATTGAGCATTATACGCGCGAGAATGCGTTGCTGGAGCACAAAAAGCAAATGCTCGGCATGGAGCTGAAGGAGGAGCGGCGGGCATGCATTGCGCTACAAGTTGAGCTCCGTTTGCAACAATTTTAATTAATGCATATGTTACGAACTATTTATGTGTCTAATCGAACAAAACAAAACAAATGAAATATAAGCATTACCTTAAATGTAAACAAAAGCTTTCGCGCGCGCTTTGTTGTCAAACAAGTTGGCAGCACGACTCGTTCTGCCGCCATCAGCTGTTAAAGCACAAGCATATATTACAACAACAATACAGCATTTAACCTTGCGCCAGGTTGTACGAAAGCTTTGTGCGAATAGCTATTGGGATTTTGCAAGCTACGCAGCTGCTTATTGTTTGGCAAATTGAATTTTTAGATAATTTACTAAAAAACAAAAGATAAAAAAATCAAAATGTTGAAGCAAGTAACGAAACAATTGGCTCTGCAAGGCGTGCGCAACTTTTCGGTCAGCCAACAGGTTAGTACAACAATGTAAAATCGCAGAATAATCTTTCATGATGTTTACGTAACTACACAAATAGTCAAATAATCGTAACAGCACTTTAAAGTCTTACCAAAAACTAAAAGCCATTTTTTTTTAACTCCAGCTTAAATATTTAAAAAAGATTAACTAAATATTTAAATATATTTTATAATTTTTTGACAGAACAACTACAAGGTGACCGTATGCGGTGCTTCCGGCGGCATTGGCCAGCCGCTGTCGCTGTTGCTCAAGCAGAATCCCTTGGTTACGGATCTGGCGCTGTATGATATCGTGCATACGCCCGGAGTGGCCGCCGATCTGTCTCACATCGATACCAAGAGCAAGACGGCAGGTTTCATGGGCGCCGATCAAATGGGCGATTCGCTTAAGGGTGAGTGGAATACAGAAAGTGAGGTTAGGTTAGTATTAACTCCGAGTGAAGTACACTGACATAATTTCTGAGATGCATTTGGGGATTATCTGCATTTTTTGAGATTAAAAAAACTGTTAAACATATGCATAATACATATAAATGTTTATACATATAATTTTATATGTATTTATGCTGATAAGAGCATTTAATGGTTTGATAAGGGGCGGTTTACGGCTTATGGGGGCATTTAGAAGTTGTTTGTAATCAGTGAAGACTTTTATAATTTCTTAACAGTAGCCAGCAATTGGGCCATAATACAAAAGATCAAAGTTTTCTAACAAAACATTTTATTTTTCTCATGTAGTAGGTTAGTGAAAAAGAATTATTTGTTTATTTTACAACAGTAAATCGCTAAATCAAATATTAAATTTTTGGATATATAGAACTTTAAGTGTTCAAACTAAATTTGACTGATTTTATCAATAAATATTTCCCTTATTATATTTGATAGGATCCGATGTCGTTGTCATCCCCGCTGGTGTGCCACGCAAGCCCGGCATGACTCGCGATGATCTCTTCAATGTGAACGCAGGTATCATTAGGGATATTTCCAACTCAATTGCCAAAAACTGCCCCAAGGCACTGGTGGCCATCATCACGAATCCCGTCAACACCTGTGTGCCCATTGCTGCCGAGATTCTGAAGAAGGTATGTGCTCCAATAAAAATGAGAAATTAAGTTGCTAATTGTCCGTGTTGCTGCAGGCCGGCGTGTATGATCCCAAGCGTCTGTTTGGTGTCTCCACTCTGGATGTGGTGCGTGCTCGTGCCTTTATTGGCCACGCCCTTGGCGTTGATCCCCAGAGCGTGCAAATTCCCGTGATTGGCGGCCACTCCGGCGTCACTATTCTGCCAGTGCTGTCGCAGAGCCAGCCTCAGTTTAAGGGCAACCAGGATGCCATTGAGAAGTTGACCGTACGCATTCAGGAGGCCGGCACTGAGGTGGTAAAGGCCAAGGCTGGCGCTGGATCTGCCACCTTATCGATGGCATATGCTGGCGCTCGTTTCGCTGGCTCCCTGCTTAAGGGTCTGAATGGCGAGAAGAACGTTATCGAGTGCTCATACGTGCAGTCCAGCATTACAGAGGCAACGTTCTTTTCCACACCGCTGGTGCTAGGCAAGAATGGCCTACAGGAGAACTTGGGACTGCCCAAGCTCAACGACTACGAGAAGAAGCTGCTGGAGGCCGCCATTCCCGAGCTGAAGAAGAACATCCAGAAGGGCATTGACTTTGCCAACGCTTAAGATAAATGAATTCTGAATGTGATCACAGCTATTTACTAGCCACAGTCTGTCAATCAATCCCTTCACTGTTTCCATCATTAGTTATCATTTAGTTTTTATTCATGCATTGGTTATTTACTTAGCAAATTCGATCGTTTTAAGTTGAAAAGTGTAAAACAATTGTATGTCCAAAGATTAAACAGCCATGCGCTACATTAACCATTGAAATAATGAAACAATTTGGTCCTTAAAAAATCCATACTCTCTTAGAAAGGGTGCACGCATTTCCGAGCAGTTTTATTTGGTTTTACTTGAGTGGTGATACTTGGTTAGATCATGCTGTGACAAAATTAATCCCCTTGCAGTTAAAGTCGGATAAAAAAAAATATTTAAAATGAAGTATGAATCTATTTCTCCAGTTTGATTATTATTTCTTAAAAAAAACTTCTAAACTTGAATCGAATTTTTAAAGAATAATTTCTGATTTTCATACATATATTTTGTACTATTTAATTTTTTTTACCCTGACAATATTAATCGGACAATAAATACAGGAATTTGCTCAAAACCTGAGAAATGGTAAATTACACAGATAAACAAAGATTACTTTTTTGATAAGATACGTTTTGGTGGCCGAAGATTGTCTTGTCAAAGCTAACGGCTACGAATTACATATATAGAAACATGTGCAGAAGATAGCAGACAGAAAAGTGTTGCCAAAACATATTTATTATTTTACTCATTTTACAGATTCTTAAGATTTCAATAAGACTCGAATTTCAGTCATATTGATCTAAATAAACTATTTATAAACAGGTAAAATGTTATTTATTATTAAGTTGTTCAAGCATTAAAATTCGTTTTTATTACGAAGATTCTTATATAGGAATATAGAAGTAAAAAATCATATTCTCTTCCGGTTTGAAGCCCCAGACCGTACTGATGCCAAAGATGTGTTCTTAATGCACAAACAAAAAAAAATGAATGGGGGGTATTAAAATATGATTTTAATTTTTTATTTATAATCTGTAAGAAGTCGTCTTTGACTCAATAAAGTTAGGTAAAGATTTTAGCCTATCAGCAGGCATTGAATAAATAAATAAAATATGTGTGTTGCGGTTCCAAACAAAAAATAAATATAAAACATGCTTTTAGGCAGTTGCAACAATTAATTACAGCTGACGATAATCAATCTGTGCAAATAAAGAAATTAGCCTCGCATTTGGCAATACAATGGCGTTGGCTGTGACTATATGTATTATTAAATACATTTTTATTTGGTGTCCATAAAAACCACTTTATACCCAACATATTCCGATAAAGTGTGCTGAAAGTTATTTACCAACAACAAAGCTTGGTACGAGCTGGTAAATTGACAAATTATGTCGTTCATATCCAAAAGCTATTTGTTTATTCATTTAATTATCAATCACTTTATACCCTGTTACCATAGTAGGAGATGAGTATATTGAGTTTGTGGATGCGTTACATGTGCTATATATACTAATTATGATTACCTTCAGAATAAGACCTTAAATAAACATGTTGTCTCAACATGCAATTTTGACCTCAACAGACCAATTTCTTTCATATGTGTATTAAATACCTAATGGAAACTTGAATAAATAAATAAACTTTATTAATGCCTATGGTAATAATTCCTGACCAACCATTATTATTATTAATTAAATTTTTTTTATTTTTTAAATTTATTGCCCTGGGAAATTGAATACAGTTTTTACTATGGGTTATTCGTTTCCAATGGATTGCTCGTGCCACTTAGCCAGCTGGAAATGTCGTCTGCGTTCTCCTTTAGCCAGTTAATGTTGTACTTGATCGTCTCAATCGCCTGTTGCCTGGGACTGGCACCCGCTCCGGACTCTGGATACTTCTGGAAGAAGTGCTGCACTTCCTCCAGCTTAACATCGCTGTCAAATCGACTCGTAACGCTTACAATCAATTTACCCATAGTGCGATCATTTAGGCCAAAACGTTGAACTAACTGTGGCCAGTGCTCACGATAATAATCCCAGACAATGGGTTGACCCACTGGATTGGCAGCGATATTTCCCAGACACGTGAAATAGTCCTGGGAGCGCACAATACTCTCATCATTGGCCAGCTCCAGGAAACGATAGAGCAGCTGACCATCCTGCACAGCCGACAGACCGTACATCAGCTTCAACTTCTCGCTAGCATCCGTCTCTGCCTTGAACAGTTCCAGCAACTGTTCCCAGTTGGACTCGCTGCTAGTCTGCTGCATGCCGTAGTAGTAGACAACTTCACGCAGATCTGGTGCAGGGCGATTGGCAGCAGTGGGATTCTGGAGCCAAGTAGTGAAACGTTCCGTTGCCTTAGTCAGGCAGTCGGGTACCCCCAAGGCACAGGCGGCGGAAAGGACAGAAACCCGCAGGCGACTGCAGGAGAAAATTTTGATTAAGTGATTAATGAGTTAATGTCAGCGTTATATAATTTCTAAATATTTTGTATTTAAAATTAATAAATTTGTACGAAAATGTGCAAGATTTGGTCGCAAAAGTATTTCTAATTCAGGACATGCTTCCTTTACATAACATAACACATAAACAAGACAGAACGTTGCAGTCGGACGTAACCGACAGCGAAATACTATTATACCTTAATTTGTAAACAGTTAAGAAATACTTGAATTGCGAGGGATATAGGCGTTTATCGGTTTTGGGGGCGGGAGTGGGCGTGGCCCAACAAATTTTGGAGTTCGATCTTAGTAATATACCTTCTAAGTTTGGTAACTGTAGCTCTTAAATTGCGGGAGATACAGGCATTTATCGTTTTTTGTGGTCGGCAGTGGGCGTGGTCCATAATTTTTTTTACACATTTATGAAAGGTGTTACTAGCAATATACCTTTAAAATTTGGTGACTTAAGTTTTCAAATTGCGTGAGATATATGGGCTTATCGATTTACACCAACAGGTGTATCGGTTCAGGTAGGTGGAGTGGGCGTGGCCATCCAATTTTTTTATCGATCTTTGGGGGAGTTACCAGTAACATTTTGCGACTCTAGCTTGCAAATTACGGCAGATATGCGCATTTTAAATTAATAGGGACGAAGTTCCTGGGGGCGGCGGATGTGGGCGTGGTCCAAAAATTGATATGTAATTCCTTTGAGGAGGTTACCAGCAAATTACCTTCCAAGTTTGGTAACTCTATCTTTCAAATTTTCGGATATAAACGGAGTTATCGATTTACAATCGGAATTGTCGATTATAGGGGTAGGTTTGGGCGTGGCACCACAAATTTGTTATCGGTTCTTAAAGGCGACTACCAGTAATATACCTACCAAATTTTACGTTCCCTACTCAAAAACTGCGGAAGATATAGCCATTTGAAAATTTTAGGGACGGGGGTGATGGGGGCGTCGGAGGTGGGCGTGGCACATGCCAATCTTTCAAGGACCTCGCCAACAATCTACCAACAAAATTTGGTGACTGAATCCATTAAATTGTAAGAGATATGTGGACTTATCGATTTGCTAAAATCGATTTTCGCGATTTTCTAGCTCCCTAGTGGACGTAGGTCTAAACCCAAGACACTTTAACTTTTTAGGGTACTTTCCAGTATACGTTCCAAGTTTCAAGTCCCTATCTCTAAGGGTGTCGGAGGAACGCGCGTTAATACGGACGGACAGACGGACAGACAGCATGACGGACATTGCACAAAACCAATATACTATAATACCTTTTTGGTATAATAGTATAATAATATTTAAGAATTTTCAATAAACAACACTACTAAAGTAAATGCAATATAATAAAAAAACAAGTAAGAAGGCTGTAGTCGAGTGAGCTCGACTACCATATACCCTGAACCAAGCTTTAATACATTAATTAACTTGCGTGGGATATGGATGTTTATCGGTTTTGGGGGATGGAGTGGGCGTGGCCGAAAAAATTTTGGAGTTCGATCTTAGTAATATACCTTCAAAGTTTGGTGACTGTAACTCTTAAATTGCGGAAGATACAGGCATTTTTCGTTTTTTGTGGGCGGGAGTGGGCGTGGACCAAAATTTTTTTTCCACATTTATGAAGGGTGTTACTAGCAATATACCTTTAAAATTTGGTGACTTAAGTTTTCAAATTGCGTGAGATATATGGGTTTATCGATTTACACCAAGAGGTGTATCGATTTAGGTAGGTAGAGTGGGCGTGGCCATCCAATTTTTTTTATCGATCTTTGGGGAAGTTACCAGTAACATAGCTGCAACATTTTGCGACTCTTGCTTGCAAATTACGGCAGATATGCGCATTTTAAATTTCTAGGGACGAAGTTCCTGGGGGCGGCGGATGTGGGCGTGGTAAAAAAATTGGTATGCCAATCTTTGGAGGAGGTTACCAGCAAATTACCTTATAAGTTTGGTTACTCTATCTTTAAAATATTCGGAGATATACGGAGTTATCGATTTACAATCGGAATTGTCGATTATAGGCGCAGGTGTGGGCGTGGCACCACAAATTTGTTATCGGTTCTTAAAGGCGACTACCAGTAATATACCTACCAAATTTGACGTTCCCTACTCAAAAACTGCGGAAGATATAGCCATTTGAAAATTTTAGGGGCGGGGGTGATGGGGGCGTCGGAGGTGGGCGTGGCACATGCCGATCTTTCAAGGACCTCGCCAACAACCTACCAACCAAAATTGGTGACTGTATCCATTAAATTGTGAGAGATATCAGGAATTTACTGCTGTCGGAAATCTAAATGTATCGATAATTCAGAAACTGAGGCAGTTATCGATAAAATAACGCAAACTTGATCTGGGCCTGGTATACGAGATCTTATATTCCAAATTTGAAGTCTCTAGCTCTCATAGTCTCTGAGATCCGCGCGTTCATACAGACGGACGGACAGACGGACAGGGCTATATCAACTCGGCTGTTGATCCTGATCAAGAATATATATACTTTATGGGGTCGGAGATGCTTCCTTCTGCCTGTTACATACATTTGCACAAAACCATTATACCCTTTTTACCCATTTTTAATGGGTTCAGGGTATAAAAATGGTGGATTCAAGAGTTCAAATGAATTCTGACTATTATGAATTGCTAGATATACAAGCTTTAACAAGTGTTTTATACTCACTTTTTCAAATGATTGTCAGCATCGACTGTCCAGCCGACCTCCTGGTAGACATTGGTGAGCAGGGTGCGGGCATAGGTCAAGTAGGAGACGTAGATCTCGGTGAACATGAGATGTCTCTTGAGCGTTTGCAGCTTGGAGGCAGCTACGTACCAGGGCACAAAGTCAAGCTCATCGGCGAGGTAGGCGGTCATCTCCAGTGGGATAGTGTAGGACAACTGACTGGCATCGGCCAATGCAAAGGCATCATCCAGCAAATGTGCCCGATCCGCAATGTCGAAACGCAAATGATTTTCGACGAGCTCTTGAATAAGTTGCTGCCACAGACTTTCCTCATAGTTGACCCGATAGAAGCCCAGCTGGTGAACATTCAGCTTGATCCATTTGATATCGGATAGCGCTGCCACTCCGATGTAATCAACGTGGTAGTTAAAAATTAAATTGTTAGTATAGCCGTCGTCCATAAAATAGGTGATTGGAATGCTCCACTTGTATCCGAATTCAGATGGCTCCACCTCCTCGTCATAGCTGGCCTTGTTGGAGAGGAATCGGTTCTGGGTAATAACGAAACCGGTATCGGCTTGACGCACATTGATGACTGGATAACCCATCTGCTCGGTCCAAGTGCGCATCAAAAGCTTGACATCAAAATCGCTGACCTGAGCAGCCACCTCAGTCAGGAAGTCATCTGTGACCGTGTTCTTGTAGGAGTATTTGGTCAAATAGTTGGTAACAGCCAGCTCAAACTTCTCTGACCCGACAAGAGTCTCCAACATGCGCAACACAGAGCCAGCCTTCTCATAACTAATTGTATCAAAAATGGCCGTGATTTCATCCGGAGACTCCACCTTTTGCACAATGGGATGAGAGGAGAGTTTCGCATCGAACACCAAAACCGGATGAAGGGCAATTATTTGAAATTGTTCCAGCTTTAGAAAAAATGTTGCAAAAGTAGCAAAGGATTTGGAAAATGATGTCAGAATTAATAAATACTTTTTGTAATTTTCACTTGGCAATAATTATAAAAGAATCGAAAGTTTCAATCCAAGAGAATACAAATCTACGTTGATCTGTCTAATAATTTTAAAAAATATATGATTCTATTTACGATTCTCCCATTCTCACTTACCATGCCCCAATCGGGATGCACAGCATGGACGCCCTTGTACTGCATGAAGCGAGCGAATCCCTCGTTAAGCCAAAGGTCATTCCACCAGTTCATGGTGACCAGATTGCCGAACCACTGATGAGTAATCTCGTGCGCCAGTACAGAAGCCACCGACTGCTTATTCAACGTAGAACTAATCTGCTCATCATAGAGCAGAGCAGTCTCTCGATATGTAACTAGACCCCAGTGCTCCATGGCACCCGATGAAAAATCGGGTATCGCAGCCATATCCAACTTGGGCAGTGGATACGCCACCTTAAAGTATTGAATGTAGTACTCTGTGACAGCCGTACCAAATTCCAATGCATATGTCACTTTGCTCTTCTGGTGGGGAGTGGCAAAGGCGCGCATCTCGAAGTCTTCGCCAATGCCATTTGCTTTCACCGTGCTGGTCTCCGAGTCAAAGTCGGAGACAATGATACAGGCTAAATAAGTGCTCATGGGCACACTGATGGCAAAGGTGGCCATCGTGTTCTCGCCCAGTAACATCGTCTCCACCTGGTTCATGTTGGAGAGGGCATGATAGTTACCGGAAGTGGGATGCACAACGCTGATCTCATAGGTGGCCTTCATGGCGGGTTCATCGAAGCAGGGATATGACTGGCGAGCATAGGTTGGCTCAAATTTTGTAGTCGCAATGTTGCTACAAATATAAACATTATATAAAAAACACTCTAATCGGATCTGCATTGCAAACTTTTCGTGCCACATCCATTAACAACTAACTCCTTAAACGACACCCCCTTAGAAAAATGAAAATACACAAATATCCAAGCACAGAAAAACAGCATAATAAACATCGGAAAAGTTTTTAACCTATCATACACCTCAACCGTATCTTTATTTCTAAGATATTCAAAAAATAAACTATTCACAGTTTATCTCATTACAATAAAAACTATACTGCCCAATTCTTGCAAAGACTCTCTACCAAAAGATTACCACCTTACTATTATAAAATTTCAATAAAAAACAAAATTACCAAATAAAAACATCAAATTGGTATAAGCAAATTAACAATAAACACGTAAGATATACACTACACAATGTAACAAGTAGTTACAGTGCTGTTATGTGCAACGCTGGTTAACAGATGGTTAACAGTAACATAAGGATAGTCGAGTGGCATCAGTCGTTATGACGTGGAATCAGGTCGTTAATTATAAAGTCGCACTTTACTTTGTTAGTCTAATGCTCTTACTTCAATATTATACTTAACTATTATATCATTAATAAACGGGACATAACCAGTCCAACATATATAAATATACTAATATTGAACATAAAATATTGGTGTCCACACTGCACCAAACGTTCCTTAGGAAAAGTCACTTATATCATGAGCTGGCTGAATGCCTTATCTGCTATTGTTTCTCAAATTACCTACTTGGCTATCAGTACACATAAATAATTAAAATATGTGTTTTGCTGGACAATAAAAAAAAAGTATAAAAATGTGTAACTTGCTTTTAGGCAGTTGCAACAATCACTTACCGCTGCTGCCCCGCAGGCGTTGCATAGCTGCTGCTGTATAGTCCAACTAATTTGTTGCGCATTTGTCCTGAAAAAATTATACCCAGCGTGATGGTCGTATTTATCGTCAACTTCTGTTTCAAGTTGATGATCAGCAGCTGACGCACCTCGTCCAACTCATAGCTGGTCACCTCGTTGTTCAGCACATAAACGCTGCTAATTTCCAGGTTGTGGGAGTGTAAAATGATTTGATCTGTTGCCTCCAACACTTTTATGTTGATGCGCTCCTGGCCCGTGAAATTGCCCGTATCCAGCTCCGGATGCAGATGCAGAAAGTAATGCGTGGGCTCAAGTGCCGTCGGCAGACGATAATCAATCTGTGTGAAAAGCATATGGGATGATAAGCAATCCAATCTATTCACAGCTCACACCTCTTACCTCCTCGAATACTGTACGCTTCTCCACTTGGGTGCGCTGCACGGCGACAACTATCGTTGTGGCCACGCCCCAAAACAATGCCACACGCAACCAACTGCCAGTATTATGCATCTTAGCCGGTCAAGCGACAACGGTTAACTAAACAGCGACAACAGTTAACTAAAGAAATTCGCCACACATTTGGCTCGATTGTGGCATTAGCTGTGACCATTTATATTGGCCAATAAATACAGTTATGTATAATATAATATTATTATGGGCACTTGAATGGGCCACACTACATACATATCATGTTTCGATAGTGCTAAAATGTATTTTCCAATTTGATATAGGCGGAATTTTCGATGCACAACAATAAAAGAGATTGGAACAAATTACTAATTGTCGGACGTATCTAAAAGCAAAAACATGATATTGGTAAATTTATCAATTCCTTTGGATGCCCTGTTACCATTGAGTATATTGGCACTTGGTACGCCTATTTTTATAAAAATCAATTATGATTACGTTCAGAATGAGCTCATCTATTGATCCTCTTCTTAATCTTACTCTCACTCCTACCAACAAAATTGGAATATATAAGCTTTTTATAATATTATGTACAAATATATAAAGACAAATGAAATGTACATATTTATAACCATTTATTTATCGCATTTTAAATACAGATAATCTCGGAGTCGTTAACTTCTGACTGGTTTTTCTGATCAATTTAAAGAACTATATTTTCATTGAGTTTTTATGATTTTATTTTGTATGTTATCTGGGTAATCTTTATTTGGTTGTGTGGACAAAGTATGTTAGTTTATAATCGTAATTCGATGATCGCGAAACCCAATGATATATTTTAGGGCCATCGATGCCTGGGTGCCAGTTCTAGTTGAGCTGTTTATCCTGCTTGTCGAGCCAAGCGTCCACACTTTCGAGATTTTCAGCCAGCCAGACGATATTGTTCTTGACCGTCTCCAGGGCACGAACTCGGGCAGCAGTTCCAGCTCCCGCCTCGGGATACTTGGCAAAGAATTGCTCCATTTCTTCGAGCTTGGTTTGCGTGTGGAAGCGTGCCGTTATCGATGGTATCAAATTGCCCAAGTAACGCTCGTTGAGACCAAAGCGAGCGACCAACTTCATCCAGTTCTCGCGGACATAATCCCACACGAGTGGCTCACCCATGGGATTGGACGATATGTAGGTTAGGCATGTGAAGTAATCCTGACCACGCACATACTCCTCGTTCCAGGCGAGATCAATGTAGCGTTGCAGCAGCCACGGCTCCTGTATAGCCGACAGACCATACATAAGCTTCGATTTCTCACTGGCATCGGATTCGCTGATAAACAGTTCCCAGACGGTCTCCCAAATCTCCTGATTGCCCACCGATTGCATGCCGTAGTAGTAGACGGTCTCACGCACATCGGGATTGGGGCGCTTATCGGGAGTGGCCAGCCAAGTGTTGAATTGCTGACCTCCTTCAGTCAGGCACGCATCCAGACCCAGAGAACAGGCAGCAGCCAACGCAGTCACACGTAGGCGGCTATAGGAATACAGTTATAGATATGGACATTAAGATCTGCCTCATATAAGATGCCCC
Organism: Drosophila kambysellisi; assembly: GCA_035042185.1. Lineage (NCBI taxonomy): Eukaryota > Metazoa > Arthropoda > Insecta > Diptera > Drosophilidae > Drosophila > Drosophila kambysellisi. The sequence goes on from JAWNLS010000303.1 coordinate 364,789, forward strand.
TACAACTGCGTCTTAGCTGAACAATCGTACTTACTTGTCCAAATGATCCTCGCCAACGGTCCAGGTGAGCGATGTATAGATGGGTTCGATCAGAGCAGTTGCGTATTTCTTGTACTTGACAAAGCTGCTGGTGTAGTAGAGGGTGCGCTTCAGTGATGTCAGCTTGGAGGCAGCCACGCTCCAGGGCACATAGTTGACCTCCTTGTCTAGATACTTGGTCATGTCGAAGGCAATATCATAGGGCAGCTGTGTGGCATCTGCCAAAGCGAATGCATCGTTTATTAGGGACGCACGATCTCCAGCACTGAAGTCATCTGGTTTGGCTACCATCTGATTGGACAGTGATTGCCACAAGGCCTGATCGTAGTTGACGCGATAATAGCCAACCTGATCGTGATTAAACTTGATCCACTGCACTGCGGCGGGCAACTTAATAATCACTGCAAGGCAAATTTGATTTGATATATCAATGACAGCTTGACTGGAATATAGATGATGGATCCGCACTTACTTTCGCTATCATTGTAGTAAAACCAATCTCGCTGCACTTGAGGATTCGCGCTGGTCGTATATGTGATGGGGATGGACCAGCGATAGCTATAATAAATAATATATGTGTGAATTTTGCAATCAGTTGATCAGAGAAAGAGAGATGGTTAAAGATGAACAACTCACTCGAATTCTGATTGATCGTGGTCTTCATTGTAGTCATTGGGATTGGACAAGAAACGCTTCTGCTTCAATTTGTATTCAGTGTCCGAGACTTTTTCGATCGTGACCACGGGCAGACCCATCTACAATGAAAACCATAAAAATTGGTATATGGAAATTGGTATATACAAATTTCTAACTTGTAGGAATGCTGCACAAGATCTCAAGATCTTCACACACAAACACACCTGCACTGTCCATGTGAGCATAATATCCGTCACATTGTATTCCAGATCCAGCTTATCAATCTCGCTAAAGAAGTCGGCAGTAACGGCGTTTTTGTATTTGTATTCATTTAGATAGTTTGTGACCGCTTGACGGAAGATTGTCTCGCCAAGAAAGTCTTCCAACATGCGAACGAGAGAGGCGCCTTTGGAATACGTAATGGTGTCAAAGATTTCCGTTATCTGATCGGGATTCTCAACCTTCTGTATAATAGGATGAGAGCCAAGAGTGCCATCCAAAGTAAGCACTCCGTGCAAAGTGCTAACAATAAATTGATCTCGCTACAAAGAAAAATTATTTGATTACCTAAAAAATGTATTGAATAAAAATGTTTGGCCAAAACTTACCATTTGCCACTTTGGGAATACGGAATCAACGCCCAGATACTCAATAAAGCTGGCGAAGCCCTCGTTTAGCCATAAATCATTCCACCAGTGCATGGTAACTACAAGAAATTGCCATCAATATCAGCTGAGCACTAATCCCCCATTCTTATCATTATCAGATTACCCACCTAGATTTCCGAACCACATGTGCGCATATTCGTGTGCAATAACACTGGCAATACGCTGCTTATTCACCGTTGAGCTAGTGGCCTCCTCGTAAAGCAGCGAGGTTTCACGGAAGGTGACCAGACCCCAGTGCTCCATGGCGCCCGATACGAAGTCGGGTATGGCAGCCATATCCAGTTTGGGTAGGGGATATTCAATTTGGAAATAATCGATATAATATTCAATGACCCCCTTGCCCACATCCACGGCAAAGTCAACCTTATTTATCTGCTCGGGCGTTGCATAGACGCTCATATCGAAAGTATTGCCAATGCCCTTCGTATCGATCTGCACCTTCTTGGCCTGGAAATCGGAGACTATAAAGCAGGCCAGATAGGTGCTCATTGGAACACTCTTGGCGAACAGAACTTGTGTGGTTGCGACGTCTTCAACTTCCAGATCGACATTCATGTTAGACAGAGCCTGATAATTGCCATCTTTCGGACGCACCAAGGTGATCTGAAAGGTTGCTTTTAGAGCAGGTTCATCGAAGCAGGGGAATGCCTGTCTTGCGTAGGTTGGCTCAAATTTGGAGGTCGCAATCGTTTTGCGTGTCTCATCGGCCTTCACATATGAGGAACTGTATAGGCCCACAATTTTATTGGCCATATTTCCCGAAAAATCGATCACAACGGAGACATCAGATCCGACAGTCAACTTCGTGTTCAGTTTGATGATCATGAACTCTCGAACTGTATCGAAAGTGAAGTTCTCGACAACCACAATAGATGATCCGGATTCGTAGACTACTACACTCTTTATGTCCAAATAGAGCGAATGCAATATTACCTGATCGGTTGCCTCGTTTACTGTTACAGAGATTATCACAATACCACTAAACGTGCCCGTATCAATATTCGGATGCAGGTGGAGATCATAGTTGGTGGGCGTCAGAGCGTTTGGCAAACGATAATCGATCTTCGCGGGAGGCGATGCTGTGGTTCCTGTGGTCCCTGTACTGGATCCTGTGGTGGTTGAAATGCTTGTTGGCAATGGCGTTGTGGATGTGAAGCCAGCCTCGAGCAAATCGAGTTTCTCCTGAGCATCGCGCAGATCAGCCTTCAAGTTGGCCTTCTGCACGGCCAACACAATGGTGGAAATAGTGAAGGCTGTCAAAGCGACTCCCAAACAAATGCTTATCAATTTCGCCGTTATTATCATATTCGATTCGATGGTTTAATCCAATGCGGGCCACATCAAAACCGCAACTAAGCGTTGACAGCAAACGCTTCAACGACTATATTCTTAAACTATGCTGATTGCTAATCTAATCAACGCAATCACTAATCTATGATAGTACCGTCCCCGTGCCGATTCCTCACATATGTATAAACACTTCAGCGATCTGACAATTTTACGGGCCACTCCACACTTTTGGCCGGATCGCAAATTTAATTTTTAAAGCATTGATTAACGCACTTCCAAATGCCATGAAAAATCTGCGCATTTTTCCCGAATCTTTGGCATTTTAGAAACTCCCGGCGCCAGCGGGTCAACTTTCCATAGCGCCGGCGCCCATATGTGTGAATATGTCGAGTAGTCTGGCGTTTTTGGACCAATTGAGCAAAGTTTTACCCACAACGACTACCTGATCGTCTTTGGTATTTTGCGTATTACCCGGCGCCTTAGGTACTTAAAAAACCCTTTTCCGGTGTGGGATTATCTCGGCCTAATTAGAGAGTTGGTATTTTCATTGTGCCAAAACCCAAATAACCAAATTTCCGCGCATGTTTTTCAACGTTTGAAAAATTGTTACAATGACTTTATCAGCCAAAAAGTGTGTCTAGCTTTTGGTATACAATGGAAATGTTATTACAATAGTTATCATACACAACATCAACAAACATGAAGTATTGCCCATAAATATGGCATTGATAGCAATAATTTTAATGACCAAAAACACAAACACACATGGAAAACAAATTTATGAATATATATGGAGCTATACTATTGATAAATGACTTGTAATTTGCCAAACACAGTCTTTACTTTTGGCCAAAAACACAAATAAAATGTTGATAATGTCAATTCAGGCTGAAACGGATTCACAACCGTTTACCGCAAAACTCAATTAATTTTCCAAATTATGTTATTTGTCATATGTTTTGTTAGATAATTGGCTTTGCCAGCAGAATTGGCAAAACACAGGACTACGACCCGAGCACGTTTCAAATTTTCATCCCAAAAACTCCGAGACGTGTGCATTGATTTCGAACCGTTGGGAAAACCGTGAAACTGAATGGAATCGATTGAAGTTCATTCAAAAGCCGACGTAGCTCTACCTGCCTAAGCGTGGGAAAGTTGATCGCAGCCAGGATCAACGTTGCCGGAGAGATAGGCAGGTAGGCAGCAGGAATAAAAATTGGACTGCTCCGTAATTGCGTCGACCTGGGTGTGTCTGTTGGGTTATTTGTTGCGGGCGCTGGGAGTTTTGTATTATATGCCAAAAAGTCCCAAGTGGACAAAAACTCAAATTTCCGGTTTTTTCACCAGTCTCCGTATTTCCCACGGCCCGACGCACAGCGACTTTGTATAAAACCAGGCCAAAGGCTCCGCACAGCACACAGTCGAGCCAAAGACAGCAACGAGAACACATCACCATGTACTACATAATTCAAATACTCCTGAACATTGGCAGCATCGTGACGGCAGCAACCATTGTGAAGCCGATGAGCAACTACTATCAGTACACCCAATTCCAGACTCCACTCTCTTGGGAAGCCATCAGCAGCAGCAGCCTGGAGCAGGCGATGAGCAGCTGTCAGGAGAGTTTCAAATGGCAACGATGGAACTGCCCCAGCCGTGACTTCATCAAGCGACGCACAGATCCACCCATCGCCCAGGAGCTAGATCGCGAGGATGTCTATGTGACAGCCATTGCCATGGCTGCCATTTTGCATAAGCTGACAAGGGATTGTGCCAACGGGGTAATTGCCGGATGCGGCTGCAGCGAGAATGCCCTCAATGTGCCCTGTGCCCATGAGCCGGAAAAGGCGCTGCAGCTCTATGAGCAGCGATATGGAGTTGGGACAGGTGCCATTGGCCACAATCAGCGTGTGGTCGGTGCCTTGGTGAAGCAATCACTGGAGGAGGAGTGCCATTGTAAACAACATAATGCACAGGGTAGCTGCCTGAAGGAGCAGTGTGTGCCGATGCTCAAATCCTTTGAGGCAATCGCACAGGATCTGTTACATATGTACGACGATGCCATACAGCTGGACACAACCACCAGCAACCTAAAGATCATGTGGCAGAATATACCCCTCGACTCGCTCGTCTACATGCAGGACTCGCCCAACTATTGCCAGCCGGAGGAGAGCAATCGCTGGGAAGGCACACGTGGCCGCCAGTGCAGCAAGCACAGTGGCAGTGGCACCGCTGCCGATGAGCGTCTCTCCTGCCAGCAGCTCTGTCGCGTCTGTGGATTCCGCGTCCGATCCCAACATGTGCGCAACGAGCGACGTTGCCACTGCAAACTCGTCTGGGGATTCCGATTGCAGTGTGATGTTTGCATTCAACTGGAGCGACAATACACCTGCTTTTAAAGAAAGAGAGAGAGATAGATAGAGAGAGAGAGAGAGAGAGACTGAGATATCTTTGGTGGGCGCTGGTTGAGCCTGGTAACAGTTGCAATTATTTACACAAACTTTAGACTTTAGTTAATTTATTATATAAAACAAATGAAATAAAAACGTAATCGAAAACCATAAAAACGATTTTTGCTACACTTAAATTAAATGACTCAATGAATTTTTCCAGGTATACGAGTATATGTCTATATAAATGTCTAATTTGATTACAGTGATTACAGAACACTAAAAACACTCTGATAACGAATGTATTATGATATAACGAATTATGAATATACTCGTCACAGACTTTGGATGCACTATCAATAGGATATTTCGATCATAACTTAGCAGCCACAGTTTTTAGTAAATCGTTAAGCTTTATTATTAAATTATAGCTACCCATGAAACAATCAAAAGTTGATTTCTTCCATTAAAACCTTTTTGTTTTTGGAGAAACCCATAGTTGCGATTCTTCCAACAAAATTAAAGGCAAATGGATTAGTCACATTTGTCATTATTTCGACAAAACTATTATCGCTGATATGAGAAAATTTGGTCTTGTCTAATCAAACTTTTTATACCCTTAACCCATTAAAAATGGGTGAAAAGGGTATAATGGTTTTGTGCAAATGTATGTAACAGGCAGAAGGAAGCATCTGCGACCCCATAAAGTATATATATTGTTGATCAGGATCAACAGCCGAGTCGATATAGCCCTGTCCGTCTGTCTGTATGTCCGTCCGTCCGTATATTCGTCTGTATGAATTATCGATAGATTTCGATTTCCGATAGCAATAAATTCCATAATTTAAAAGGCAGAGGCTTCTTATTTAATCATAATATGTATATACATATTATTGATCAATTGTTGAAATTTCATTAAGATCGGACAAGAAGCACCAAAGTTATAGTCTAAAATATATCATCATATTGACCTCATTTCTATCAGCACCGCAAGCATTTTATGTGTACATATAAATAGGCGAGCGCATGTGTGAGAAAGAGATGACATGATAATCGACGATAGCGTCAATATATTTGTGTGTATTCTGCAGAGCCCCGATAACTACTCTTTCGTGTATATACATATGTATGTATAAGCACGTGTTTGTAGCCATTCATTTCGGGCATTTGAGTGCAAATCATCTTAAAGGGAATCTTGCCAAGAAATCTAGAATATATTTAACAACTGGTTTAAGGGTAAATCGTAGTCGAGTTAGCTCGACTACAGCATCTTACTTGTTTTGCACTTATTTTTTAAAGTTATTGGTATACTCAGCAATCTATGAAACGGATGAAAAGTATCGATTTTACACAACAAATAGAGTCAATTATAGATCATTAATCATTAATTTTGTGTTATTTTTCAAAATATGTTATTTTTTTCAATAAACCCAAAAATGTTTTTCTTTTTCTAAGTTCTCTAATGGATCAACTATTCTAATTCATTACTGAGAAAACACAGCGATGCACCCGATTTGTTTTATTTATTTTCATATTTTGTAACTTAATGTGAAACTTATTGCAATTGGCTTGTGTGTGTATTTTTTTGAGTGTGTGTGTGTTTGAGTGTGTATTTTGTTCATCTAGCTGTCTAAAGTCTGTCTCTAATTAACCCAGGTGGTGGGTTTCCCCTCCACCCGATAGCCATTGTAAGCTGCGGCCGCTGAGGAGGCGGCTGCTGCCAGTTCAGATCTTCGGCTCGGCTCGCTGGCCCAATAGGAGGGTGCCACCTCGTAGGATTGCATCATTTTGTTGCTGTTCTTGATGGCCGAGAGTATAAGCAAGAATATAGCCAGCTTGCCCACCAAAATGGACTTGACCAGCAGCAGCTTCAACTTGGTCACCAGAAACGGCACAATCGCCGACTGTATGAGAAATGGTAGTATAAACAGCGGCAGCACCTTTGTGATCATATCGTACTTCTTGCCACGACCTGCAATTTAGTAACCATTATATCTCTGATATATATATTATGTGGCAACTCAGTGTGACTCACCCTCCTCGCTGTTGTCCGTGACAAGCCAGCGTGCACCAATAATCTCCCTGAGATTCTCGCCATCCAATTTCACACGCACAATATCGTTGCTCATGTCCAGACTGACATTAAGACCGGGTCCCACATGGTATAGCTCCACATTGCTGTGCCCCGGCTCATCCCCTTCCGCTTGACTGGGTTCCCCCAATCTCTTCTCGCTGTTGCGGTTCTTGCGTTTGCGCTTGCGTCGTTTCTTGCCTGCCGCCGTTTCGTTCTCATCGTAGATGGGCGTCTCGGTTTGTGCCTCCAGCAGCGCTTCGGCATCTGCTTCACTGCGCAGCTCCTGCACCAGCACATCATCCACTGGCTGTTGCTGCTGCAGTTGTTCATCCTGCTCCAGCTCCTGGTAGTCATTTACATGACTTGGCTGCGGAGCGCCGTTGATGCGATCCCGCAAACGCTTCCTATACTCACTGGTTGTCTTGTTGCCCAGGTAGGTGCTCTTGTAGTTCTTGTAGATGCCCATGTAGATGTGCGAGTTCTTCTTCAGCGCCAGCTTTTCGTCCGGCTCATAGCTGCTACTGGCCAGGCCACGCCCCGCCTCTGTGGTGTCATCGGCAGCCGGGCTGGTATCCTGACTGTTGGCCAATGTTGCACATAGCGCGAAAAACATTAGGAATCTCACGAGGGTGGTCATCTCTAGCGCATATCTCTGTTGCATCCAGAAACCAAATAGTTTTTTTTTTTTTTGCTGCTGCTGCTGAGAGTGTGTTTACCACGCGGGGACCAGCCACAAAATGTGGCACGATCGTCGTTCAACATGCATTTTATCAACTCAGCAACTGCTGCGACTGCTGCTGCTGCTGCTGCTGCTGCAATTGCTGCTGTTGCAGTTGCTGCTATTGGTGTGGCAGCCTCCAGAGGAAAGCCGCTAGAACTGGCAGCATACAGCTGGAATTGGCATTGGAATTGGGCACAGACTGCTTTTAGAGTTGTGTGTCACTTGGCCTGTTCTTTTGCAACTTGTGGCCAGAACACGATTCTTGCGCTGTTTCTGAATCTTCCTAGATTAAATTGGCCAAGAGCCGCTGTTTACTGTTTGTTGTTTTGGCCAAAACTTGAAAAGATATCTGGAGCAGGCCTGCAGTTTCTTATTGAACTCGCTCAATGATTTCTTTTAGCTGTAATTGCTGTACACACAATTACCCCTCCCCCCACCAACCCATTGGCCATAAATAACAATATGGAATTGATAAGTAGCATGATCTGGTCTAGTCTGAGATCTGCTAACGGTCGCTTTATGTATGAGATTCTCTTAGCCATAACCAAAAGACAATTAGCTCTGACGGCTACTGCATGAGAAAGTTGTTGACAGAATTGGCTAGAAAAGTGCTCTTCTTCTGCTTCGACTGCTTCGACTTTATCAGCTTTTGCTCATTTAGGAGCGGGGGCTTTGCTTAGACCAAGGCTAGAAAGTATATTTTTTTAAAAAATCCGCTTACCATATTTGGTGTTTTAACTAACGACTTTCACACAACTGCTACAGTTTGTAACACGATTCTAAGTAAGTGGTAAGACAATTCCCAGAATAATGTAGACAACTAACAATTTTTAAGTATTTGCACGAGTTTGTTATTTCAATTTCTTACAATTTTCAATTTGTATTAAACAGTTTTTCCTGTCTAGACAGCAACCCATTGTAGGGTCGAACTATTGTTAATGAAAGTGAATTGCAAACTTGAATAAATTTAGTGTAAGTGTGTTTATCAATGGGCAGGCATTCGAGCCGTAAATCATATATCGTATTTGTATTTAAAATGCGCTGCCCTCCTGTCAATTAGCTGACTTAACTGATTATTTTATACGACGCAAAAAAAAAAATAAATAAAAAAAAAATAGAAACGAAAGCGAATGGACTGTCCTCAATATATAGACACGCGTCGTGAAAGAATGCCCATGTCCAAGACTTAGTGGCAGCACCAAGTGCAACATGGAAAAAGCAGCCAAAAAGAGTGTTTTGGGTGCCGCGTGCCCCTTAAAGGGCACACACAGTTGCACACCCAGTGAAAATAATGATAAAATTTATGCATATTCAAATAAAGAAGATAAAAAAATAAAGTGTGCAGCAGTCAGATTGGGCATCGAGCGGCAACATTGAAGCATTCCACATAGCCATAGCACGAATTGCTTGTTTTGGGGCACGTTCGTGCGACGTCCGGCTGTCGCATTTCAAGTAGCCAAGCGGCTGGCCAAGTAACCAAACTGACCAAGACCTACGCCCTCATAAAAGCCAATGTCAATGTGAGCAGCACATTCAATTGTTTGCCAGTGCTGGAGCAGTGAGGAGTGTGCCAAAACCAAGGGATTAAACGCAATAACAAAGGACTAAGCCAGGAATATTCATTAAAAAATGGCTGCCGCTCAGAAATTTTCCCTTTCGCTGCTCTGCCTGTGTCTGCTGTGTGATTTGGCCTGGTGCCAGCAGCAGGCCAGTAACAACTCCGACTCGGATGTGACTGGTCAGTATGTCTGGGATGAATATCTATTCATTGGTTTTTAATATATTTCCACAAATTTGGTGTTGCAGAAGGTCGCACTTTTGGCCAACATTTATTGCGTCGCATTAGCTTTGCCCTGGTGCCGGTCGCCTTTGTTGTGGGCGTTATTACCACTTTGCTGGCAGCGCTGACTGTTGTCTCGATAAAGGGTCTGGGTGTGGGTGTCATCCTTCTTGTTCTGGCCATCGGTCAGATGCTGTCCCGCACTCTGCCCGTGCATGCCGCCGCTACATATTCGGCTGCGCCCGCTCCCGTTCCCGTTGTCTACTCCCACTCGCACACACAGCAGCCGGTCTGGCTGGAGAAGGAGTGGTAGAGGATAGTCCCGTATTCCTGTTAATGGGATGTGACTTAGCGAGCTGGTAGCAGGCCAAAATATACCTCAGCGAGCGTGCAACCAAATAATAATTTAAGTCTAGTTTAAATTATTTATTTACAATTTAATTAATACAAAACGCAAGAATTAAAACGCATCGATTTTATTGGCTGATCAATCAGTTGCCATATTTACTATAGGCAAATCAAATATTTGCAGTTCTTTTTTCTTATTTGCCTTCTTATGAAAAGTGAAATTTAAATGGGGCTCTTATTTGGTATGCAACTCAGAGCCGTACACGATTTACGGTTCTTCCGCACTGTGTCCAGTTTTGGAAACGTGTACGTCGCCTCAGCACGTATAGAAAGTCTGGCTACTTCAATATAGGTCTCACTTGGTCAAATATAGAAAGAAAGAAGAGCAGAAAAAAAAAATCAATAGAAACAATAATTATTGTCTATCAATTTCTCTGCTTCTAGTGGGTTGCATTATGGAGAGTGGCTAATTAATAAACTCTCACTTGATTAACCGATAGCTAATTAAAGCGAAATGCTCAGTTAGCGATCTTAACGAGTCAACTAATTGTCAACCAGTTTAAGTCCGGCTTCAATTGTTCCACTTTGCAACCATTTAAAGTTTTCTGCACTTGACAAGTTTCTAATCAATACTCGCTGATATTGTTGCTGTGGAGTGATTCACAAAAAAATAATATTGGTAAAGTGCTGATATCAGCGTTGTGATAAGGCCAGTTCCAAAATCGAAGCTGAGCAGTAAATTATTATTATTAGTTTGTCCCATTGTTATTATTCTGATATTGAATTCTCTCGTATTGCAATTTGGGGCGGCAATAAGTCAGGCAAATGGGGCAACAACGTGAGCCACAACGCCAACAGCATCGGCTGCAATTTGACCCGGTGAACTAAATCTGTGCAGCCCGCCAAGAGTTGTGGCATGTGCAAAACCAGTTGGCAACAGTTGGCAACAGTCGGCAACAGACGAAAGCGACCGAGAAAATTGCTGGCCAGGATTGTTGTGACTGTGATCTTGGTGGTGCATTCAGTTCGACGCTGCGGCTGCTCCCGTGCAGTTGTGTCCAGATAGAGACTAAAAGTTGGCAGATTAATAGACTATTGTAAAATATATAATTTAGAATGCGTGCCACTCTTATTGCTGTGCATATCCTCTTAGGAATTACCCTCATAGAGGGTATAGATTGGGTAAAAAAAAATAATACTTATATTAATTTATATATAAACAAAATGTGTTAGGATTTGTAGGTAAATGGAAATCAACGCAGCTCAACTTGAGTTTGACGTGCATATTTAAAATTCAGAAAATGTGCGAACTTCATAATAACTATCACAATCTATCACTACACACACCACACACACTCATCACAAATCTATTTAATTTGCATACTTTGCAGCGCGCATTTAAAAGATGCGATGACACGAATTCCAACTGCGTGACACGAAAATATGGCTCGTCCATACCGATGCGAATCTACGAGTGTCTGCGTGAGTCGAGCATGTTGCGCTGCACGAAGCTGTTTGTACTGCAAAAGCTGGAGGAGCGCCGACATCTGCCACAGACTGGCAATCTGACCAGGGACTTTATGGACCAGTTCTTTGGCGAGGAGACACAACTGGGCAGCCTGATAGCGGATAAGTACAAGGAGATGTCGGAGAAGGAGCTGAATCAGCGACTGGTTCAAAATTTTCAGCGCTTCTTCAAGCATTGCGACATCAAGCTGCACTTTCTGCCCGGCATGTTGGTCAAGATTGTGCCCAGCAAGGAGAACAAACTGAAGTTTACGCTAAAGAAGGGTGAGTAGCTTGCCGAAGGGGTGTCTCTGCTGCGGCTGACATTGTCTCTGTTGCCTTTGTAGCGAATAAGCCACGCATGGGACGAGCCCGTCGACGCGACACTGAGGATCTGCCGCTGAATCTCATGAATTTGCCGTCGATGACTGGAGGCGTTGGTGGCACCAGTGCCAGCGTGGAGACCTACGAACCGGAAGCAGAAGGCGACTCCAAGCAACAGACCGGTCTTGGTGGAGGAAGTGTAGGGGACGCGATTGCCGGCGGTGGTAATCTCAACAAGCGCAAAAAGAAACATTCCTATAAGACGACAATGATGCAAGTCGCTGTTCCCATTCTGGTGTTGCCAGCCATCCTGCTGGGTAGCCTATTGCCCTTTTTGTTGCCCACGCTGAAAATGGCCACAATTCTGTCACTCTTCATGAACAATGGCGCTTTCCTGGCCGCCATGCTCTATGCCTACTCCTCCGCATCCGCCTCCAGCGCCGCCAACCAGCCGCAGCACATCAGCTATGGATACACCGATGGCTTTCACTGAACCAAATCCATTTAGATTTACAAATTCTGAATTACTTACTCACTCGCTTCCCCAATAATAAAGGCTGTCTCTATGCTCTATGGCTTTAGTTAACTCAACTCGGCCGATTTGGTTTGTTTATCCTTGTGTCCAAGAAAATTGAAAGGAAAAGTTCATTTTTTTCGAAAATGTTTTAAATTTGAAAAAAAAAATTGCTTGAGCCAATTTACGAAAACAGACAACAAAAACTTTCCCTTTTAACTAAGAGACGCTATTGAGCCACCACTTTCAAGAGTAAATAGAAATTTTAATATAAAAAAAAAAGTTTTTAGAATTATTTGATCCTACTCAATACTGCAATATGCAATCTAGCGAAGTAAATATGTTTTTCGGTCAAGTCACTGAGTGCAAATCGTAAATCAGGATCACAATAATATCCACCAATCACAACTTAAATCCCATAATCGTTTTTAAGATTTAGTGAACGACCGGCAAAAATTTTAAATCATGGATTTACGTAAATCCTTCTAGACAATTTCAACATAGTCGCAGTAAAAATTTTGCGTCAGCTGGCATTTTTTATAAGCATAGAGACTTCTAGGAAAAAATTATGGGCCAATAGAACAATTGCATACTGATTAAATTAAAAATACAAGTATATTTTGAAAGGCAAATAACTATAATTTTACGACAGTTCTAAAAATAAATATTCAGATATTCAGATATTAAATCATTTAGTGTTCAGTGTGATTTTTTTTAAGCACATTAAAAATGTAGACGCGTGCGTTCGACGCTAACAACAAATCTAAGCCAACTAGTTTCGCATTCAGAAATACACACATAGATATATTTATATATATATATATATATTTATATATATATATATATGTATACTGTCAAGAATCCGACAGACATTAAGTCTGCTTCCCCGCCAAACTTAAAACTCTACACAGATGCTGTTTTTTTTTTTTTTTTAAACCAATCTAAACCTGAAACTGAAAGCAATGGTTGTTAAGAGCTCCATTTAATGTGATTCAAAATATGCGTTAAGAATCTCAATTATAATTTTAAATCCCAATTAATTGTGTTTCTGGTCTTAATTAATGTTAAGATGGCTTTTCTGATTTCCTGAATTTCCTGAATAGTATAATTGTAATTATTTCCAGTCATGTCGTCTAGTAATGTTCATAAGAAGAATAAAATACACTTTTAAATATTTTTTTTGGAATTTTAGCGATTTTTTTTCGGATTTTTGTTTATACATTTTGTTATGATTAAATGTAGAGTAGACTTAAGCTTAATATCCTACACACCTAATAACTAAAAACAATGTACACTCATTTAAGATTGGACACTTAAATGTTAAACTTAAAATGTACACCTAATTCTAGAACCTCTTGCGTCGTTAAGCATATGTTACATATTTATAGGGTCAATTGTTCAATTCGCAATGAACTACCATAAAAAAAATGGATCAAGTTACACAAAAATATAAAATTGTTCATTTTTTTACAGTTTTCCAGCATAAATTTAAACTAATCTCGAATATGGTCTTGGGTTATTTAATTTTGCTGTGTTGTTAATTCTGTTTGTTTTTGTTATTTTGTTTTTTTTTTTGGAATTGAAGCCATTTATAATCTTATTGCGCCCGATGCGCCAAACTAACCAATCAACAGTTTGGTATTTTGCGGATTCTCTCCGCTTTGTGACAAACATAATATTTTTGGAGTATAGGCAATGGAATTAAATACAGCAGTCCCAATGTTCTGGCCGGAAAGAGGTTCGCATATTTAGTTATTTAGCTATTTAAAGCAATCGAGACGCAATCAACATTCTCTAAAATTATTCCTGTTTACACTCTTGTTCTTTGTTAACAATCGAGGCGCTCTTGCGATCCTCCTCGCTAATATCCTTATCATCCCAGCCCCACACCGCAGTCTCCTCCAGATCATGATCCAGATGCACCACCATCTCATTCGTTGGTGCGCTTTCCTTCACATCATTGTTGTTGGCATCCAGCAAGGCGGCTATGTGGCTGCCATCGCCAGTGCGTCTTAGTCGCTTATAGACCATATCCTTGGAGACGAACTTCAGGTCATAGGCTTGGCCTATGCATACAGAAAATATATGAATTAATTAAAATGGACTGACTACATTTAAAGTGTTTTGATTGCTTACCTATCTTGGCCATCAGATCGATGAAAGCGGTGGTCCAGTTGCCGTTGTAGGTGCCCAGCTCAGCTGCTTTGTAATCCCAGGGGAACACATGGTGATAGTTATGCCATCCCTCGCCAAAGGTGATGTTTGACACCAGTTTTGAGTTAACCGAGCTAATGTTCACATCGTAAGGCTTCATGCCGTAAAAGTGGGCAGCGCTGTTCACCAGCCAAGTGCCGTGCAGCGAGAAGCAGTAGCGGAGCATGGAGCAGCTGAAGAAGCACACTTTCAGTGAGGAGCCCATCAAATAGTATGGCAGCATCATGGGCAAAATGAAGCAGCAAATTGGCATCACAACAAAATAGTATCTGAAAGTAAAAAAAAACAGGTTAATATCTCAATCTCCAAATGAAGGGGATTCGAACTCACTTCTTCTGGAACATAACGACGGGATCCTGCTCAATGTCGCTCATATCGATCGATTTGCCCTTGGAGCCAACATCGGGATGCTTCTTGCACAGCAACCAACCCATGTGGGCGAAGAAGAAGCCACGTCTTGAGTTATGGGGATCGGCGTGTGTGTCCGTGAACTTGTGGTGCACACGATGGTCGCGTGTCCACTCCCAGATGCTGTTCTGGAAGGCCAACGACTGGCACAACATGAGAAAGATGCGCAGTGGCAACTTCGCCTTGTAAGCCTTATGCGACCACAAGCGATGCACTCCAGCAGTGATTCCCAATCCGCCCAGGAACGCAAACAGATATACTACAGGTGGCGAAAAATGTTTGGAATATATATATGGATTAATCAGTTAATCAATCCAATCCCAGACGCACTCAGTGCTGATACTGATACTCACTTGGCAGAATCTCAATGTAGGCACTCTCGGCAAATATCAAATACAAGCCATACAGGGCCATCGAATGGAGAATGATGAACAGCAAAATGTTGTGCCACACGATCTGGACTTTGAATGGTTTAGCTTCGGTCGCCTGTGGCGTGGCAGCTGCCACAGGTGCCACAGTTTTGGCTGGGGCTTGCTTAACCGGCGCAGGTGCGGCCGTTGCTGACATCTTGTTGTTGTTGGCATCGGCGATGGTCGTTTCGGCCAAAATAAAGGTGCTGCCTATTATATTCGGTGCCATCTGCAAAAACGAAATGTTGAAAGCATCTTAGTGAGGCACATGATGTGTGTGTTTACGTGTGTTTACGGAATAGAAAATGAATCATGTCGCTTCCTTATTAATGGCCTGTCAACGCTAGTTGGCTTTGACTGCTTAATTATTTGTGCAGCTTTCAGATGCAAATGGGATCGGCATAAGCACTGCTCATTTGCTATTCCAAGCATACTCTACGGCTTTCTTCATAAATGGCATCCCCAGCTGCACGGCTAATTATGGACCAGCTTAAGGCTGCCAACTGAGCAGCTGGCAGAGCAGAGCAGACGCAGAGCAGACGCAGAGCAGCCGCTTCATTGCCAACGACCTTCGTCAGTTGAGCTACTTCAGAAAGCGCTACTCAAAATCCAAACCAAGCCGGAAGTTAAACGCAACAAAACGAAAACAAAAAGTAGCAACAAAAAATAAAACAAGAAATAGCTTAAATAATAAAAAACAAAAACAAAAAAAAAAAATACATAAGCTCAGTTCTGTTTACTTCAAGAGGCAATCAATAATCATTTTTGGACTTCCTTTTTATTTTTCAATAAAATCAGTATATCTAAATTCTTTTGCTTATTATTTATTATACTTAAATGTTAATGGATCTGCCAAAAAAACTAAAATGTTGAATCAATGTTAAAGTTTGTAGATTCAGGAACAGTTTATATGTGTCTTATAAAACCATAAGTGAATCACTTTCCAAGAGGAGAGCGATCGAGACCCTTCTATACTTGAATTAACCTACTTTATTTTTCAAAAACTGTTTAGTATGGTAATTTCCAAATGCAAGTGACTTGACCTGGTCACCTATGTCTTAAAGAAAACCCAGAATTTACCAAGTGAATGCATGCATACTAATTGTGGTTCATTTTTTTTTTATTTCTGGCCTCGCACATACGCCCCGTGGTGCAGTATATTCATTATACTTGACACCATCGCCTGAGGCTTCCACTGAGGTGCCACTGAATCTGAATGTATTCATTTTTGTCTACAGTTTGTTGTTGTTGTTGTTTTTGGTATCTGACTTTGGAATCTGATGCAACTGAATGCAAACACCATTACAAAAATTATATTTAGTCAAATGTGATAATCTCAAATAATCTGCGGCGCCACTTAAAAATGCTTGACTTGCACACTGTGAGAAAAATTGTGTGAAAAATCTTGTTGGTAATTGCAGTTTTGCTATTGCAACTGTTGCCATGGCCGCAACCAGCTGCAAGCCAGCAACTCATTCTCAAAGTCAAGCTTGTGTGATTTTTGGTCTATAGCAACTGACTCTATGGTTAGTCAGTTAACTGTCAGTGGAGGCTGCCCCCGAGAAGGTGGTGTGTGTGTTTTTGTGTGTTGTGTGTGTGTTTTTGAAAGAGGGGCTCTGGCAGACAGTTGGCTTCTTTAGAATCGACAACCGGTTGACCTCATAGCATATGCATGTTGTTTGAAGCACAACACAAAGTGTTCTTATTGGTTGACTGGCGGCTTATTTCGCAGTTGGAGCATTTCGTGTTTTTGAGTTAGCCTCGCGCTTAGTTCTCCAGTCAATAACTTGGCTCGGTTCAATGTCAGGCAAAAGCCGCACATCCACTTAATCGAAATTGAATTACATGCGAGCATGGGCCAAACAATTAAGATTTGAATTTATCGCATTCACAAAAACTACGCCACGAATTTGCATTTGCTAAAATGGAAATCAAAAGTAGAGAACTGAATAAAAGCCTTCTGCAATTATAATGTCCTTGATCATGTGAAATTTACGGCTTTCCTTCACTCAAATTAGGTAGCCTTAGAAAGCGGACAAATTCAATTTTATATTTGATTTATTGTGTATTTGTGGAGAACGACTTCAAGCAGACATTTGCCACAAGCAGCATCACATTTGTTTAAATCCCCCCTTCTAGAGCGAAACTTGTTTTGGCCAGCACCAATGCCAATGGGTAGAAAAGTTAGATAACCTTGTTTAAGCTACGATGAGGCATAGTATACGGCAATCCTTACCGGATTTATTAGCATAGTTGAATAACCAAGAATAACTTATGCATACGAAATGCTATTGTTTAGAATTTTGATTATATTGAAAGATTTTTTTTTAAGATGTAAGCTATGGGTTGAAGGTTCTTTTGCATCATAACTAGTTTTGGGGGGCAGAAACTTGAGTAAGGTTTGTGGTTTTCTTTTTTATTCCATTTTTTTATTTTTATTTTTTGCAGAGACGCGTGCGAAATATATATAAATATATATATAAATATATTTATAGAGTGAGAGCTGAGATTTTGCACGGCAACCAAAACCACGTCACAAGCAAATCGGTAATATCAATAATCATAAAAATAAAGCAACACAAACGTGAGTAGATGTATCACTGTACCTATACCTGTGTATATATCTTAAGCTGTATTTGTCAGTGTGCTGGATAAATCCATTGATCGATTCGACGAACGACCGCAAACAGCGACACTTGTCGCATAACAAATTGTGACTGTGACTGTGACTGCGACTGGGACTGTGATTGGGACTGCGACTGGGAAATCACGTTCCACACACCAAAGGCACTGTTCTATATGCATGGTCTGGTCTAATGAATATATTGCCAGTTCGCATTATGCGTGGCAGGCAACACTACTCATTGTACTTATGCATATACATACATGCATAAATATATACTGGGCTCGTATTCATAAGTGCGGCGTACGCCAAAGAAACTAAGTTGGCAGCGAATAGAAGCCGCTTAGAAAAATGGCGCATCAAACTCATTACGCATACGCCGATTTGTCGTCAGTCTCTATTTGAATGTCTATATCTATCTATATATACTTATTGATATCAAATACTCGACACTTGTCTGCATATTTTGAATATCGCTTTTAACTTCAGCTGCTTTTTGATTGTCTGCTTTTAAGGCTAGCATAATTTTTGATTATTATCGGTACGTGATTTTTATAGCTTAATCACCACTCCAAATTTGTGATCTCTGTCTGTGATTTCCTATATGTGAATGATTCACAGCTATTGTGGATTGACTTTTGCAGCTTGTTCGAATTTTATTATTTAAATTTTTGTCTTATTCAATTTCAAACAATGGTTAGATTCTTAACCAGTTTAATGCTTTGTTCACTTCCGTTAAACTCTATTTGCACGAATTGTGTGGTTGAAGAAGAGCATCATTTAATGCAAATACTTTTGAATTAAAATTTATTAAAATCAGTTAAGCTTTAAGTTTTGTTTTTAAAAACCTTGTTGAAAAATGAAACTCCTTTTTGAAATTCGTCAAGTTTGAACAACATTCTTTTGACGTATTCTCTTGAATATTTACTCAAGTCTAATTCAAGCAAAAAAAATCGTTCTAAAATTCCCATAAGGAATATGTTTTTGATGTTTGAACACTTACCTTTATTAAATTGGATGAAAGAAATGTATTGATACTCCAGAAATTTCTTTCAAAGTGTTTTTGTATTTTTTTGTTGGTTTTTATTAATATTTTGATAAATTTTCACCACACACAAATCAATAGGCGAATCGCACACGCTAAAGTTCGAATAGCATCCCTATAAGGATGTTCGGATCTGTCTTTATATGGACACACACACACGGCACATCCAAGATTCGCGAAGAATGCACGGCGTATGGAGGTACGGCACGAGTGGCAGAGCTTTTTAAGCGGCTAGTTCAAAATATTCGCACACACCCGAAGTTTGACGAACAGAGATGAGAGTTCGGCTCTTGTGCTCCGTTGTTCGCTGTCAACAGTGCCTCAAATAGTTAACAACGCCGAAATTTAAAGCCGATTTATGTCCCACAGTCGCGTTCGGCTCTCCGCTCGGGTCGTCTCCAACCACGGCTCGTTGGCAATTCTTGATCTGTGACGAACAACAGTCATTGGGTACCCAAGGGGGGCGGGGGTTCGTGGGTAGCGGCAGCGAGAGTGACTTAAGCTTCTGCTGCCGATCGGGCTCGCTTAAGTTTTTTTATTTCTTTATTTATTTGTATTATGTTTTATTTTATTATTATTTTTTTTTTTTTTTTAGTTTTCGTATTTTGCTTAATGTTAGACGCGTGGCTGAAGCCAAAGTTTGGGCAAGTATCGAAATTAACTGCTTTAAATAAAAGCGACGAGAGTATTTTGAATGTAATAAACAATTAGGGGACAGACAACAGTTGACTTTTGTGAAAAACTGAAAGGGGAAACCCGTCGTAAAATTGGCGTTTAGCTATGCACTTAATGTCGTCTAGTTGGCCAATCTCACGTAGGTCTCTTCACTACCGCGCTCTCACGCCAAAGTTGCCCAACAACATTTTTGTTGAAACGCTTCTTATCTGAAGTTTTGTTGTTGCTGCGACTTTGGCTTACTCAAACAGGGTCGGCAGTTGTGGCTGCAGGTCATACAGGCAACAACAATCGGTCAAGTTGAGCGCGTTCGTCACTGGCTCTTTTTAGCTGCTTTTGCATAATGCATGCAAACTGGCTAATAGCGTTAATAGCGTTATTGACACCACGTTCTTAATGTGGCCCACATAATTATTAAACTATACAATATTGTCCGATGATCAGCAGCTTCACGTGCCTAAATTCGGGTTCTCAAGTACGAGTATGGAAAACTGAGAGACTCTTTCAAATCATTAAATTATTATGGATTTGGCGAAATAGATTTCGCTTAACTTCCTCATGTTTTTATAATATTCATTTCGGCTTATAATGTGTATGGTAAACTAGCGACCTGTTTAAGTGCTTCCCAAATGTTTCGGGTTCTCAAGTACGAGTATGGTAAACAGGGCATATATCACATTAGTTGCAGTCTCTCCTATAATCTTTGCGGTTTGCTGTTACAGTTCTGAATAACATTTTTCATGACCACACTTAATTGTTGTTTAATCCGTGTCAATATTGGGCCACACAAAGTGACAAAAACCAAAGAAAAAAAACCAACTCAGTTCTCAAGATAAACATAAATGATAGCTGTGTGGCATGGTATTGAGTAAGAGTACACAATTAGGTACAGCAATAAATACAGTACTTGAGACCAATACCTATTTTTCTACTCATTTCTTGTGGCCCAAAAACCACAACCAAAAAAAAATATACTATATGTTTACAGTTTTCGGTCAAATGTTGATTGTTTTTCGCATTGAGCGCAAAGTTGAAATGAGTTGTTTAATTTTTATTTAGTAACCGACACTAAAATTGTTTACTATCCGGGCAAACGGCTAGTTGTCTAGATGTCAAAAGCCTCGAGGCGAAGGCTTCTGACAACGTATCCATTTTGCAACCTGAAGCCATAGCTCAAGGTCAATAGGTGGCATACAACGTTGCACAAAGTAGTAAGCAATAGTAGACGAGTTTACACTCACAAAAAAAATCATTCTAAATTTAAGAAAATCGACATAGGTCTGGCGTTAAGGGTAATTAGTTATTTAATTTATTAATTAATTATTCTAAAACAGAACTTTATGTCTCTCTAAAATCCAGTGGTTTTCTTCTGTTAAGGAATGTTTTTCTAACATTTAAAAAAAATAATGTCTAGTTTCCAGTTTTTTTTAGAGTGTATGTGTTTGTGTGGAAAAGTTGACTTAAATAACCATTGTTTATGTCAACCGGTTTCAATTGGGTTAACATCCAAATGGGTCGGAATAGTTGACTCTATAAAAGCGCATAAGCGACATTTACAAGTTCACCCATGTGCGATTTTTATAGTGTAATCAACATTATGGGAGCAATAATTTGTGGCACGTGATCACGTGTACGATTCACAAATATTAACTAAATAGTCATTAAATGGGGCATTCAACTTGTTAAATGCACTTGTTGAATGAGATATGAAGCAGATATATGAATGAATTCAGATTATATCAAATAAAGTACTCCGCTTCAAGGATTTTCATAAATGAGACTTACATCATAATTAGAGGAAGACTCAAGGCATTAAATTCATACACTCGTAATAATGTTAATTTCTTAATTACTTAGCCTTTATTATGCTTGCTATACTCTTTTAGATAGCATTATAACTTTTTCGTAAAGCTTGTTACACATTGAATCCATTAGATATATATTCTTGATCAGCATCACTAAAAAAATGTAATTAGTTTAAAACAAAAGCATAATAATATTTTGAACCCCGGACTAAAATTTAGATGTTGGCAGATTTATATATATTTTTTTATGTGTTTTATCTCTCACTTTACATCTATCTCACTATAACTATCTCTATTTCTCTTTTTGTTATTTTCTCGGGTTCCCCAATTCTTGCACAAAATAAATTACACCCTTCAATATTTTAGCATTTATTTATTTTTTGTTTAGTTATTCGCTTTTGAATGCATATAATTTAATTTGAAAACCTTAATTTTTAAATTAAATTCAAAATTGTTGTTTTAAATGTTGTGTTATTTTGTTTTTAATTTTTGTGCGCATAAAAAATAGAAGAAACTCTATATATTCTATATTCTTGATCAGCATCACTAGCATCACCAGTCGTGCAACAGAAAACATATAAACAAATGTAATTAGTTTAAAACAAAAGCATAATAATATTTTGAACCCCGGACTAAAATTTAGATGTTGGCAGATTTATATATATTTTTTTATGTGTTCTATCTCTCACTTTACATCTATCTCACTCTAACTATCTCTATTTCTCTTTTCGTTATTTTCTCGGGTTCCCCAATCCTTGCACAAAATAAATTACACCCTTCAATATTTTAGCATTTATTTATTTGTTGTTTAGTTATTCACTTTTGAATGCATATAATTTAATTTGAAAACCTTAATTTTTAAATTAAATTAAATTCAAAATTGTTGTTTTAAATGTTGTGTTATTTTGTTTTTAAAATTTGTGCACATAAAAAATAGAAGAAACTCTGGTCTACAATCGTGTGATAGCAGTTAATTGTGGTTTAAACTTAAATTTCATTAACTTTACACCACTGTGCAGAATGCAATCTTAACACTGTGTAACCCCTCACATCTGCTTTAGCCTTCCCGAGTAATTGAAAGGTGCTGCCAGTTAAATAACTAATGGCAGTGTCGCTGCCAAACAACTTAATGAACCCAAAAAAACAAAAACAAAAAAAACAAAAAAAAACAAAAAACAACAACAAGTCATACATAATTGCAAAAACAACTTTGAGATGCACAAAGAACCGTGTAGAGCCCATAAACCAGTCAAGGCAATGCAAAAGTTCTTGAGCAAAGTCAATTACCCAAAACAATTATGAAAATCTTAACTCGCTATGTCTTATTTACTACACATGTACATATGTATAATTATATATATTTTACTATATCTCCCATCTGCCAAAAGCAACAGCTTACGACATAAATTTAACTATTTTGTGGAGGTAACATGTAAGTATTTTTGAAGTTACACAAACATAAGTATAGTGTAAGCTTATCTCATGCCTGAAGTACTTTTTGTAAGTTAAGTTAATTGAAATGCGCTGAGCAACGCTGGCAGTAGACAAACTTCAATAACAATAGAGATCAATGAGACAAGTCTAAAGTGCGTGAAAACCAAATTAGGTCGGTCAAATCGTTGGATACACTGGATATATGCAACGCACCGACCGCTATAACCAAATGCCTATGTAAATGCGGGCCTCGAAATGAGTCGCAGCCACAGGAAGAATGCAATGCCACACGTCAGAGTCAACAATGTACAATGAATGTGGCATGACTAAATGACTAGAGGAAAACAAACAGAACTCAGTTGTAAATGCGTATTTTTTGTAATGGCAACAAGGGATGCAATGAGAGCTCAAAAGTATCGCCGTAAAAACTCATTTATGTAGAACAAGTTCTTTCTCATTCTGTGGGCATCCATCAAACACACGATTGTCTTTTACGATCCCAAAAGTTCGTTGACAACAACCTAACGAATAAAATCCATTAGAACTCAATTAAAGACACACATACAAAAAAAGGAACGTAAAAATAGACATATATCTCCCTCTCTCATTACTTATGTATATGTATATATTTAACTTTAAGTCTAAGATCAAGCTCAACACATATACATGTATATATATATATATTAAGATAAACAAATTTGTATTATATATATATATATTTATTTGCAGGACTGCCCAATTATTGGCCTTTATAAATATGTATTTATTTGAACCTAGGTTCAAGCTCTGCGAGCAAAACAAAAGGAAACAAAAACAGTAAATAGATTTATTTAAATTGTATTTGTTTCTTTTATATTTTTATAAGAGAAAACAATATTTTTAAAATATATCTAATATAATAAAACAAGAAAAATTAAATCAACAACCAATTTATACTTTTATTTATTTAATATTCTAATAAATGTAAAGAGTATTTAAAAAAATATATATATATTATAAAAATAAAGCTAAATAAAATCAGAACTTAATCCATTGACTTGTGCCTTGATTATGAATATTTTTTTATTACTGCAATTGAGATAATAAAAACACATTTCAAACAAATATGATTTAACGAAATATAGCAACAAAATAAAATCACATAAGCCATGAACCATTGCTTTATTAAACTCTATTATAATTTTGCCATCTGTTCTAATGTATCAACTAATTTAATCTAAATAGCCATAATAATATCGAAAGGCTTAAGATGGAATTAGTTCAAGAACTGGAAGCACAGGTACTTAGAAATTTTATAGAACATTAAAGAAACATTTAATTCACGAATGCAATTTGCTAAAAATGGAGTTGAATTGGTAAATCGATCACGTGCCAGAAAGACCGCAATATTTTATAGCACTGTCTCTGAACTTTGTCTTTATATTCACATTTATATATTACCCTTGTAAACGGTATTATAGTTTCATCGTAACGTTTGTAACGTGAACAAGTCTTCGACACCATATATATTCTATATATCAGACGATTCGATATATGTCATGTCCGAATTACTTTGTCTTAAATTTAAAAAAACAATTTTTAAAAAGGAAATATATAAGTTTATTTCAATGTTACAAATTAAATGGAAAACAAATAATATAAATATCCAAACTCAACTAATTCGAATTCCAAACAAAAGTTTAGTTGTCAGCAGATTAAATCCGGTATAAAAGGGTATTAAATCGTCGGCATGGCTAAGATACCCGTTTCTATATTTTGATACCGAAGGTATCATAGTACATTGGTTAAGTGGAATGCCCGCCATGCTCTGTATATCAGTATGTCGGTCTGTCCGTCCGCTGATAATCTCGTTCAGAGATCGGCAGATACATTTTCAAACCACGCCCACTTCCTTCATCCCATGATTAAAGGCTGCTATCTTCCAAAATTTGATGGCCACGAGCAATCCAGCCCCCCGACAACGATGGAAGCCTACATCTCCTGCAATTTAAGAGCTAAGGTTACCAAGCTTGGGACTAAGATTACTAAGAACTATCTCTACAACATTTTTCCTTATATTATTTCTTTCATTGTTTCTTGCTACCTTTTCTCAGCTGGTATTACTTATGGTATCATAGTATTTTCCAGTCGGTTACACCCGACTGCAACATTCTCTCTTGTTTTTGTATGTCTTGTTTTTTTATTATTTTTTCCTTCAGTTTTTCCGCGTTCTTTGCGCCCCAGCATATGCGGGGTGCCAACTGAGAGCTTGTCAGCAGCAACTTCACTATTTTCATTAACAACTCGATCATGATTGGCATCGATAAGTCCAGAACCGCATGCTATTTAGAATTCAAGGGGAGACAATTCGCAAACCTGATTCGTGTCTTAAATATACGCTGAGGCTGGTATATGGAAGACATGTCGTATTGACTTAAATTCCGAATTTTTATTAATACATTTTTTTTGCCGTGTTCTGTTAAATATGCATGAAAAATTCTCCACATACGCACATACGTATATATATATATATATATATATATATATATATATATAAATATATAAATATATATATATATAGAAAAAGGTGCTAAGAACTAGGTAATATCAATCAAAACATATTTGTGCCCTTTAAATGTCTGGCCGAAAACCAGTTGGACTTGTTACAAAGCTAATAAAATGGATTTGTTCACTAGTTCAATATTATGCAATAACTATGTATTTATATTTTTTAATTTATTGAGCAGACTAAGCAGGAATTGATTGGAGTAGAACAAGTCCCCTTTCAGTGTGACCCTTAGACTTAGTCTGAACTTCTAATGTTTGAGAATATTTGAAAGAATATGCATATATTATGTATGTAAATGAAGTAATGCCGCCTCAGGCAGTACCATTGATAAAATATATGAATTTTAAAAATTTGTTTGTCGACTTTTACAGGTCGCAGACATTGGACATGACCTTCGGGCGTTTTGGCTTCCGCGTAGATATCGTAGATCGACTTGCAAATGTAACTGTAAAGATCTTGAAACGATATATAACTTATTAACAAAATCGAAACGGCAATAGAAAATAATTAAAATATGTAAATGGATACAAAGCCAATAGTGGAAGAGGGCCAAAGTCGCGCAAAATCGAATATTACCTCGCCGCGTCATGCGCTCAAAGAAGCAGCCCATCTGAAGATTTTCAAAAGCTTAAAAATTGAAATCAACTATTCAACTGGCTGGTGGGTCAGCTGTTGCTTGATTAAACATCAGGAAATACAAAATGCAAAGCAGCCAAAGCAAACTGTAACAGGGCCCCAACAAAAAAAATTCAAAACAAGAAAACTAAAATAAAAAACACACAAAACGAGTTCCCGGGCCAAAAGCAAGCATCGCGTTTGATAAGCTACCAATATCCAAAAACGTGTTCGCATTTGACCGTTGCACGAAAAACGAGTAGAGCAATACAAAAATTAAAAAAAAAACCCAAAATTTGTTTAATTAATTCGTCACATTTGCTGCCCTACGTCTTCGTAATTCGCATTTTCATTGACATTGACTTTGACCGAGAAATTAAAATCGAAGCCAATGCGTCGTATACGTACCCACATAGGCCAATCTGAGTGTGTGTGTGTCTGTGTGTATGTGTGTATGTTTATGCATTTGTGTGTGCATTGCATAGATCAAAGTCTTTCGCAAAACTTATTCAACATCAAAATATTCACGCATATATTTGGGACTAGGTAAAACGGAAAAAACATTAAATGCCTTCGCAATATATTTTAATGTGCGTTCTTACTCAACAATAGAATAAGAACAGAAACACCAGTTTATTGTACGGTCCTGACCTTATGTTAAGCATGCATGTCCGACGAAGTCGCAGTTGCTTTGCCGTTGCCGGCTCAATTTGAATAAAAAATGCATCCAATTGTCATTTAAGCACTTTTGAGTTAATAATTGCTGTATGACAATTCAATTATTAATCTAGATACGCTCCATCGATCTGCGGCCACCCACCAAATGTTGCTGGTGATGTTGCTGTTGATATTGCTGGTGCTGGTGCTGCTGCTGCCTCATTGGGTCAAGTTTAAAGCAGAAACCGCAAGAGCAACAACTTGTTAGAAAAATTGCCCACGACTAGATCAAAAAACGGCATTGACCGTCTTACTTTGCTGAAGCGCCTAGCCAATGGCAAAACACATTAAAAATAGAAGATTGATTTTTTTCTGTTTTTGAAACTATTAACTAGAGTCAGTAGGTTATTTGCAATGGGTCGATCGCACTTCAGCTTAGGCGATTTCATAAATGCTAATACTGCTGCGCCGGCGCGACATTGCTTATTGTTATTTTCTTTATTTCCTGGTTTGTCAGTTTCGTTGACGGCTATGCGTTATATTTGATAGCTTAACGCAAGCATTGACCTCAATATATATAAATTTATATATACATATGTGTGTGAGTATTATTGCTAATCTGGTGTATAATAATCTTCATTTCAAACATGTATATTTTTTTTTTGTATTAGTATATTAAAGGAAAACATAACCATGGTCAAAGTGGTTAAGATTCAAATGAGAAAGTGGCGTCAACTCCATCCATTGTCTCGTTTGTTTATTATTATTATTAATGGTACCAATCTCTTTTCAATTGGACCAAAAAAAAAGATAACTTGTTAAATTTACATGTATAGAATTTTGGAAATAACTACATTTGAGATTCAATTTTAAAATATTGTCCAATTAAAATGTGCCGCTATTTTCATTTCGATGATTTTATATGAAATTAATTTAGCCAATATATCGATACCTTAAGCAAAATTATCGCAGCTGTCGGAGTAAACGCACAAGCTTGCCAGACCTTCAAATGTAATCATTTTTAATGCGCAGTACGGTTACACTTGCACCCTTATCGCTGAACTGAAATGTTGCCAAATTGAATCGACTGTGTTTTGTAAACTACATATACATTTCCTATAGATATATGTAAATCAACTGTTTATAGAGCCAGAGTTATTGTGAAATATGCTTGTAATAAGAATTAATGGTCAGCCAGCATCAAAGCAATGACGGTGCGGGGCATCGAAGCCATTAACTTGTACATGCCGATTTCAAAGGCAGATGCAGCAGCAGCCATAAAGACAGACATACGAGAGGAAACGGGCAGAACAATCGAACCAGTTGTTCCTGTTGTTGGTGGCAACAACAACGGCAACACAATGAACTCTGTGGAGCGTTATAGACAGGAATGGATACAGTTGTTGGCCAATTTGGATAAGAATCCTGAGATTCTGCGTGCAGCAGCATTCAGCGGGCAACTAAAGATGTCCAAGTTTCGGAGCATCCATTGGGCGCTTTTGCTTCGCGTGCTCAATGCGGATCATCGCAGTTGGCACGGTCAGCGGCAACAGCAGCGAAGCAGGTAATTTGATCAAAGTATCCATCATCGTCTTCACACATATACATATATATTGCAAGTCTAACAGCAAATCATTCATCAATTTAGATATGAAAAGTTTCGCGTGGATTATGTAAGTAATCCTCACGAGCTGGCGGTGCTGGAAAACGATGATCCCCTATCGCAGTCGACGCAGAGCGTGTGGAATCAGTACTTCAGTGATCAGGAGCTGTTTGCGCTCATACGGCAGGATGTGGTGCGAACTTTTCCAGGCGTCGATTTCTTTCGCAAGGCCCTTATCCAGAATGCCATGACTAACATACTCTTCTACTATGCTCGAGAGCATCCGTATATGTGCTATCGCCAGGGCATGCACGAGATATTGGCGCCCATCATCTTTGTGCTGTACAGTGATCATCAGTCGCTGTTGCATTTCAGTGAAATCGCCAAGACAGACATCAATGAGACACTTTTAAATGTCCTGGATGCAGCCTATCTGGAAGCGGACACTTAGTAAATTATTGTGTTAACCCTATCTGGTTTATGTTTTGTAACCCAAATGCCTTTCCAGCTCCATATTTTCGCGACTTATGTCTTCGGTTGAGTCCTATTATCGCGTTTCTCGTTACGCCTCCACACCAGGCGATGACTTGGAAACGCAAAGAATGAACGAGGTGAATCCCAATCTATCTCAATTGTATATTATGCAAGTTGATTTTTGATAATTGCTTTGTTTACAGTCCTCGAACGCTGACGCTGAGCTGCAATCTGAGGCTGAGGTTATCAGTCAGCTGAATTTTATTCGTGATAGAATACTTGCCAAGCAGGATCAACACTTGCACCATTATCTCCTCAAAATGGAAATACCATTGCATATATTCGGCATGTGAGTAGCAGTTCAAACCGGTTAAGCCAACACACAAATTCTCAGTTTCCCTTTTTAAAATATACCCGATACAGTTGAAAAAAAATGTCTTTAAAGAAGTTATGGTAAATTACGATTTAAAAGCGGACTGTAAAGTAAATATAAATGCTAATTACATCGATAAGTTAAGTTGATTGAACTCAAATATTCAAGATTACATTAATAGTTATATTAGTTGTATTCAAGAAAGTAATACAATTTGTATTTAAAAGTCACATTTTTAATTGGAAATCATTGAAATGTTTCTTCCTTTTCAACTAAAACACTCTTTTTTATGTTTGCAGCCGTTGGCTGCGTCTGCTCTTTGGGCGCGAGTTTATGCTGCTGGATCTGCTGTTGCTGTGGGATGCCATCTTTGCGGATAGCGACCGCTTCGACCTGCCCAACTACATTCTGGTTGCCATGCTGGTGCATATTCGCGATAAGCGTGCGTAATGCTCAATAAAAATATAGCTAATATTGATATTGATTCGCTATCTTATTTGCAGTGCTGTTGAGTGACTATACTTCGTCACTGACATACCTGATGCGCTATCCGAGCCATGTGGATGTCAACCTGGTGCTGCGACATGCACTGCACATGCTGAATCCCAAGCAGTTCGACTATCCAGCGAATGCCTTCTCCTTTGTCTCGTTCGCAGACACTTTGCCAGCAGCCGCAACCAGCGCAGCCAGTGCACCAACAAACTTTAAGTCGCAACGTGGCCACACAAATTCCGAGTCTTCAACTAGTGCCAGTGGCAGCCACATTAATCGTCAGATTACCTACATGCAGGCGCGGAACGCTGAAAGCTTATCCGCATTGGCCAAGCTCCAAGAGACCAATCGCATAGCCATGGATGGCTACCTAGCGGACGTAAGTGCCGAAATTTATATTTACCATGTAGGCTATTTGAAGAATATATATTATATTATATATATTCTCGATCAGTATCGAGTTTGATAAGTTGTTGGTTGAGGAACACCTGGTCGGAATCAGCCAAACAATTTGAAGTAGTACTTAATCCGCCGAAAATTGCGATCTTTTAATTAAATTTAAATGTTGTCTTGGAATATTTTACTTTTACAAAATATCCACATAAATTTAACTTAACTTTTGTTTGCTTTTGTGTCTCCAAAGAGTCCTGAGCTACTGCGCTTGGAACTGAAGAATGCGCACACTGTCATCAAAATAGCGCGCAGTAAGTTGTTGAATTATCTGTCCACTGTGCGCAAGCACATGGGCAAACAACAGGGCAACGATGAGCTCAATCGTACACTTGATGGCATCGAGGAGCTGTGCAGCTTTCTGGATGTCAAGTTCATATTTCCGCTGCATGCGCGCACCACGCCCATTGACGAGGCACTCGAGGCCAACGAGCGAAAACAGCTGAATACGGCCAAAAGTGTGGTGAAGACAACAAACAATCCGATGCTAAGCAGCAGTCAACCGATGCACGGCCAACCATTGGCCAGTAGCGGTGGCTACGAGGTGCCCGAGAATGCTTTCATGCACAATTCGACGGCTCTTCTGCTAGGCGATCGGCGGGAGATCGAGTTGTCCACCATCATGAGCGACGAAAGGCCAGAAATAATGGTGCTCCAAAATGGTCTTCCAGCGGCCGAGCCGCAACAGCGACCACAACAATGATAATGATGATAATTATGATGATGGTGATTAATCATCAATGGTGACTAAAGCTACGCATCGACTGAAACATTTTAATATTAAGCAACGTAATCATTAAGTGATGTGTGTTTATTTTTATGCGCTGCAGCAGTGAGAGGAAATACAGGAAATAAATCAATGCATATTCGAAATGCTGAAATACTTATGTATACATATAAAAACGAATAATTTGCGTGTACATATCATACTAGTATACAATATATATCATAATTCATTAATATGAAAGTAATCCAATTATAACATTAAATTTGTTGACAAAATCGGGAAATTATAGGCAAAACAAGTAAGAATGCTGTAGTCGAGCGAGCTAAATATAATGTTAAATATATTCTAGTTTTATTTCCGTGCACTCGACGCTGGCGCCAAGAACGGATATTGGATCCTTAACTTAGGTTGTATTATCGCTGTATGGTCTCTCCTGGTCAATGTACTGAGCATCTTGGCTCGCGCTATGCTTACGTTTCCGTGACGACTTTTGCGTTGTTCGCTGCGCCCCGCAGTATCCACTTGGAAACACAGCGCCTTCCTCTTCCATTATTTTCAGCTCGTGTTCGACCGAATTTCTTTTATGATTCGATGCCATTTTGTTGCCATTGCAGGTATTATCTGGCAGTCCTATGGAATTTTCGTGTCCGCTTTCCGTTGCCATTGGAGGTTAAGCTGCAATTGCTGTTCTTGGCTAAGTCAGACAAATAACTTGCATCGATATCTGTGGATCGAAAAAAATTATTTATAACTAACGAGTATACCAAATATCGATTCTATCGATCAATAAAACTGCAGAGATCGAGCTTTTTAATTTTTGGCCTACAATTTTAAAATATTTTTAAGGCAACTTATGGGATTGCTGACTTACTTATTTTTAAATGATTACAGTTATTGAATTCTTAGGTTTTTATATTTTCGTCTCGATTTTATCCTTTTTAAAAAACAAATTTATTTGTCCGGCCTTAGCAACATCAATAATGCCACTAAGCAGACAATACAAAGCGGCGTCAAATCGACTTAATATTTTTTTGACAATGTAAAATATATAAAAACTTTTTATTCATAGTGCTATTAGCATTTTATGTCGTTTTACTTAAATTAAGGGTTTTTGTGTATATGTATGCAAGTTATTTCATATATAGTATCGCAGGTATTTTTATGTACAATCAGAAAAAATAAATCTTTCAAAATGCAACATTATTCATTTTATTTTTTTGTTGTACAAAATTTTTACTTAGCAATAAGTGCTAAGCATAATGTGTTATTAACTTAGGCCTTCGATTCGGGAACAGTATTCTTTGGTATACACATTAAAGTTTATTTTGAATATCAGGTTGTAATGCGGGCAACTTAATTGATATCCATTTTTGCAATTCGAGCAACGAGCTTCTCTTTAATTCGTGCAGTGTATTTCCCAGGGGAGTAAATGTGCCAGTGATGCCCAATTTCTGCAAGGATTCAAATGTCTCCCGTCCCCATTCGAGGGGAACCAAAGTATCTCGCTCCCCGTGAAACATGCGGAGTTCGGGCAGAGTTCCATTGACCGACTCTCGATTAGCCAGTGATTCATAGACCACAGATTGGCGATTAAGGAACGAGGACAGTGCAAATACCCCGGCCAGATCTGTGTTCAGATGGTAACCGGTGTGCAGGGCCAGGGCACCACCCATCGAGAAGCCACCGACGATTATCCGATTCAAGGGTATTCCCTGATCCACCTCATTTTGGATGAGTTGCTGGACAATATTGAAGCACTGTGACATGCTCTTTCTGCTCTCTATGGCTGCAATATTCACGGATCTCCGATCGAACCACACATTCGATAGCTGACCATTTAGTGGTGTATATTTCTGTAAGGGGGCAGTTGGATATACGATTCTTATGTGCGACAGGTCAAAGTCTCGGCCGAGCAGAAAGCGAACCCATTCCAATAAATTTGGACCGGTATCTCCGGAACCATGGAAAAATATCACAGACGCAGTGTATTTTCGTATCGTTGATGCACTCATTGTGCCAGAGTCTAAGTTATTAAAATTTTTGAGGTGATAAGCAATAAATAAATATCAAATATAATATTGTATTACCAGGGTGTCAGCGAGTATAAAATACCAAAATCTAAATACTGACAATCCATCCTTTTACGTATGGAAAACTATCTCGCCGTTGCCACTCCGATGGAATAATGTGAATAATTTAAAACATATTGTTCAAGGCTATAAAGGTCGTTTTATGTATTTATTAAACGACTAAATAATAAAAGAATAAAAGAAATAATTATAAAAGTTGACACAAAAAATATTATTATTATGTATGTATCCAATGCAATTGGGCCAGCAAAAAAAAAAAACGGAAAACTATAGTTTTAGAAGGGGTCACAAAATATCTAACAGGGGCAGATCATAAGGCCTCCAAATAATAATATTAAAAATCATCCGATCCTCTTCAAACTCCACATTAACCCCAGTGCAACTCCATGAAATACTTTCTAGTATATGTTTATTGTAAATGTTTATTTGTAAAGTGTTATCTCATTTTCCGGCTTAAAACTACAATTAATAAGAATTTCCTTTTATCATTTCGATTCCTGCTGATGCTGCTTTTCCAGTCGATCGCGCTTACTTTGCTGGGCATTCAAATGATCTTGTACGAAACTCTGAAAATTCTGTTCCTCTGCTTTGGATTTGGTATCGCTTTCGATCTCCTCAACTCCATCCATTTCCTGTGGCACAATAGTTGGCGCCATGAGGAAAATACTGTTGTCCATATTGCTTGGCGGATCCTGAAAATGAAAAAAAAAAAATTTCCAAAAGTGAAATTTTATAGAATTTTAATAAAGTATACTCACAGTCAGATCCAGGCCCATGGGCACCGCTGTGCCCGCTTCATCGACGATTCCCGCTGGCTGTGGATTTACCTGCTGCTCGGCGAGGCGCTGCAGCCGCATCTTTTCATAGACGGGTTTGTAGTCCTTCTCATATTCGGCGACGCAGTCGAGGATGCGACTGATGAGTGGGGCATAGCCAATGCCCGTTTTGGCGGAGACCCCGCAAGTGATGAGATGCTCGTAAAAGGTGTCTAGAGTTAAGGACATGGTGCGCGTCAAATTATTGACATAGCTGTGCTCCTCCTCGAGGGCATCCTGGAACACCTCAAAGTCCGTCATCCATTCCTGCACAAAGCTGCAATCCTTCAAGTCAATCTGGGCAAGTGGGAAAAAGCTGCTTATAGTAAATTTCATTTAGAATCATTTAGCATTTACCTTGTTGAGCGCCACCAGGAAGGGCAAACGCGTCTTGTACAGGATGGAGCACGCGTAGAGCATGTTGGACATGAATGTGGTGGGGCAAGCAGAGCGCACCACATCCATCACATAGACCACAATTGTGGGAAACATGGTGGCCAGTCCCTCGGTGATAATGCTCCCAGATGCTGACCAATTGAACACCTCAATTTGGCCTGGTGTATCGATAATACACCACTTGTGGCCACGTTCGCCTGCACGACGCACCAGCTCCACAAATTTGGGCATCTTGGTGGTGAACATATTCAGAGCAGTTACGATACCACCATTGGGACCCAGTTGGTACTGTTTCATCACCTCCTTGTAGTTAACCGTGTCGCGTATGTCGATGTGCGCCGCATACGGAATATCCCGGCACGCCGGATCCAGATTTACTACGTACGGATTGAACTTCGCCTGGGCGTGCTCAATGAGGCTCCGTGTGAATGTTGTTTTTCCGGAGCCGGCCATGCCGAGCACAATGATGCAAACGGGCGCATCTCGTATGCCCTCCTTCAGTACCAACGCATCCAGGTTAATGTCATCAATGCTGGGAGCTGCTTTACCGGCCATTCTTGCTGCAGTCTGTAGCAAAACAAATACACATGTTGAATAATCATTCACATTCATACGTTCTTGTGCGCAGGGTGGCAACACTTGCAGCGTTTGCCATATTTAGCCATCATCTAGCGATGTGGTAACTTCATATTTTCAATTTCCATTTTTTCTAACGGTACTCTATATAAAATAAGCAAACTAATACAGATAATGGCACACTATACTATACACTATACTTGTACAATTACATTTTGCGAAATTCGATATAAGACACTTGATTTTTTTGTTATAAA
Source organism: Drosophila kambysellisi (assembly GCA_035042185.1). Lineage (NCBI taxonomy): Eukaryota > Metazoa > Arthropoda > Insecta > Diptera > Drosophilidae > Drosophila > Drosophila kambysellisi. The sequence goes on from JAWNLS010000303.1 coordinate 399,766, forward strand.
ATTGAAAATTCAATTTTTAAAATTATATTTTGTTCCACAAAATTTTGTGAAATAAGGCTAACACTATCTAAGGTCTTTACTAGAGTAATCCTTTCCTCAGAAGCAATTTAAACTATCGCTATCAATAACCATTCCTTATAGTGGCGACCATGAAAACAAATGCTGTTTTTTATTTCGCGCACAAAAACTAAACTCGAACAGCTATTTATACCATCCACACAAACTGTCAGTGTGGCAACGCTGGAATAGGTATATTTCACTTTTCTTGACTACGAACGGATCGTAAAAATTCTGCCGGTGCTTTACGCACAGACCTTGAAGAATAAATTAAATAACATTAAAAACATATAAAATAAAGTTATTTTATAAGTCAAAATTGGATTTAATCAAATTTAATTGCTAACCTATTATTTTATCTTATCTGACCAAGGAATACCCATATTGACACACTGTGTGGCAACACTGCAACGATTTAGTTGAGAGTTGCTCGCGGTTGCGGTTGAGTGTGCTACGAGAAAAATAACAACAAACGGTAGTTTTCCCAACTTATATTCTCTTGTTTTTAAATATAAGTGAAATCTGTGTTCGTGTTAAATCTGATGTTCACCAATTGCTGAGTGGCAGAGGTCGAAGTCTATTCAAAATGAGAATAGCCAGTATCGAAAAGTTCCCGAATTGCTGTGACAAATTTATCAGCTGTTTTTGCTGGCACACACAGACAACAATGAAGAAATGTCTTCGTTTGTGTATACACGTGATAGTTTTTTTTTTCTATATATAGTATTTTCCGTCCCAATACTGATAACATGTGTAAAACAATCAAATGCAGATTAATATTTGCAAAGTTTAGCTTAAGTGCGTGGTTAGATTGTTTTACAATTCTTCCAAGTTATTCATCAAACTCTTGACGAAATCAACAAGTTGTTTATTGGGCATGCAAACAATTCGATATGCATATATGTGTACGTATATGTGTTGTGTGCATATGTATGTATGTACATGTATGTGTGCTCGTGTGTAAATGTCTTCTTCTTCATCGCTTACCCTCTCTCAAAAAGCGTCGATTACTTTTTATTAATTAAACATACCCTCACACAAATGCATAGATACACGCACGCATGCAATTATGGATGTATGTGTACCTGCGCATGAACATGTGTGTATTTATGCCTGCTCATCATGATTTGACAGTATTGGTCTCTCTTTTCTCTGCATTTATTTGTATCGCATTGTTGATAACAAATAATTATAAGGGAACTCCTCGCGATAAGCAAAATTTTTATGCAAAGTCACCACAACAGCACATTTGCATGAACACATACAAATTTAATTCTATGTTTGCATTAAATATAAATAAAAAAATGTAATTCCATGTGTATTAATCTTGTCATTGAGAGAATTATATAACATTTGAAATTGAACTGTTTTATAAATCGATTTGGCTTAATATAATTTGAAAATCGATATTGAGCCAAAGAATTCTTATCAGAATTTGGATCTGGTATATAGCAGACTTTATGGCATGGCTTGATTGACTGCGTTAGAAGCATGCCTGTCAATTGGAGACACTTTAAAAAAATTTACCGTATTAATAATAAGACCAATTACTTTCACTTTAATAATAATGATTATTATTATAATTAATATTATAATTATTATCTTATCTTATCTTTATTATCTTTTAAATCTTATAAATATTTTATTATTTTGTATTTATTTATAATTTAGTTAACAATAAATAAATAAAATAAATATTATTATTGTGATCTAATAAGTTTTTTCTAATATAAGTTATGTATTCTCAAAAATGTATACTGATTTGCAAACAATATGTTTGACTGACAAACAAAAATGAGTTTTTTTCTTGTTAAACAACTCAAAAATATTCCCATTTGTGAAAGCGAAACAAAAATTGTTGCTCTCATATTAAACGTAATTAACAGTAATTAAGTGACAAATCAAAGTACATGAATTTGCAATTTTTTTGTTTTGTAATCAGTCGTGTATTTTTGGCCATACTATTTAATGCAACTAGATTATTATAAGTTTTTTCAATATTAAATATTGAGCCCTTATGCACACTTATGATAAAACTAAAATACTTCTACGCTTCTACGCTTAACCTTATTATATATGTATATATAATTTTTATCTGTTTAAAGTTCGCACTACAGTCAAAATATCTGTTGTTGTGCTGCATAGCACGCAAAAAAAAAGTGGAATTTGAACTCATATCGATAAGAAAATATTGAGCGTCGTATTTTTTTGTTGGACAAGTATCGTGCAATTTGAAGCACACCATTCATACATTCTAAAAATGTTATAAAAGTTGAGCTTTTGTACTAACGTCTCATGCTTAATTTTGAGTACAATCTCTAAGCAGACAATACAAATCTCAAATCTCCAAAAAAAAACAAGATAGAACGTTGCAGTCGGACGTAACCGACAGCGGAATACTATTATACCTTAATTTGTGTACAGTTAAGAAATACTTGAATTGCGGGGGATATGGGCGTTTATCGCTTTTGGGGGCGCGAGTGGCTGTGTCCAAAAAAATGTTGGAGTTCGATCTCAGTAATATACCTTCTAAGTTTGGTAACTGTAGCTCTTAAATTGCGGGAGATACAAGCATTTATCGTTTTTTGTGGGCGGGAGTGGGCGTGGTCCAAAATTTTTTTTCCTCAATTATGAAGGGTGTTACTAGCAATATACCTTTAAAATTTTGTGACTTTAGTTTTCAAATTGCGTGAGATATATGGGTTTTTCGATTTACACCAACAGGTGTATCGGTTCAGGTAGGTGGAGTGGGCGTGGCCATCCAATTTTATATTATACCTTTTTGGTATAATAGTATAACAAATTTTATTTTGCCTTATATATATAGTAAAATGAAAACGCCCCTGATCATACCAGGAATACTCGGAACTAGTTTAAGCAACATTCCTGCACAGAAACCAAAGCTAAATCCTATTATGAACCATTGAACTGATGCTAGAAACCAGGATCCTGGTTATAATAATAAATAACGTACAAATTTGGGATGTATCTTAGAAGTCTGGACAAGGATGTCCAAAAACAAATTCGTTTTGCTATTGTTGAGAACAAATGTGTAACTTAAAACTCAATATAAATCTCTGTACATTTATATTTTCATTCATAAGATATTTCAGACATAGAAGCTATCCATATTCTTTTATAAGGAACAATATAGTAACTTTTTTAAATTTCTTTAAGTTCGTTTATTTACTTACTCATAAGCTTTGTGAATTGGTTTATTGAAAAAAAAGCCTTAAACAAAGAAAGAAAACTTGCCTCTAAGTGTCCACGTATTTTCAATACTTTTATTTGCTTTATTTTTTAACAAACCAGTCGAAAACAAAAAACAAAATTTTTTTAAACTTTTACATAAACAATTTTCTTAGAATTTTTTAAATTGTAATTTGGCAGTTTGTTATTTTATATTTTGCTACCGAAAACTAATTTATTCTGTCTTGTTCTAAGCGCGAAAAATAAATTTGAAATGTTTGTTCATTCATATCTACGTCCGGTAAAGTTTAACGCGTTTTGGACCACGCCCACTGGTGGCGACAACACGTTAAGATAAAGTATAACGGTTTACAATTGTATATAAGACAAATGCGATTCCTGATATGTTAAGACTCTGGTTCAGGGTACCTGATAGTTGAGCTCTTTTGGCTTCATTCAATTCAAGCTAAATAGTACAATTTTTATTTTATGTGTGACCTAATCTTTAAAAACGCAGATAACTCTACATCAATAAAGATTCTTTAACAAAACTTTTAAGTTTTGCGAGTATAGATTGCCAATACGCAGTATAGATTTATTTATGAAAGGAAATAATAAGAATGTAAATATTCAATAACTATTTTACACCTTCGCTGCGTAATCATGACATTTAATTAAATTACAGTCGAGCGCTGACTTTTCGTTATTTTGTTGCCTAAGCATGACATTGCACTTTATTCTCGCTATTCGACTTGGTCAATGTTCGTTTGCCATATTTAGCCAACAGTTGAAATTTAGCCATTGCCGATACCTGTTTTGTGGAGTGTATCTGGTGAGGATATGACAATGTTGAATTTGCTTTTAAGTAACTTGTGCGTATCTAAGAACAAAGTCTGAGTATTAAGTCCGTGTCGAAAGTTGGCTATCATTCTGCAGACTTGTAATTCATGGGAATCTATTCTTTACATAAAATCAAGAACTTCTTTGCTTTTCACATGAAAAACAAAAATAATTACGTTTTTTTTTTTTAATTTAATGAAATTCTTTGAATGTGTTCCTATAGTAAATGAATTTGGCAATATTATTTTAGATAAAACATATCCTAGTTTCATCAGGATTGATTTTATTTACATATTTATTATCGACTAAAAAACTATACACATTTTTAAAGATCTTGTAAGAAGATCTAATTTAAAATTAACTATTAAATTTCATCGACTTCGAGTCGAGAAATATTATTAGTCACTTGGACTAAATTTTGTTCATTAAAACAAAAGGGTTTTTTGGTTTTTAAAATATATGAAACAATTCAAATTAAGGTAGAATTACTTTTTAAAAGAATTATATTGTAAATATATCTTTCACACTCCTCATATTTATCTTTTTAGGAGGTATGGTAGTCCACTCAGCAATGGAGTTTCAAACTCCTCCAATATGTTTTAGTGTTTGAAAATAATGAGCGAAATACTGTGATACCATAAGTTATATGCAGCCAAGAAATACTGTCCAATTTTGCCTTTCAGATTGAGGTAGATATAAGATAGTAACTGTTCTTCGAAGTTTGACAGCTTTTCGAGGTTTTGGGGGCGGGAGTGGGCGTGGTTGAAAAAAAACAGTAGAGATGGTTCCTAATAATCTTTGTTCCAAGTTTGGTAACTGTAGCTATTAGATTGCGGGAAATATGGCCATTTATCGGTTTTTTTTGGATATAGCCATTTAAAAGTTTTAGGGGCTGGGGCGTCGGAAGTCGGCGTAACATAGGCCGATCTTTGAAGGACATCGCCAACAACCTGCCAACCAAAATTGGTGACTGTAGCCATAAAATGGTGGGAGATATGTGGCTTTAGTTTCAAGTCTCTTTCTCTAAAGGTGTCGAAAAAAGTTGCTATCATCCAGACCGACAGACAGGTGTCATATTATTAAAATGGGGACTAAACAATAAATAATTAAGTTAAAAACACATTGTAAATACTGTAATAAATGAATTTCTCAATTTTATGAAAATAAATATTCAAATGAAAAAATTAATGGAAAATTAATATATTTCTTATGTATATATATATTTCAATACAGACATTGAGATGAACGAACATTCCTCGGACAGTTGTTCCATCTCAACGACATGTGGGCGCTTCGAAGGTCCTCGTGGAATCGATGACCACGATGCGACAGAAGACGATATGACATTCTGCATGTCGAACTACGCAAAGGAGACGCTGAAGATGATGTTCATGATGCGCTCACACGGCATGCTCACAGACGTTGTGCTCGAGGTAAAGAAGGAGCTATTTCCCGCCCACAAGGTTGTGCTATCCGCTGCATCGCCGTACTTCAAGGCCATGTTCACGGGCGGACTAAAGGAGTCCGAAATGTCGCGCGTTCAACTGCAGGGGGTAAGTGAAGACTAGCCCGATAGCGTCTCCAATTTGTTGTTGCTATAACAGTTGAACAGCGTACTCCATTTTGATAGGTATGCCCCACGGCAATGGCCCGAATCCTTTACTTTATGTACACGGGACAAATTCGCGTTACAGAAGTGACTGTTTGCCAGCTTTTGCCCGCAGCGACAATGTTCCAGGTGCAAAATGTAATCGACGCCTGCTGTGCATTCCTCGAGCGTCAACTGGATCCAACCAATGCCATCGGCATTGCCAATTTTGCCGAGCAACACAGCTGCATTGAGCTGCAGAAGAAAGCCAATTATTTTATAGAACGGCACTTTATGCAAGTATGCAAGTGTTTAGTGTTATTTGCCATATTATTGCTACCCTTATTGTTATCCCTATCTTGTTGTGATCGCAGGTGTGCCAGGAAGAGGAGTTTTTACAGCTATCCGCTTATCAGCTGATCGCCCTCATTCGAAGGGACGAACTAAATGTGCAGGAGGAGCGCGAGGTGTACAATGCCGTACTCAAGTGGGTTAAATACGATGAGGACAATCGGCACTGCAAGATGGAACACATACTGGGCGCCGTTCGTTGCCAGTTCCTTACGCCCAATTTTCTCAAGGAGCAGATGAAAAACTGTGACGTGCTGCGCAAGGTTCCCGCCTGCCGTGAATACTTGGCCAAAATCTTTAAGGACCTAACGTTGCACAAGTGTCCCGGCGTAAAAGAGCGCACTCCTAACACAACACGCATGATATTCGTCGCGGGCGGTTTTTTCCGTCACTCCTTGGATATATTGGAGGCCTACAATGTCGACGATAAAACTTGGACAACCTTGCCGAATCTGCGTATTCCACGTTCCGGCCTGGGCGCTGCATTTCTCAAGGGCAAATTCTATGCGGTGGGCGGACGTAACAATAACATTGGATCCTCCTACGATTCTGACTGGGTGGATCGTTACAGTGCCATCAGCGAGACTTGGCGTCCATGTTCGCCGATGTCCGTGCCACGGCATCGTGTCGGCGTCGCCGTCATGGATGAGCTAATGTATGCTGTGGGCGGGTCGGCAGGAATGGAGTACCACAACACAGTGGAGTAGTGCGTATGCCCCATCACTCGAAATGTGCTCAAAACTTAACCGACTTTTTCATTTCAGTTACGATCCGGACCAAGATCGCTGGACACTCGTTCAGCCGATGCATTCCAAGCGATTAGGCGTTGGTGTTGTGGTTGTTAATCGTCTGCTTTACGCCATCGGTGGCTTCGATGGCAACGAGCGTTTGGCCAGCGTAGAGTGCTATCATCCAGAAAACAATGAATGGAGCTATTTGCCTTCCTTAAATACGGGCCGCAGCGGAGCAGGTACAATTTTTATGCTCTAAAACAATGTGCGTCATGCTGTCTGTCCGTCCGTATGAACTTTTTCATATGTTGTGTGTAGCACTATAGGGATGGATGTTAGGATGTCCTTCAAGTCGATCAATCTCGACTAGAGCACTGTTGTAACAGTTAAATAACTGAAAATTAATATTTTTATTTTAGGTGTTGCCGCCATTAATCAATACATTTACGTCGTGGGTGGATTTGATGGAACACGTCAACTAGCCTCCGTGGAACGCTATAATACAGAGAACGAAACCTGGGATTTGGTTGCACCGATTCAAATCGCTCGAAGTGCACTGTCGCTGACACCACTCGATGGCAAGCTCTATGCCATCGGCGGCTTCGACGGCAACAACTTTCTGTCTATCGTTGAGGTTTATGATCCGCGCACAAACACTTGGGAAAAGGGTACACCGTTGAACTCTGGTCGCTCTGGTCACGCTTCTGCCGTTATATACCAGCCGTCGTGTGCCAGCACCTTCATGGATTACGAGGAGGGCGAGACGCCCAAACGCGACGACAGCAATAGTGAGAGACAGACTGAATCGCCTCAGGATCCCTGTGGTAGAGGCCGGAGTCCGAACTTTTCCGATGTTACATCGAGTATGCAGTTTCATTCTTCATATGGTGCCGGGGGTTGCCACAACTGCGAAATGGACCCAAATGACAAAAACAAACGTATTAAATGTGCCTCTGAAAAAATAATGAATCCATCCACTCGATTTCGAAAAAAACTGAAATTTGACGACGACTCGGCGGGTAGTCATAATCCCCTCGATTTCCAAATGTCCCGCTCGTTGTCCCTTCGGTCTAAGGCAAAGGACGCGTCAAGCTTCGATCCGCTTGCCAATCAAATCAATGCCCGCAGACAATGCATTTTAACTCCAGTTTGTAAAGCTATGCAAAATATATTACGGAAGAGTTTCGAATATCAATTAAAAAAGTATTCAGCAAACTTATGACAATTGTTTGAACCAGCACCAAGCACGGTCCTTAACCAATAACATCCATTTTGTAAATACATTATCCCAAGTCATCTACTCAGATTTTCTATTCCATATTTGTTAATCATTCCAATCAAACATTTCACAACTAATCGATTATATATGTACAAATTCATATTTTTAAAATGAATCCCTCATTTCAAAAGTGTATCACTATTCACGAAGCATCACGAAAGGTGCCAAATTAGCACATGCGTTTATTATGTTTATGTTTTTCAACAAGAATAAGATATATGCAATATTTCACACATACACATGTGTGTAATTATACAACGATAATGTTACGTTAAATAGGCTAAGTAAAAAGGGAATGCTTATATTATTATATGTGTAGAGCGTACGATTGATTTGGATTTTGTACTTTAGTAGATTGTATATACTTTCTAGACTTTATCTACAATTTAAATATTATTAAAAGAAAACAAAATAATAAACATAAAACAAAAGTGCGTGAAAAATACAAGTTGCCAATTATTATTGTTGTTTTTCATTCCATGGAATGTATAAATAAAATTTGGAGGTTGTTTTATGCTGTTCAGACTTAGGTTTCTTTAAGGACACGTCGATAAAAGCTAAATATTGTTCATATTTTTGACTATACCCACAGTCACTCGTACTGTAAAATCAAGAATATAATATATGATCAAGAATATAGTCAGATTTCCTCGACTTTTGATCTGTTTTACCGAATACTATCTTTATCTAAAATGCATTAAAATGCCAACAAGCTGTTGTGCTATGTCTATCTAACAAAATCTTTCAGAACAAACATGATGATCTCACAATATTAAGTGCCGTAATCTAATCGTGACCAAAATCAAACAAGATACTAAATAATCTCAAAACAGATAATTTTAATTTCCGTAAAATACATTGTAGAATGTTAAAATGTTTAATATAATATATAATATAATAAAAAGTTATTACTACACTAATTATTTTTATTTTACTTTTTATGGGAAAGCAAATTGTTTGCACAAATAAAAACAAGGGATAACGTTGCAGTCTGGCGTAACCGATTGCGATATACTTTGATACCATAAGTTGTGTGGAGCCAAGAAATACTGTCCAAGTTTGTCTTTCAAATTGCTGTAGAAAAAAGATAGAAGCCATTCTTCGAAGTTTGGTAACTATAGCTATTAAATTGCGGGAGATATACGCTCTGGGATTTTTGGAAGCGGGATACTCAGATGTTTCCTTAGTGCATTTCAGTTCACGGTACAATTTGTGTATTCTCTGCAAGGGTATAATTATAATTGATATCCTCCATTACAATTAACAGTTGACAACGTCAGCCTCCACTTTATGATCTCGAAAGATCATTAGCGTTAAAAGTATATGTGGGAGGGAAAGTCTTAAATGATTTTTAGTTTCAATTTAGATATACATATTAGTACGTATATATTTTTTTTGCATACCTAAGTTAATTATAATTTTAAATGTCCTATAACATTTGATGATTAAATGAAAGTAAATAACATTTTCAAATTATTAAATTTATTTTAAATTTATAAGTATTCACATTTTATAAATTGTAAATTGTTGGCTATAATTAATTACAGACTCCTTTGTTTGCGAGGTCGCGGAGGATTCCAGGATACAGGCGTGTTATCCGTAATGGAAACAATATTCAAACCACCAACTTGCAAACCTTTGATAGCCGACTGCAATAAAATAAAACATTATTTAACGCTATTAAAGTTAGATAAGTTTAAGAACATTCACCATTCGTCCAGGTCCAAGACCACGCACTTTAACTCGAATGGTTTTCCAGCCAAGCTCAACTGCTTTCTAAATGAACACATAAATATTAATGATCTATATAAATATAACGAAACCTATAAATTTCTAAAAATCTTACTGCGCTGATGCTGACAGCCGTTGCTTGTGCAGCAATATTTGTGCCTTTTCTCGTATTTTTGAAACCTTCAATGCCGCATGAACGTATAAGTCTTGGCACACCTAGAAATAAACAAACAACAAAACATATTAGTGATATTTAAAATGTATACAAGTTAAGAGACTTACCTTTATAGTCCGTCACAGAAATAATTGTGTTGTTGGGCGACACTCGAATGTTGCAAATTGGCAATTCGTTAAAGGGTATGCCATTGAAAAGCTGCGTGGCCGTGCTCGCATCGGGAAAGAACTTTTCCTTTCTATTGACAAAATGGTATTTTATTTGATTTATGTTTAATGAATAATTGATGTTTATGCATACCGGGTAATCAGCGTGTCAATATCGACAGACTTCTCACCAATTGTGCCCTCGTCCTTAGCCGGCAGAGAGGCCAGCATTTCTTTGCGATCCTCTGCCTTCTTTAAGAATGCACTTGTGTGTAAATACGAGTTTCTTGGAGCTATCGCATAATGCGCACATTGCCTCATATAATGGATTCCAGCCAAAACTGTTGTTTTCATTGACATTTTTGTACAAATAAATAATCACAAATGTTTTTTTTGTATAATTACATCACTAGACTCGGAATTGTCTGGCAACGCTCGAATACGGCTTAAGGTGTTGGATAATGCAATTTCCTCGGACACACAAATAAATATCTTAAATTAATTTTATCTGAAAGTTTGCTTTATAAATTATGATGTGCGTTTATTTAATATATATGAGTACCATTAAACTATTAGATCATACAGAAAAATAAAAAAAAGTGAACATGTTTAGAACTTTATAAAATAATGTAAATATTAATCTATTTGCCTCGAATTGAAGACATTATGTTTAGTTCTTATTGCTAAGTCCCAAGTTTGAAAATAAAATAAATAATTTATTTGAAATATGTTTTAACTATTTTGATCTGAAGTGTGAGCTAAAGTTTTGTCAGCGCGCGTTTGGAAGGAAAAATTGATTTTTACTATCGATAATACAATTAAATATCGATTGTAAAATAATAATAATAAAGCGTACTATCGACAACTATTCTACGTGCACGTGTTTTACTTGTTAAGTGCAACAGCAAATCTTGCGAAGTTAAAATGGCCCTCAAGCGATTAAAGAGTTAGTGTTTGCATTATGTTTACAATAAAATATGTTCATTAATATCCATGATATCTTTTAGCAAAAAAATCGAAGCGTTTGACTGGCAAACTCAAGCACAAAATTGACAAAAAAGTGCGAGAACACAATCGAAAGGAACGTCGCGAGGCCAAAAAGAATACGAAGAAGGGCAGTAAAAAACAGAAATTGATACAAATACCAAACAGTTGCCCCTTCAAGGATGACATCCTTAAAGAGGTGGAGGAGGTCAAGCAACGCAAGGAGATGGAGCGCCAAGCTAGCCGGGAGATGTTCAAAGCACAGCGCGAACAAAAAAAAGCAAAGTCTCTGGAGTCTATGGTCGAAGATGCTGATATGAGGAGCACAGTTCATGGAATAATGCATGAAAACGATGCTGCCGATGCTAATGAGAAGAAATACAAGAATGCCAGCAGCAAAGAGCAGTCGCTGAAGCAGTACTTCAAGGAGTTTCGTAAGGTTATCGAGAATGCAGACGTTGTCCTGGAAGTAGTCGATGCTCGAGATCCTCTCGGCACCCGTTGCAATGAGGTTGAGCGAGCTGTGCGCAGTGCTCCCGGCAACAAGCGGCTGGTGCTCATTCTGAACAAGGCCGATCTTGTCCCCAGAGAGAATCTGAACAATTGGATAAAATACTTTCGACGCAGCTTGCCCGTCACAGCCTTCAAGGCCTCAACTCAGGATCAGGCCTCCAAACTGGGACGTCGCAAAATGCGCGAAATCAAAACCGAAAAAGCCATGCAGGGTTCGGTGTGCGTCGGAGCCGAGTTGTTGATGTCCATGCTGGCCAACTACTGTCGCAACAAGGGCATAAAAACATCGATTCGCGTCGGAGTTGTTGGAATACCTAATGTGGGCAAGAGTTCCATTATCAACTCATTAACTCGAGGACGCTCCTGCATGGTGGGCAGCACTCCGGGGGTGACTAAGTAAGTAATATACAATATTTAACAACGACTGCATGCATAAGTATGTACAAAATGCATTAACTTAAAAATATAAATTAATTTGATATTGAAATTTTAATTTTAAATATACAGCTATTCATATAAGTATCAACTTAGTTAATGCATAAAAACATATTCAAAGTGCAATTAAAAAAATATCAAAATCTCTCAACTATCTCAGACTCAAAATATGTAATCACATTTTTAATTTTCTTTTTTAGATATAAACTTTTTTACTATCTACCTTTAATACTTTTAATTGGCAATAATATAATATAACTTACTAATATATGTTTTTTTTTTCAGGGCTATGCAAGAGGTTGAGCTTGACTCAAAGATCAAGCTAATTGATTGCCCTGGCATTGTTTTTACGAGTATTGCCAATGAAAGTAGCGCAAACTCACATGCCGTTTTAAAGAATGCCCAGCGTGTGGGCGACATCAAGGATCCCTTCAGCATTGCCGAGAGCGTTTTGAAAAGAGCCAGCAAAGAGTACTTCTGTAAAATGTATGATATTACCAACTACGACACTTTCGAAGAATTCTTTGCCAAGAAGGCTGCCAGAATGGGTAAGCAAACTCTAAAATTGTTGCCGCTCAATAATAAATCGTGAATCAAATTTGTAGGTAAATTTTTGAAGAAAGGTGTACCAGATGTTGTGGCAGCTGCACGTAGTGTGTTAAATGACTGGAACACGGGCAAGATTAAATACTGTACACAAGCACCTGAAGTGGTCGACAATAAAAATGCACACATAAGTGCCTCGATTGTCCACTCTGAGGTGCGAGAGTTTGATGTAGAAAACTTCGAATCGATGGAGACCGATGTACTGAACCAATGCCCTGGTAAATCGGACGATGTTATGGAAATAACATCTACGGGTCCACTCGAGATACGAGTGCCTCTAGAAGATACACATGTGGCTGTTGCACAGATAGCTGAACATGAACCACCGGCAAAGGGTCGAAAGAGGAAATTAGACGATGATAAGAAAGATAAAATAGATCCCGTCCTACTGTTAGAGGGTAAATATTTAAATGCATCTATGTCGTGATCAAAATAATAATTATTATTATTTATTTAGAGAATCAATCGCTTAACAAAAACATCAAAGAGATGCAAAAAAAGAAGAAAAAACAAAATGTTCGCACTGAGAAAAAAATTACAAAAATAACCGACGTTTTGGACAGTTTCAATTTGGGTTCATCGTCGACGAGTGCTGATAAATATGACTTCGACCAGGATTATGTGATTGAATAATTGTAGTTCGTTGTATACTAATAAAATGTATATATTCATTTTAAAATGTATATACACCTTTCTCTTTATCCATTTTTAATTTCTCGACAAAACTGACAAACTTGTGTCTTTTGTAATATTCATTTGAATTGTTCGTCGTCAAAATTGCGAATGATTACGCTAGTGTATTCTAAAGTTATAAGGGTCCGGTCCACGGAAAAATTAATATTTCCTAAATATATATTTGTATTTGTGAAATATCGATAATATTATCTTTAAATTTGGCTAACAGTTGTTCAGGAGACAAAGCTAACATGATGATCTTAGCTCAGTTACCAAAATTACATTCAATTTGAAAAAATGGGCATTTAGCTATGTATTGGAATTTTTTGTTTTTTAACTATCAACTTTCAGCACATAATTATAGATCTACTTAAAAATTTAAGTGTTTATGTAACAATAGTTCCGCTTCAATATTTTTAACGTGATGTAAAAATTCAACGATCTAACCCATAATTTGAAGATCCGTCTATATCTCCCGCAAAGGTAGATTTTAATAATCCTCTCCGAAGATTTGTAAACAAAAATGCTGACCACGCTCTTCAAAATTTATTGTTTCAAAATGTTGTGGCATAGCGGGAAGAGAATCTGAGTGAAATTGGCAGGACTTAAATTGGCGTTTAATAATATAAAAGTCAATTATAAAATACATTTTTTTATAAAACAAGAGACGGAAGTTTTTACAGTGTCCAAACACTTTGTTGACAAACTGTGTATTTATTATATTTAGAGGTATATCGGGCTTTAATTTATTGTTATTATTAATCGACTGCCTCAGTTATTTATATACAAATTTTAAAAGTTCCATACATATTGCCTTGAATTATATATTATAGTAGTAATCTTAGCTTGGAGAGGGCAGCAGTACCTAAAATTGAATCTATATAAGTTCAGATTTTGTAATGCAATTTTTTTATCGAAGAGGTAGTTTGGATGTGTACTTGAATGGCCGGTGAATGCTAATCGATTTTACGGAGTCGGAATAATTCTGCCAGACATTTTAAATAAATAAAACAGATTTTTCGAATTTCATAAAAGCGAAACAGTCTTGAAATGTGTATGAAGCACGACAATTAACGATCCAAAAATAGGCCCTATAGCTGCTAAATATTTTAGTACTTACCTAAAAATATACGGTCGTAGATATTCGATATTCATCAACCCTGGTATCGACACAATTATATACTTAACTGAGATGATCATAACATAAAATAAAAATATGGAAAATCCTAGTCATAAGACAGTATAGGCAACCTAATTTTTTTTTAATAAGATCAACTGCGCCAACAGAAGTTATCCTAAACGACTTAAATAATGGAAAAATAAATTATATAAATAATTCAAATCAATAATAAAAATAGGGTGCTAAACTCTTGTAATATTACTTATGGCATTACATTAAGAAAATTACAGTGAAAAATCGAAATTTGTAAATATATTGAAATTTTATTACAAAATATTTCTTAAAACTTAACATTAAGTCTACAACTATTAACGCTGATTAAATATTTGATCATTTTGAATATATATATATACTGCAAGTATATACATATATAAGTATGTACATATACATATGCGTTGCATAAATTCAAAATGACTCAAGTCCAAGCAGTTTTTAAAATCAGCTTTCTTACTACAACATATGTATGTATGTACTCGCGTATGTACTTATGCTTTTATAAAAGGGCGTATGGTTATTATAATAATAAATTTTTGGAATTAAAATGTACTTGTGTACATATGAATGCATGTACGTACATATGAGTAGGCACTTTCTGAACTTTCACTGTTTCGAGGGCAGATGGCAAATGGCAACCTGATCTAATCTGATCTGAAATACGTATTTCTCCTTACAATATTCGTCAGCCCGGAAGAATCAGGCATGGACAAAATTTAATTTCCAGAGCTTTACTGGAAATGCCTTCAGCTTACTCAAATTTGCATTTCCGTCAGATTGAAAGGCAAACGAGTATAATACTAAGGCTTGATGAAATTAACAAAAAGCAATAAAAAATCGATCATCACATCAACATAAAATAAAAGAATGCTTGGGCATGATCGATTGAATGACAAATTATGCTAAGACATTAATTGCAGAACAAAAAAATATTGTAAATACATTTCCAAAAGACTACATTATTTTTTGATAAATAATATGAAATTTTGTAAATTTTTTTTTTCAAATCCAGTCTTTAAATATTTTACAATATCTGTGGTTATAAATATCCGATCAAGCGCAGCTCAATGACTTCAATTATCGTAGCTTTAATAGTTTATTAAATTAAGCAACAAAATGATTGTAATCCAAGATTCATTCGGATACTTCAGAATTGAGATAATCGCAATGAAACTTGGTTTACAATCGATTTGTGGTGTTTTGAATATTTAATTAAATTTAGATATGACCAGATGGACTCATTAATGCAAATTAAAACTAGTATGATTACAAATTGCTTTTCATAAGAAATCAATTTATATTTGGCTTTTAAGCAAAAGCTTGTTTGATCGGTTTAATATAACACTTAAATTTTGTCAAACACATAAAACAGAATTAAAAAACAGCTAAACGCTTCGGTGATTAATAAACGTATGTGATAAAATCAACGCACCACTTAATAATGGATTTGCGAAATAAATAGGAAAAGTATAATGGGTTAGAGAATGCTTTTGCACTGTTAACGAGTGTTACAATTTATAAAACCATAAAATGAAAACCGGGCTAGCATTATTTGTACTGAATTGAGCTCCCACTAGAAAAAAATAATATGTGAATTCAAAATCCATCGTAAGCCATCATTACAACAATGAATTTTGAATGTCTACATGCGTAACGGTATTATGCTTTGTATTAGAGCGATTAATTAATTATTAATTTCGTGAAACGTGTTTTGTTTTCTTACTTTATAAAATTAGATATGAACATGAATATTACAAACACATTTAAAATTACCGAGGTTGAGTTCTTTCTTTGTGCCTGCACATACATACTTGAGGTGTGTGTGTGGTGTTTGTGGTGTATATTGTGTGTGTGGTGTGTGTATGTGTACATACATACATATGTAAGTGTGTACATACATAGAGTGAATCACAGGATTTTAATTGTAGCTAATTTTAGCTATGTTTAACAATGAATTACTATTTGAATTTAACACATTTAACATTTCTAGCTTCGTCGTTGCGCATCATGCTTTATACATAAGTTAATTTCGATGTGGCATTTAGCAATTAATTGAAACATTTCTCGTAATAGGTTTAAACTTTTAAAGTATTATACATATATATATATAAATATATATATTCACATATATATCATTTGCAGTCCATTGTTGTGTTGCCTTCCTACTTGCTTGCTAATCAGGTTGCCGCAATTTAAAACTCCTTGTATTAATAATTGCCGGTAGTCTCAAGATGCACGCCTTACTGCCCAGCCTCGTCAACAGGTTCTGAAGTATTTGTTGCAGTTGCCGCGACCGCCGCAGCACATGTGGTGGCCTACAACACATGTGGTTGGTGGAGTTAGTGGTGCTGGTGGTGGTGGTATCAAGCAAACGTGGCGCAGTTGCAGCGCCCGTCGGCTGCTGCTGGCACTGTCACCGCAGTTGACAGAAGTGCACCTCCAGCCAACAAGGACAGCCCATGATGTCCGGCCGCTTGTACTCGTTGCCCCATCCTTTCTCAAAGCTAATCTTCATGCTAAACCGATCAATTGGTCCCAGATGCGTCGGTTGCGACTGCTGGCTAGCCAGCACTAAAGCCCTGTTAATGGATGGAAGGAGTTAATAATATTTCTTTATTTCATTTCATTTAATATATTCACCTGTGCGTGTCAAAGGCTTTGAGACAGTGGCCAGGCATCACTCTGCATACCCGATCCATGCGTTCGGCCAGTGTTGGGGAATCCACGAATACTGGCACATTACTGCGATTGTAGATCCACACGTCGCCCCCTTCCACACTTAGAGTTACACCTGCAACAAAGTTAATTACATTACCACATCTATCCGTATCCGAAATCAACTGATTTTACTTACCCAGACCGACTTTTTGTCGCGTGCTTTGCACAGAATCGCGTTGACTGCCGCTGCCATGCAATTCACGTAAACAGAGGCTCTCTCCGGCACAGTCGAGGGGACCGTCTGCGTGAATATTGAGCACTGGCTTCGTGGCGTGGAAGAGCTCCCCGATACGCTGAGCCAGCTCCCAGTAGGCAATCTGGCACCACGCTTGTGTGCAGGCGCTTCGATCTAAAATTGAAAGAGAACAGCTTAGTCTTAGTTTTAGTATTATCAAAGAGCAGCTTAGTCTTAGTAATAAAACGGCTATTGACCGAAGGATCGACACACATCGGCCAAATTTGGCGCGTGATTTGAATTCTTCTCAATTCCTTGACACTAGTGGGAGACCAGTGTGATTAATATCTTCTACTGCTACACACGTTACTGCTAGAAACAAAAAGATTTAGTTTTCTTTACATGTGTAGGCAATTTGTTGTACTCCCAGTTATCTTATCAAAATGTATAATTATTTTTCCAAATTTTTTTAATTTTTTAAAATATTAATTTATCTTTATCTTTCTTTAGCTTTCAAAATTCAATGTTTGAAATATTTATAAATTAATGTCGTCACATTAAATAAATAAATAAATACATATAAAACAAAATAATAATTAAAAACAATAGAATTCAGAACAGATTTAAATTAATTGCAAATGCATGTTAGCTATTTTTCAAGAATGGTTTTTTACTTTTGAAAGCTGTAAAGCTATAGCTTTCCCATCTGCAAGGGAATTAAATTAAAGGCGTGTTCGACCTGGAAAAGGGGTGCATAAGCAATGGGATGGAATGGTAAGTTCACGTAACTGTGATTGTAAAGCCTAGCTAGTTATAACCATAATATCAGTTAAGTTTACCCACAGATGTTTATTTTGTATGCATACCTGTATACATTTAGTTAATTTATGTACATACATAATTGAATGCTCAAATTCAAATACATGCATATTAAATGTGCTGGAAATTTTAATTACTCAAGTATTATCGTCAAAATATGCTGAATATTAAATAAATATTGCTCAGATACCCCACTGCCTGTGTGAAAATCCCATTGCTTGCAGTTCAGGAGTATGGACGAGTTGGTGGAGTAGAGGGAGGGTGGGGCGCAGCAGGTTTCTGGCGCCGCCAAATGCCGCCACAGTTTTGGCACCCGCCGGAGACGAACGGCCGCATTTGCTCGTATTTGAGACGATGTGATGCTTAGCGCCGCTTGCTCGCTCGGCTCTTGTTTTGTATTCTTCGTTAGATATATATATACATATAAATATAAATATATATATATATATATGCATATATACAGATACATATGTGTAAGTACATAAAGAAGTGCGCATCCACGGGGGCTATAACACAACACACAACATCATCTTTAAATTTAGAACATTTTATATTCTACCTGTGCGTGTGTGTGGCCCCAGTGTAAGTTGGTAGTTTTGTTAGTGGCCACACATGTCGCTGTTGTAAGTATGTATATGTATGTAAGCATGTATGTAAATACATCACACATACATCGCTCCCGTTAAAGTCTTTGCTCAACTCCAATTATCATCCTATTGCTACGGAATTAATCCCATTTAAAATTTTCATCCGAATTGCAATTTTTTACATTTTTTCAAATACTAAAATTTTGTATTTCTTAAAAAAAAAAATAAAGTTCATTAACAAGTATTCCTTAAATAAGTAATATTTTATGAGTGCATTTAAATTTTGGTTTTCAGGTGAGAAACATTTATCACCTGCAGTTTTTGTTCATTTTATTTGATATTATCTAATTTAAAATAATGTTAAAACATTTTTTTATATAATTTTTAAAATATAACTTTTTCTATATTTTTGGTTGATATTATAAATTTATTATTTGATGTTTCGTTTCATTTGTAACTTTTACGTCTTATTTTACATATCCTTGATGATTCAGTTCTCTTCTTTTCATTATATTTTCAATCTCCTGGAAATACGTGAGCGCACTTAGCTATGGAAAACTTTTCTTAGTCTATCAATTAAAAGACTTGTTTATATTTTTCCATTACAAGAGTCACTTTTGCTCTCTTTGATTGTTATTAAACTACTAGCATTTAAAATTTATTGGTCTGGTATTTTCTGGGTTTTAATAAATATCGTACCATTTTACACTTTAATATCCAAAGATGTCTTTATATCATTTTTTTGTATATAATTATAGTTAAGATGTATTATTTTCAATTGATTTTTTAAAAACTTTGTATCATTTTACTTAAAATTTAAAAAGTTTAGTCAATTTTTCTTAATTAGAAACTATATAACAAAAATTTATAAGAAGTAAAATTCGTAAAAAAGTGTCTAAAGAAATGACTAAAGCATTGTACTTTTATCTTTAACCTCTCTTTCTCGCGCTTTTCCACATACCTTAGTTCTCTGTAAATTAATTATTAGAACTTTTTGGTCTGATTCTGTATAATTCTGGGTTTTCCAATTTGTTGCACTATATGTTGCATCATTTTACTTTCGAGTAACCAAAGATATTTTATTTTTAGCATTTTTTATATTACTAATAATGTTTTAGATATGAACTTAAATGTTTGAATTTTAATTCATTTCAACTTATTCTTAATTTTCACATTTTCACCAAAGAGTTACAGTTTATTTGATTTTCATTTAATTTGAATGCATACTGCAGATTTCAATTTTTTATTAAAGTATTTTCGAAGCTAATTTTCAAAATTTAATTTTTCAAAATATAACAAAAAGATGGAAATTCTTCAAATATTTCTAGCATCTAAAGAAAAAATTTTGCAACTGCAAAATTCTTTGGCTACAAGAAAAAAAAATAACAACAACAACAAATAACAGCTTTCCACCAAAGACCGCCTACCCACATCTAACTTTTTTAATTTAAAAAATTTCCGATGCTTCCCATTTGGGAATTATAAGCTTGTTGTGTTGTCTGTTATTTCAATGTTTTCCCAAATATAATAAAAATCGAAATCTAATGAGTTTCGTAAATTCATTTTGATGAACTGTTGACATACAGGTGAACTTCCTGAACAAATTCGATGCATGAGCTGCTCATTCGAATAATGCAGAAGCCACTCTGTTATTTTTCGTTTCGAATATTCCATAAAAAACAGTGAGAAAAAACATATTGTTCAATTCGGTGTCGGCGGCGTTGGCGGTTAGCGCCATGAATGATATCATAGTCATAATGCCACTACCTCCGTTAACCCCCTCCCCGACAGCTCCAAACAGCGTGTGGTGCCGATAACCGGCCGCAGCCAATTCACAGCCACTCCTCCGGACACCCGCCCGACCGACCCGTAAGACTCTAGAAAACTGTTCGTAAGTGCAGATTTTTGCCTTCTACTTCGCCGTCCTCGTCGCCGTCGCCGTCACCGTCGCCGTCGTCTTCTCCTCACTCTTATTCGCATTCGCCTCGCACTGTTTGTATTTGTTTTTCGCTCATTATTTATTTTCGTGTCGTTTTTGTTGTTTTCGTTTAAAAGTTAATATCAATATAGAAAGTGACGGCCTGACGCGGCAAGCTGGCGCCATGAACGAACAACTGCCTGCCTGACTCGGCCCGTGCCGGCGTGCTCAAACACACGCACGCGACCGCATACACAACACATACACATACACATACACACACGGTAAATAAGCAGCACAGAGTGTGTATGCTTATTTATTATACTCACCATACCCATACATATACATGTATGTATGCATGTACATGTATGTGTACAGACATTTGAACGTATGGATGTGTATGTATAAAAATGAGCACACAAGCGAGAAGGTTTTTTTCGCTTGCTCTTTCTCAGAACTCAAAAAAAAATGAAAGAAAAAGACGCTCCGAAGATAAGAACAAAAGAGATCAAGAAGAGGCCACGTTTCGTCCGTTCAAACAGACACACAAACTGAACTCACCTTTTCCACTAGTGGTGAAAGACTGGAGGCACTCCGACGCCTCCTTTTTGATGATGCTCGTCGAAATACTTCGGCTGTGTTGGGAGCTGCTGCTGCTGTTGTTGTTGTGGTTGTGGTTGATGCCTTGAACGGTCCACGACGCTGACGACGACTGTTCGTTGTTGTTTTGAGTGTTTCCCTCGGAATCTGGGATTAGGGTGGACATGACATCAGTTTCATGGTCAGCGAATCTCAAAATTCATTAAGAAACCTACCTGTATCTCGGAGTCTCAGCATTTTTGAGCGCTGATAAGGCGGGGGTGCAAGTTCTGCAAATGTAATCAAATGTTTAAGTTATGTAATTGTTATAAAATTGATACATATAAATGTTTATATAAATGTGTTTACGTAATAAAATTGTAACAAACAAAAGTGCTTAAGTCAAGAGAGCTAGACTAGTACATACCCTATAATTTGAAATATTTACAAATTCGTGCAACGGGGAAGTTACCGATAATATGGAAGGAACTTGATCTTGATCTTAATACGAGAATTTACATTAAGTCAACAAATTTGTTTGTGCCTAGCATCTAAGTGCTCATATGTCAAAGCAGAAAGAATCATCGGATATATCGAAAATGCTTAATTGCAACTTACATATCTCTCAAATACCATCTTGAACTTTTCTAGTTACAGAGTAAATGCCTAACTAAAAGATACTCTGTACCTAACCCTAACAAACATTATCTAATCATATCTATCGTTATGTTGGTGAAATTCTTTATGTCCGCAATTGTCGTCTAGATTTAGACACAGATTAATTTGTGTACATAATATTATTAATTATAATATTAGGAATCAAAAATATTTTTCATTTATTATTATTTCCTATTCAATCATTTGATTTATGATTTCAAATAAATCAAAAGATTGCATAGGATTCTTGTGGTCAGATGAACAGCAATTGTAGGGCAAACTCAGAATAAGGATTTAACAATAAGCGATCAATAAATAAATAATTTTTTATATTAATTGTAAGCGGTGTGAAGAGTTAACCAAGACAGACACCGGGTTAAACTGCGCGTGTTTAAGACAAGCTGTGAGCGATGAGATCATGCCTAACAAAAATAGTACAATATTAGTATTCGAGAACACAACACACACAAACATATAAATACAACAGAAACCGAAGCAAAGCATAACAAAAACAAAACAAATAGTAAAAACAAACCAAAAAGAAACCTTTCTTCGATAGTGCATTACTAAAACATACCCTTTAACTAGATAATACCATCATTTTATTGTGGAATGTAAACAATTTGGTAAGTACTTTTTCAACATTCTGTACATTCGTTAAGTCTGTTGCAAATGTTTGAAAATCATTATTTCATTGAAGTTTTGAACAGCTGATTTTTTTTTTAAAGAAAGATTATTTTTAAATGATTATATAACAAGCTAAGTTACAACAACTACAATTTAAATAATGGATTTTTTTTTTGTAATTCATTTTAATTTAATGTTGAAAGCAAAATATCCTTTTCAAATGTTAAATTTGTTTCTTTATTATTCAGTCGAAAGCACTACGATCGATCAACTGTTTTATTTAAATCATCTGATAACTTTGCCATTCACACAAAACGGCAACGGAGACATAATGGAATCGCGAAACGTTAAGAATGTTAATGTCCCAAATTTTGTGCTTGGCGGAATCGGACTATAATACCCATTCGTATATTAGTCCAAACTCCTTAGAAACGGACATTTTTATTGGTAAAACCGGTTTAATTAAGATCTGCAAGATAGGAGGAACCAATTAAATATAATTTATATTAGAATCAACAGGGATTCCAAGAATTTCCACTTTTAAATTCAGTTTCTCGTTTGCAATGATACTGAACACGTTTTCATAACTAAATCGACAATTGATAACCGATGAAACCTAGAAAGGCCTCGCAATTATATCGACAGAGTCCATATATTTCCAAGAACTTTAAATAGTCAGCTTAGAGATAAATTACGGGTAGCTTATATTAAAGATATACAATTTTTTTTAATGGATTCTCAAGAATTAAAAATGTAAGAGATTTATTCAGCTTAATTATTGTTTTAACAATGTTAACATCTTTTTGCCTAAAAGCCACATAAAATCACAACCAGATACTTCATTTTGACATTTTGCTCAATTATAATAATCAAAGTAGATCACTTAAATCTATTCATGTGGACAATTAATTTAATTTTAAGTACGTCCGACACAAACAAGTATTTTGAATTAAATTCACACATAAAAAGCAAGAGAAAAAAATGTGCTTGTCAAAATACAAAATTAAGCAACAACTTTTGTTGTGATGCATTTCATAAAAAAATACTTTGAGTGCTAATGTAATTAAACATTATAATGCAGAAATTAAAAGAGTGTTCTACTCGAAAATACCCTGTTCGCGCCCAAAAGTATCTAATTCGATTTTCAATCCTCATCGACAATACATTTAAATTGATTCATACTTTTCCATATAGTAACTGACGTTAATTTGGAATCATATTAAAATAATTTAAAAAAAGAAAGTTATTCAGTAAATTTGGTATTTATGAGACGCCGAAATACGAATGTGATTATATTAAATTTGAAAAGTAATCGCCTTTAGTTTAGTATACCCCACTGGTTCACTAAGGGGTATTATAAAAAGCAGCAAGCAACTTAAGCGGAGCCAGGCCAAACATCAGCCGCGGCGAAATAGAAATAAATATAAATAAATAATGTTTTCATATCAGCCGAAGCACCACAGCACCACCGCACCACTGGGGACATTTTATTGGCGCACAACAAGTCGTTTGATGTGCGGCACTTGCCGCTCTGGGAGCGGAGGAAGCTGGCGCTACACACGTCAGCAGAGCAGAGGCAGTGTGTTGTTGTGCCTGGCTGGTTAGCTCCATTACCAGTTAAACCTGATTACGTTTGCTGCTCCCTCCCGCTGCCACGCCTCACCCCTCCCTCTCTCTCTCTCTCCACCGCTTGGACAATTCTTGAAGAGCTAACATGAAAAAAAGCCAAGCCAAACGCAGCGGCGGCTGGCATCCGATCGATCTTCGAGCCGACCACTAAAAATCAAGTGAGTTTTGCTCACCTCGGCTGTATTCACCTGTATTCAACGACATGGTTTGATTGATAGGATCGTGTTTGCACAAAATGAGAGAGAAATATAAACGCTGCATTCGATAGCCACATTTTGATATCGATGTCGGCCATGACAATACCCTATATCTATTATTTATGTTTCAGCGTGTCAAACTAGAATGGTAATGGGAAAGGAAGCCGCGTGCTACTACTAGAATTTAAATTCTAGATTTTTATTTTTTTTTTTAAACGTATCCACTTATTTTTATTACCGAAAATATCAAGGTATAAATACGTAATCGAATACCATAAAAAAGTTGCCAAGAATCGGATCCAAAATTCGTTTTGGCTTAACACCCTGGTTACAAGCTTAGCTTCTCGACAAAATTATAATACGCCCCGGTAAAAATGCTTATATTCACATTATAAACAAATATTTATAAAAGATTATCTGCAATCAACCATTTCAATTCGTTGACTTTTTCTTTAAAATTGTGTGCAAATAAATAGGTTTTAACAAGGGATACCTGACTTAGGCGTATAAAAGCTTTTATATAAGCTTATCTAGTTTCAAGGGCGTCGAATAGAGAATGTGGCACGGGTCAGTTTTCGACGGATTGGGGAGAATTTCACATTTTTTGATACCCTCTAACGTAAATTATATAAACATTTCTCGTCAAGATTGTGCTGGTGGCAAACATTTCTGGCAGTTGGGCAGCTACGCAACGTCGCATCGCAATAGTCTCAAATTTCACCTTCTGAAATCCAAAACTGGATGATTCAATGCCAAATCAATGCTTTCGATAAAAATTCAACCAACAGCAAAAGGTTGGTTCATGGTCGATCCGTCTTTCTATCCCATATATATTGAATATGTGCAAAATTTATGTATGCCCAAGACAGTTGAAGTTTGTTTTATTTTATCGATAACTCTACGTGTTTTCTTAAATCGATTTACAATTGTTTGACATCAAAATTGTCAAGATAAGATTTTCAATCGCGCAATATACAAAAATAACGCAACCCACAGTAACTGTTTAATTTGAATTTCGTAGAATTGGAAAATAAAATTTATGGTCTAGATAATTGTTGATGGACAGAAATAAACGTTGAAAATTAAAACATTTTTATAATTAGACTTTGTGAATCTAAAACTGTAAGAGATATACTTTTTTGTTATTTTCCTGAAAGGAACTAGGCGTATCGGAAAACATATCTCCCACAATTTTAAAGAAAGTCACAGCCAGCTGGTAGCCCCTTCCATGGATCGGCATATATATTTTCAGACCACGCCTGCAAAGCCTGCATTTCCCTGATTTTTATTTCAATTACTAGGAGGCTCCTTCGGAGTTCTTGTGGCACCTGTTTTCAGGTGGTATTACTTATTGGGATCAGAGTACTTCGCAGTCGGTTACGCTCGATGGCAAAAATCTCTCTTGTTTCATTTAAATTTAAAATGCATTAATATCAAAATGTGTTTTGAATTGAATTTATTTTCATTTTGTTTGTTTTTCTTTACATGAACCTACCTGAATCGATGGGGTAAGTCATGCGATACCAATGCAGTGGGTTGCAGCAGACGTAGACGTAATCGAGTGCACTGGGGCAAGTGGGATGTCGCCTCAGCTCGTCGGCATTCCTGAGTTCGGGCCAGAAGAAGAGCCTGCATGTGAAGACGTGCTGCAGCTCGTCGCTGGCCGAGTTGGACTTGATCAGGATGCACTGGAGATAGCTCGTCGTCGAGACTGGTGATAATGTGAGGAGGCCGCCGTTGCACTTGGCATGCGACGTTGGTGATTCGACACGACTTTTCACCGCTTGGATCAGATCGGCTATTTGTTTGCTCTTTAGCTTCTTCCACAGCGTCTCGAAGCTTTGGTAGTACAGCAGGTTGGTAGCAGGTTGCAGCAGCAAGTTGCACGTTGAGCTGGGACGCTGATGACTCAGCAATATTTGGCGTCTGCTGTCCGCTGATCCACTGCTCGAGGAAGAGTCTGTCGTTGTCTCGCCGCCGCCGCAACAGTTGCGCAGAAACATATTTGCCGCTGAAATCGCAAAGGATGCCGCACTCGCTGCTGTGGCACAAACATGACCGTTTTCGTCGCTTGATATGCCGGCGCCAGCATTTGCGTAGTTGCAACCATTGTCGGTATAGGAATAGCTCGAATATTCGTCCATCGCTGCTGCTTCGGTTGCCAATTGATGCTGAGGCTGCTGCTGATGCTGATCCTGGATTTGTGGCAAATAGCAGGGGTATATTGTGTAGCTGGGGGGTGGTGGAGGTGGTGGTGGTCTCGTGTGCAGTTGAAGGTGGCGTTGATGTTGAGGGTGAGGCGGCTGTGGTTGCTGTTTGGGCATCATCTGTTTCCCATACGCATCGCACGTTGCGCCGGTGTTCTCTGACGCATAACGCCATAGTTCTCTTCTTTTCTTGTCGCTTGGGAATCTCATGGAGGGACATCAAGTTATTTGGTAACATCGATCCTTATCGTAAGCGCATTATTTGAATTGATCAAATTTATTAAAAGTCGAGGCTTTGCTTGGCTAATGATTTGTGCGGTGGGTCTTGATTTCTAGTTTTGTTAACTGTTAAGCAAACTAACTATAAAGCCAACACAGAAATATAATACATATATATATATATGTATATATTATATATGTTTATTTGTATGTTTATATTTGATTTTGACTAGAGCGCCGATTCGTGGTTTTTAATTTCCTTTATTATCTCGTTCAATAGGCTTTTAGCCCTGATATGCTCGTGTTGGTAATTTATGGTTTTGTTCTCTGCAATAAAAAAGGAGAAAATCAGTTGATTAATTTTGGATTCGACTCGTAATCACAATTATAGCCAAGTAAGAATGATATAGTCGAGAGAGCCACTCGGGCACACCCTAAAACCAACTATTTACCTATCAATACGTTTAAACGACGTCCTACGCTCAGAACAAAAGGTTGACCTGTTTTTTTGAAAATCACCTTTAAAAGATTTTCTTGTTTCTACAAATAATTTCTAAATATAAGAAAACATTTTCTTTTTAACTGGAAAGTATTTTCCTTTGCATTTTTATTACAGAAAGTATTCAAAAGTAGAGATGCAAGCCCAGATTCTGAGAAAACATATATTTTTGATATTAAAAACATATTGTGTTATGTATTAATAACATAGACAACGCTAATTTTAGAAGAAAAAAAACAATATGAAAATAAGACTTATTTTTCCTACATTTAAGAAAAATGTACCGTCGAATTTAGAACAAATAATAAGATGAGTTATCGGAAATGTTTTCCGAATTTAATATCTTTTTTATATTTTTCGGAAATATGCTACAATAAATTATATACCAATATCTTGGCACCTTCGTGATTGATTGTTCTTTAAGTCATTTTAAGAGCATTTTAAGCAGCAAAGCTTTTTCCAACGCCCAAAACATTGACGAAAAGCTCCAACAAATAAGACAGAAATATTGCATCAGCCCTTAGTTTATGACTCATATTTCAAGCTGAAGTTTGTGCGATAGGAAGGTGCGCGGAGCTTAACCTGGTGCGCAACTATCGGAATACGGATATATCCATCCTATACGATAGCCAAGCAGCGATAAACGCAATTAGTGGTACGAAAATCACCTCAAAGGTAGTTCTTGAAGCACGATCCACACTTGACCGGCTCGGGACAACCAATAGGCTCACCCTAAGATGGGTCCCGGGCCACACGGACATAGTAGGGAACGAACTGGCCGACAGGTAAGCAAAATTGGCGGCAGAGAGACCCCTAATAGGACCTGAACCGTATTGAGGCATCGGAATGCACTCAATACGGCAGGAGCTTAGAAACGAAGAAAGACAGAGGAGGCAGCGGAGCTGGGCAGAGGCACCAGGACTCCGACAAGCCAAATGTCTTTTGGGTGGCTATAATCAGAAGCGATTTAAGCAGATAATAGCCATAAGCAAAAACAGTCTTAGAATACTCACCGGTCTACTGACGGGACACTGTAGACTAAGAAGTCACCTAGCCAAGCCAGGTATAATTTGTAGCGGACTCTGCAGGTTCTGTGAAGGCGATGAGGAATCTTCAATGTACATCCTAGCAGAGTGTGCCGCCTTAGCAAGGACGAGATACATGTCATGATGGGCAATGACATATTAGCCCTCAACCCAATAAAGATTCTAGCATTTGTGCAGGAGATTGGGTTGATGGAGGAGCTTTAAGCCCAGAAGGGGGCACAATAGACCTATCAGGTCGCAGTGCACACACCCCCAACCTAATAATAATAGTTTATGACTATTTTTTGGGAACCCTTGAGGTAGTTATCTAGAAAATGAATTAAACCTGAAGGCTTAAAGTCTCTAGATAATATAGGATCTACTAAATTGAATCGATAATGATTTATCTATTTATTTAATGCCGACTAAGATCTGTTGAAAACACAAAAAGCAGACAATAAATTAGAATAGATTTTTGGCCATTTAACATTTGAATATTGAAATTAATTTAATTTAATTTTATTCTATTCTCTTTGTATTTTTCTGTATCGACTGATATTAGTCGACATTATATAAATAAATGAATTAACTAATTTTGCACTAGAGCTTTAAAATACATTTTCAAATATATTTCGAGAAAATAGCGCTTTATTTTTTTTTATTTTAGATTTCTAAGATTTCTAGGGTAGAAAACAAAATGGTCCAACATTTGTTGCAAGAATTGGGGAAAACCCAGAAAAACCCAATCAGACCAAAAATAATTAGTAAGAATTAGTTAAGATCCACCACCTGTACATGCAAAACAGTTAATCTCTAGATAAGACATTTAGAATTGAGTTTTTAATTAGTGAAATGGAGGACTCTGAATTGATTACATGGTATAGTTTATTATAATCATTACAGTGTACTCGAAACGGTTCATGCAAGGAATAGTTAGTAGTACAACGATTAAGAGAAAGTGGGAGGTAATAACGAGACTGTCTAGAGGGTACAGAAAAACAACGCAGTTGAGTCGATTTCGCCTTTAAATAATTTTACAACAAACATAACTCCTAACATAACACGACAATTAGTTAAGGAAGGAAGGTTAATAAGAAGCCTATCTAAGTATGGAGGCAGTACACCCCAGTCAAAGCGACGAAGCGCAAAAAGTAGAAAGCTCTTTTGCACAGATTCCAATTTATTTGGTGAATATGATATTGCGGAGACCACACACAAGATCCATATTCCAGAATTGGACGTACAAGAGAAGTAAAAAGTAACTTGGTCGTATAAGGGTCATCAAATACCTTTGACCAACGCCTAATAAAACCAAGAACTTGAAAAGGCTTGTTGACAGAGAATTTAATATGCTTATCAAATTTAAGCTTGTAATCAAGAAGTAAACCTAAATCGTTTACTTCATTCTGTCTATCAAGTGGCATCCCATCGATCGTGTAACTGACAATGTTAGGATTGGTACGATAAAATGACATGACTTTACACTTAGAGCAGTTCAAATTGAGCAGATTTATTTTACACCACGACAAAAATGAAAATAAATCCGCCTGCAATAAGCTCGCCACAGTTTTTCCTAGATATATAATTTTTTTTATGTTTAAGCAATAAGGTTTAGTTTGTGAAGAAGTAGACAATGGTTAACAGAATCGAAGGCCTTACTGAAGTATGTATAAACGACATCAATTTGCATTTGATTCTGAAATCCTTTGATCACAATTGAAGTAAATTCAAGAATGTGGTAGTAGTAGTAGTAGAATGTAGTGGTAGTGGTAGTAGACCTACATTTCACAAAACCATGCTGGAATGGTGAAATAATAGATCTACATAAGTGTTGCAGTTGAGTTGTTACTATTTTCTCAAATGCTTTCGGTATTGCGGACAATTTGGAAATACCCCTGTAGTTTTTTACATCGGATTTTGAGCCATTTTTGTGGAGAGGAATAATAAAGGATTTCTTCCAAATAGCGGGATAACAACAACTATCGACAGACAAGGTAAATAATTTAAGTAAAGGTTTGTAAATAGACTCAGAAAAGTACTTAAGTACACATCCAGGGACTCCATCAGGACCTGGCGAAAACCCAGGCTTTATATAATGTAGGTCTGCAAGAAGTGACTCTAAAGTGATCACAGGGCCAAAAATGCAATTGGCTCTTTGGACAGGATAAGGATAAGGTAAGTTTGGGAAGAAGATAGAGGAGGAATAAATAGATTGAAAATACTTAGCAAACAAATCGGCAGAAGTTGCTTTAGCAACCATATATCGAGAGTAATCCAAATGATTACTCGATCTCTTAAACTTCTTATAAAACCTTGACTTCACATTTTTCAACCTAGCTAATTCCCGCGAAAACCAGGGCGGCCTGATAGCCTTCACAGGATTCATACGGGGAACGCAAGCATCCAAATGTGAGTCAATGGTCTCATAAAATATTGACAAAGCATTATCCAAATTGGTGCAGGCATAAAGTACTGACCAATCTGTGTCAAATAATAATTGATTTAGTTTAACAAAATCTGCTTTACGGAAGCAACGATTCTTACGTGTAGAATCCGTTGTTACAAAATGCACAAGAGCTGGCAGCTCTATAATCAAATCGAGCGTTGGATGATCTTCAGGATAGAAAAGTGGTTCACAGCGAGAAAGAATACTACAAGTAGGATCAAATACAAAAATTAAATCAAGCAAACGGTCGTTACAGTTTCGTATAGGGTTAACTTGTGACAGTGACAACTCATAGAGCCCATCAATAAATTCATTTGTACTAAGTGGCACCAATACATTTGGTGGAACGGTCCATATAATATCTGGAAGATTAAAATCACCACATACTCGATACTCGATCACATCTATATCAGGTTTTAACCAAGTTTCGGTAAATATTAGAATATCAAATTCAAAAGAAAGACTATAAACATATAGTTTAGAAAGTTTAGTTTTAAGACCTCTAACATTTCGATTTGCTAGAGAGAGAAAGGATTTTAGTTTTACTTTTTTGGTGCAACATTAAAAGATGATGCACCAGAGGGATTCGGAGGCAATGTAATAGAAGGCCGAATACGTTTTCTAGCCCTTCGGCCAGAAATCAGCACAGCAATTGTGCCAAACACCTCTGCCGAAACACTTATTTTAAAAGAGGAAATTTCTCTTTCATAATTAAATTTAAATTTTTCAACTAATATACCAGTTGATGTCACCTTGGCCTGTATTTAGGCTTTAATGTCATCCACTGATATATCAGGGGCAAGACGCGAAAGGAAAATTTGTTTTCTAGGTGCCACCGCTATTAGAGGCTTAGGAGCACGGCTAGAAAGAGCTGGGGGAGACGAAACGGACATTATGGACTGACCAGAAATAGAGGCACTACTGTTGATTGCAGGTGGTGGTGCAGGAGAAATGAACTGCATCAAATGCTGACTATTATCAACAGTAGGCTTATTAATAAAAGTTGAAATATCAACACCCATATTTTTGTCAAAAGCAATTCGATTTCCGAATTATGTTGATGTCTTTTCAATCATAAATTAATTAACCGTTTCTTCTCTGATCTCCCGAAATAACGTTAGTTCTTTTTTTTTGTTTTTTATTCCAACCGAAAAGGAAGGCTTCATATTTGAAATTTTAATTTTATTTATTGCCAGATATTCTCCCTTCTAAGTCAATAATCAATTTTAACGAGTATTTAGCTCAAATAACATTATTATGAAATTTTTAGCTTTCTAGTTCAAAATGTTCTTGAGCGTTTAGTTAATTAATTAATATAATATTTTCAGTACACCTTTATAGGGAAAATTGAAAGGTTTTTTTAAATTTCCGAATATCAATTTCATTAATGTTTCAGTTGTATGCACTATCATTTATTTTTATTTTTGTATGTTTAAATAATAATTAGTTTATGTTAATAAATCTCGTTAAATTATTTGAACCAGTTGTAAGAGATCCATTTAATAGTTGAAAAATAATAAGTAAGATAAAGATATAATAAAGTTAATTTCCTTGAAAGAAAAGAAATTGAAAAACCCTATATTTTAAAAATTTACTACTTAAGATAAATAAATTAATCTTAGTTAATTTTGTAATTAGTTGTAATAACTGTTAACTGTTTAACTGTTGCAAAATAGGAAAAATTATACACAAAAAAATATGTGAAAATAATAGAGAACATAGATCTATGAAAACCCGGTCGAAACAAGATGCAACTCAAAAAATATACTTCAAACATTTTTTTTTGCACATTTCAAAATTCGTTGGAATTACTTAGGCACAGGAATTAACTGACTGAGAATATTTCAACTTCTTTTCTTTCTATAGAATAGCTCAAACGAAAAAAAGAGGAGACGAGAAACATGGCGCATGAGTAATCAGGAAAGGAATGAAGAGGAGAGGATCAGACAACAGAGTAGCAGCATCACTCACACAACCACAGACAGAGTCGAGGCTGCCAGAGTTAACAGAGCCCAAATACAAAAAAAAAAAAAAACCTGTGGCTGGCCCCCTACGATCATCATCATCATCATCAGCAGGCAGGCAGGCAGGCAGAAAAGCAGGCATTTCTTGCGTTCCTTATCGCGACGACAGTGGCGCCGACGCCAACATGACGGCACACATACACACAAATATATTTATATACATGCCTATTTATGTACAATGTATAAACATATCTATATGCATGAATGTATGTGCGTATATATACTCATATACACTCTTACTCAATTTGCTTGCGTGCCAGCAGCGAAGGCAAAGCAAAAGGCAGCGACTCGACGCGAGAGGCGAGACGGCAACGAGGCACAGGCGCCACAGTGGGCGCCACTGACGTAAACGTAATAAAAGAAATAATAGTAACGATGTCGGCGGCGGCGGCGTCGTCGTCGTCGCAATGGCGCCAGCAATATAAACTTATATCAGACAGACACGAACAGCGAACAGCGACAACGACAACGACGACAGCGCCAGAGAGCTACAGTTAATGCTATAGCGACCGACACACGGGCAGACGGACTGACGGTCGTTTGGTTCGTCGTTCATTCGTTCGGTCTTTTGGTCAGCCGGTTTGACAAGTTGAAGAATCAACTATTTGTGAGGTGAATTGAATCAAGAGAACAAGAGAGGATAGAGAGAGACCAGAGAGACTGAAGGCAAGTGCACAGAACAGCATTTTGTAGGTGTGTGTGTATACGAAATAGTATGCGTATTTTTGTAAGTGTGTATGCTTTAACGAGTATGAGTGTTTGTGTGTGTGTGTGAGAACGAAAACACATTTCCGAATTCTTCTGAAAATTCAACAAGTATAAAAACGTGAGTTTGTGATAGCACCCGATCGGGGGGAGGGGTATGCTGCACAATGTGGAACAAAGAAAACACACAAATAATGTACACCGAGAGCATATTATTATTGCCAGAAACAGTACAAAATTGCAATTTGCACACATACATGCACATATATATCCATGTACAGTTAGTCCAGAAAGTCTTTTCGAATTGCAAAAAAAATTTATTTTCTAAGTTCTTATGCCAAAAAATGTATGTTATGATTGACTTTTAATTATTTACATATTTTTCTACTATTAATTGGATATTTGTTAACTACTTAACATTAAAATGAATAATATTCATATATTTAGTTTGTGAAATTTTAAAAACTAAAATTATCCATTTTTGTGCACTGTCCGGAAAGTGTTTTCAGTATGGAGATTTCGTATGGGATTTTGTACATTTTAGCCACCAGACTGGTGAAAATATTTTATTAGTAAGCATAGTGAAAAGAAATCTAAAAAATTTGGATCAGATCCATTAGAGGATAGCTTAAGGAATATAACAATGTCAATGAATCACATATAATGAACCACCTGCTCAATTGCCATATGGGGTGTCAAGGAAAAATAAAAAGTTTCAATAATTAGTACTGAAAAGTAGCTTTTGTTCGGCAAAATGCATGTACCCAAATGCATGTACTCATAATTGGCTAGCTGGCTCATTTAATGTGATTACATTGATACCGTTATGTTCCTTAAGCTATTCTTTAATGGATCGGACCAATATTTTTAGGTTTCTTTTCACTATGCTTACTAATAAAATATTTTCCCCAGTCACATTTTTTCCTAGATATATAATTTTCCCCAGCTAAAATGTACAAAATCCCATACGAAATCTCCATACTGAAAACACTTTCCTGACAGTGCACAAAAATGAATAATTTTAGTTTTTAAAATTTCACAATATACTAAATATATGAATATTATTCATTTTAATGTTAAGTAGTTAACAAATATCCAATTAATAGTAGAAAAATACGTAAATAATTAAAAGTCAATCATAACATACATTTTTTGGCATAAGAACTTAGAAAATAAATTTTTTTTTGCAATTCGAAAAGACTTTCTGGACTAACTGTATATGTGCACATGTGTGTGTTCATTCGCGCACTTGTCGGCTGTCTTGCACAACTCAATCTATACATATAAGCGAGCGTATACATGCATGTGTGTTGCATATGTTTGACATTTGTTGGCGCCACTCACACCCACACTAAAACAATGTAATGGCGCCGGTTTAAGTTCACACACACACACAAATGCACATACATGAAAGAATACTAAATGTACATACATACATATACACATATACTTGCATGAAAATATATGTACAATGTGTACATAGATATTGCATTTTATTTTTATATTTTTTTATTGCATTTAAGCAACTCGTCTTTTTTGCTTTTAAGAGATACTGTAATTAAATGTCTTCATTGGGTTTTCTTCAAAATCTACGAAATGCATCACTGGCATGATCCACACATAGGCAAATACAAAAAAAATCTTATGCGTTTCCCTTTCGAAGCCTGTTCTTCTGAATTATCTTTTACAGTTAATGCATTTTGATCGATTTTATGGAAGCGATCAAAGTTCTCGTTTATCGATATTATTTTCGTTTAAATTAGCCCGCTAATAACGATTTAATATAAGCAAATTTACAAAAATATATATACATAATTCATTCGATAGATTCTATATATGTATTTGTTTAACGGAATGTGCAGTGGTTATCGATAGATTGTGTGTTTGCATGGTGACCACCCGCAACCTATCGCCCCATGTTATCACTCCATAAGTCAGCATGTGTCTTACCTACAATAGCAATCTTATTATCTTTGGCGATTTAACCCATGATTTTCCCGTTATGCTACGGCATGTATAAAGAGATCTGTACACGGGGTCCAAAGTTTAGCCTTCTGTCAAATGTGACTCCGGGTATTTTACCTCCCTTCTTGTTGCTAACAGGCTCCCTAAAAGCCATATATGCTTCATTCTCTGTTAATTGTATTTTTTAGCAAAGTTGATACCAGCGTCCGTACACTGCTCATTTTTTTCAACCCTAATTAAACTATGTAATAGAGATTCTTCAATTTTCCATGTGCAATGACAAGTATTTTCAGTAGTTTGTCTACTAAGAGGCTCCATAGTAGTGAACACATTACACCACCTGAGAACATTCTTTAGTGGTTAGGACTGTCAGAGTGTTGATGTTCGATTTGTCCGAGTCTTTTAAAAGCAATTTATATTTCAAGTTGGCTTATTCAAGCCTTAACATTATGTGAGAAATAAGGCTTTTATTGATTTAAACAATCAATCCAATCTTAACACTATCTAAAACAGACATGTGCAAGTAAATATACCCTGTTTAACAGTCTTTAGATTCAGGCCATTGAAAAATGTAAGAATTCTTAGGAAATCAAGAATGACTTTTCTATCTATAATTGGTTTAGAACTTATAAAACTAAGAAATAAAATCAGGAATAAAACCAAGTCATAAAAGTTATAATTTGTTAAAGAAATTTCGAAGTCTAATTTTGATTGGTTGTTAAAATGTGATTTTAGCTAATATTATGGCCATCAGATTATAAATAAATAACAAATATACTTATACATAATAATTAACTCCTTTTTTTTTTAGGTAAAATGTAAAAATAATACATCTTTTTCATTGTCAAAACACTTTCTTGACAAACTGTATATCTATGGCTATCGTATTTCATTGATACTACACTACCAAGAGTCGTTATTGATAAATATGTGCGCACCTACATAGTATCCAATAGGAAAGAGGTGATAAATATTTTTATTATATTTAAATATTCATTTATATGACTTATGAACATTTTCCATTTTCGAAACACTAATTACGAATGCCCAGAAATTATCAGAATATGGAACAATCTCATCGTTTTCTAAATAAAAATGGCAGGTAATGATAATTTTTAATGATTCACAATGTTACTTGAATAATATACAATACAATATAGAAAAGAAAATGTTATTACTTACTTTGTAAAATTGGTTTATGCAAATATATCCGTAATATCCCGCGTTGTATTAAATACATTAATCTTATGGGTTATTTCCTGCACTACTTTGTAATTTCTGATATATTTATATTCTGATATGTATTTGGTTTCTTTTTCAGTACACTTTTTTTTTGGATTTACATACTCCTAAATATGATTAAATAAACACATTGATATAAATATATTATTTGTAATCACATCAGATTTAGATTGATTTTCGAGCTCCGAGTTTGTTTATTTTATAATTATTCGCTTTCAGCGATTGACATTTTTTTCTGCTTCTTTCTTTTTCACTAGTCAACAGTTTCTTTTTTGGACTACTACTCGAATTACTTACACATAAATAAATACACATACATACATATGTGTGGATTTTTTTTAATAAAAATTGTGCACAAGTTATCAATTATCAATTTTGTTCAGCCCATTCAATTTTGGCTTATACAAACAGATAAACAGAATGACATAATTATAAAAAAATAAAAGTGCCGATTAAAAAATGAAAGAATCAGCTACAAAATTCAAAATTCCAAAAAAAATTAAGAAATACGAAATACCCAGTGGGAAAACTAATCGCATAAAAAATACTAGTTGAAAATTCAAAATAAATAAATATCGAAATATGCATAAAATATATGCTCAAATGAAAGTATACGCTGAACACATGATATTATTATTATTATTTTATTAAGCATTAATACGTGTATATAAACTTTTTATTATGTATATTTAAAAAGGAAACGTTCTTTTCGATGTGTAATATATGTACATTTGTAATCAATTATTATTGCTTCTGTGTTTATTGATTGATCAACCTACACATTCATATACACATAAACATACACTATATGACTGTGGTTATTTACGTATGTGTAAGCATGTGTGTATGTACATAGGGGCGACGCGTTTGATTATAATTCGCATTGCAATCACTTCTGTTTTTTATTTATATTTTGTAGATTTCACATAAATGGTGCCGTTATTCCACTTTTAATAGAATTTACAATTTGGCTTACATTTTTACTTCACTTTTTACTTTTGCACAAATACATACACTTAAGAGTATAAGAAGAACTGTAAATGCTCAGTGAGTCGAAAATAAAATGTTAAAATCAGCATAGAAACGCGGCGCTTGCTTTTGTCGCTTATTACATTTATTTGTTGGATACGCCCGCGTTTGCAACAAAAATATGTTCGTATAACAACCGAAATTCACGTCCGTCCACATTGAGAGTTTCTTGCGTTATGAGAGCATGTGAATATAATTTTGTTGTCTTCTATTTTTTCCTTGTGTGGTGAGTTTGTGTTCTCTGGTTCTCGCGCTCTATCTCTCTCGCATACAGCCACAGCATTCATACCAATACAGAAACATCATACCAACACTTATACTCAACACGCTGCGCACTACATATTAACTCACTTGATGTTGGATGCACGCAATTTCTAACTCACGTTAAGTTGGCTGCGCGCAATTTTGAACTCCGTGTTTGGGTCGTTAATTCAAATTTTGAAAGAATGTGAACACACATGTGTGTACATAAGATAGAACGTTGCAGTCGGACGTAACCGACAGCGAAATACTATTATACCTTAATTTGTGTACAGTTAAAAAATACTTGAATTGCGGGGGAAATGGGCGTTTATCGGTTTTGAGGGCAGGAGTGGGCGTGGCCCAAAAAATTTTGGAGTTCAATCTTAGTAATATACCTTCTAAGTTTGGTAACTGTAGCTCTTAAATTGCGGGAGATACAGGCATTTATCGTTTTTTGTGGGCGGGAGTGGGCGGGGTCCAAAATTTTTTTTCCACATTTATGAAGGGTGTTACTAGCAATATACCTTTAAAATTTTGTGACTTAAGTTTTCAAATTGCGTGAGATATATGGGCTTATCGATTTACACCAACAGGTGTATCGGTTTACGTAGATGGAGTGGTCGTGGCCATCCAATTTTTTTTATCGATCTTTGGGGGAGTTACCAGTAACATACCTGCAAAATTTTGCGACTCTAGCTCGAAAATTACGGCAGATATGCGCATTGTAAATTTCTAGGGACGAAGTTCCTGGGGGCGACGGATGTGGGCGTGGTCCAAAAATTGGTATGCCAATCTTTGGAGGAGGTTACCAGCAAATTACCTTCCAAGTTTGGTTACTCTATCTTTAAAATGTTCGGAGATTTATAGAGTTATCGATTTAAAATCGGAATTATCGATTATAGGCGCAGGTGTGGGCGTGGCACGACATATTTGTTATCGGTTCTTAAAGGCGACTACCAGTAATATACCTACCAAATTTGACGTTCCCTACTCAAAAACTGCGGAAGGCGGGGGTGATGGGGCATCGGAGGTGGGCGTGGCACATGCCGATTTTTCAAGGACCTCGCCAACAACCTACCAACCAAAATTGATGACTGTATTCATTAAATTGTAAGAGATATGGGGATTTATCGATTTGCAAAAATCGATTTTCGCGGTTTTCTAGCTCCCTAGTGGATGTAGGTCCAAACCCAAGACACTTTAACTTTTGAGGGTACTTTCCAGTATACGTTCCAAGTATCTATCTCTAAGGGTGTCGGAGGAACGCGCTTTCATACGGACGGACAGACAGCATGACGGACATTGCACAAAACCAATATACTATTATACATTTTTGGTATAATAGTATAGTGAATATTCTTTGAACATATACATCCCAAATATGTATTTATTTTACGCTTAAATTTATTCGCACAGAATATATATAGAATATATATATATATTCATTAAGCACTTAAGCCTGAAACATAAATTTACATACATACATAGACAGTCGGACGGATAGACATGGCCATTTTGAATCGGCTAGACATGCTTATCAAGCATAAATATGCCTTATGAGATCGGAATCGACTCTTTCAACTTCATAATCAAATCATAATACCCACAAAATTAATAATCTAGTTATCGAAAACTTTTGGATCACAATTTTCATATAAACGCAAGGACATGCTGTCCGTACCATATCCAATTAGCTAAAATATCAATAAAAATCGATTCTTTAAATTCAATTAAATCAGGGTTTTCCCACTATTTTAAAGCTATATTCAACTAATTTGCATTGTAGATTGTTGGTGACGTGCCTTAAGGATCTCGTCCACTTCGATTATAAAAAACAATATCATTCCAAAATTTTGAAAAAAAAACATTATATGGGTTTTGAAATCCTTTTCTAACGCATACACGCGCATATTTTGCTTGAGCCTGCTAATGCGAATTTGTAATTTGAAAATACATTTTCGACTATATTTAATTTATTTATTTTACTTTTTGAATGATTGTGCCTTCAAGATTGTGGCTTTTATTGCTATCAGAAATCTAAATATATCAATATTAGTGAAACGGAGACAGTTTTCGATAAACTTTTACGTCAACTTATATTCCTAACTTAGAGTGTATAGCTCTTATAGTCGTTAGGATTCGCGTGTTCATCCAAACGGTCATGGCAAAATTCATTTGGCTGTTGATACTTATTAAGAAAATATATACTTTATGGGGCCGGAAATGTTTATTTCTTTCAATTTACGCACTTTGAACAGGTTTAGGGAATACAAAGATTGGCTTGGCTGTTAATGAAAAGCTATTTGCATAAATCGAGTTGCATATTTTCGTTACCATTTGCAATGGTATAAAAAGTGGGAAAGAATAGATTAATTGGGACCACTCCAAAATATCCCACATGATCACAGGCGATCAAGGACATATTATTTGCAATTGCTGCGTTCAGCTCTGTCGGACTCATGGCGCCCATTTACAGACACACACAGATACACGCACACACACAAGCGCACACACCCAGCGGTCAAAAGAGATCAAAGAAGGATCGGTCAGTCTGCTGGCCTGCTCAAGCAGAGATAATTGTCTTGGGCTCGGATGATTCAAAAAAAAAAAAAAAAGAAAACACATAAAAGCAAATAGGCAGCTGTCATTACGATAATAACAGGTCGGGAAGCGGGGACGACGATGACGTCGACCTGACTGCGACTCTGAATGTGGGCTTGGAATAACTTGAGATGAGTTTTTTATATAAATAAAAAAAAATATATATTTTATGCAAATTCTTGCGTTCTACCTTGCAGCTCATTAAATTATTGATGTCCATCGAAGTAAATGCTATGTTTATATGGTGCACACATTAAATTTAAAATGGTCTATAAAAAATTGAGAAAGTGCTTGTAAGGTGACAGGATATAAATTAAAATCGTGTCAATTCCGTGTATAATATACACGTTCTAAAAGTTTGATACACCTGCTT
Source organism: Drosophila kambysellisi (assembly GCA_035042185.1). Lineage (NCBI taxonomy): Eukaryota > Metazoa > Arthropoda > Insecta > Diptera > Drosophilidae > Drosophila > Drosophila kambysellisi. The sequence goes on from JAWNLS010000303.1 coordinate 440,724, forward strand.
GTAACAACTGAAAGTGGCGACAGTCTACCCAAAATCAAGTTCTCCTGACTATGATTATATATATCTTAACTTTTGTTCCATAATTGATGTGTAGCTCTGAAAAAACGACCTGCACAAATTGTTGACGTCAGGGGTAAATGACTTTATTATTCTAAAAGAATATTTTTAAGAACCTTTATTTCTTAATTTCAGGATACATTTTAATAATACTAAAAACAAAAATTGCCAAATTTTCTAGTGTGTACAAGCAACTCTAACTTTATCTTTTTTTTTTGTTGCCTATATAATTAATAAACATTCGTATTTTAAGATTTTACACAAACATTTTAGATAGTTTATAAAATGCATATCATTTAATTTGAAAATACTATATTTCTAAGAAGTGATTTTATTTTTCGAATTATTGTTTTAGGTAAAGCCTTTCCAATGTTTAGAAAAATGTTTACTTATATTTAGAAATTATTTCTAAAAACCATTAAAAACATTCTTATATTCAGAGCGATTTTCGTTTTGGGCCAATTTTTTTGCGTATTAACGAAAAGATTAATTTTCAAATTTTTTTCTCCCATTGTATGTAAGTGTTAAACATCCGATTTTTTTTACTTGACTATCAATTAAAATGATTGTGTATGTAAAATAGTATATTTGTATATATAAATAAGCACGTGCCACAAGCATTTCTATTCTACCCTGTTTGATAACAGTTCATGATTTAATAATTTCTTTCCACTTAAAGACGTACATGGAACGATAACCTGTGTCATAACACACATAATAATTATTATCAATATATCAATTGTGATTAAACTTACAAACATATTAGTCACAATACCCTATCAATGAAGATAATTCCAAAAACACAATCGCCTTTGATTATGTGATAATGTATATTTGGACACCCATCATAAATAATGAGAACAATCTTGGTGCGTTTTGACTTGGCTGCAGATTCTCTTATTATTTTTATTATTCTTATTTAAACTTACTTTGTTATTTGTACTTTCAAACCGTAATAAATTTAATTAATTAATTCGAACTTCTTCTTCTTACTTATTATTTTGTCTAAAATATAACAGGAACTATTTTTGTACAGATTCCACATTGGCCTGATGAACCTTCTCATTGGGAGATCATATTAAATATCCATATTTAAGAAAACGACCTACGAGTGAAGAACACATTGATCAAAGGATTGTCGACATTTTCAATACAAAGACAATTATTCAAAAAGGTAATTTTCTATAAAAAAAAAACTTTAGTTTACAATTACAACGACTTAGATGTAATAAACTGGTTGCTTTATTTGTAAGCTTTGTTAATTGTATGCCGAAAAAATAGTCGAATAGAATGACTAAAAGCAAGGGCGTTATAATCATAGTTAGGCATCTAGATCAATCGTACATTTAAACGTAAACGGTATTTTGAGTCGGAACATAAGTCAAAACAAGTAAGATGCTGTAGTCGAGTTAACTCGACTACGATATACACTTAACCCAGTAGTTAAATATATTCTAGTTTTCTTGGCAAAATTCCCTTTAAGATGATTTGCACTCAAATGCCCGAACTGAATAGCTACAAACATGTACATATACATACAAGATCTCAAAAATGCTCTCCTGGATGAGTGGAGCAGGATCAGCCCAGAAACTGGTATCTTCCATGAAAAATAGGTTAAGCGAAGTTGTTAAGGCCAAAGGATATCATACTAAGTGTTAACATCCTTATTTAAGCTTTTATACGCCAAATATGTAACTTTTTTTAAAACTGTTCAAAATTTTTAAGACATGAATTTTGGTTATGTATCAGTTTTTGACTAATTTTGATTAATTAATTAATATTTTAATAAAAACTAAAGTTTGTTTTTCAAATGTGATATAACATTAAACAAATTGGCATTTAAACATTTTTAATTTGTTTCCTTGTTTAAACTTTATAGCACTTTACATTTTTTGCTAGACACCGTTCAAGACCCTATGAGAGACACTGTACATGCATACACACATAAACACGTACACGAAATAGTAGTTATCGCGGCTCTGCAGAATACACACAAATATACATATTGACGCTAGCGTCGATTATCATGTCATCTCTTTCTCACACATGCGCTCGCATACTTATATGTATCAATATGAGAATATATTTTCGACTATAAATTTGGTGTTTCTTGTCCGATTTTAATGAAATTCGAAATAATACGATATGTATACGTGCGTAGTACTTATAAATTAGAAGCCTCTGCCTCTTAAATTGTGGAATTTATTGCTATCGGAAATCGAAATGTATCGATAATTCAGAAACTGAGTTATCGATAAAATAAAGCAAACTTTATTTGCGCCTGGTACACGAGAACTTATATTCCAAATTCCCTAGCTCTTATAGTCTGTGAGATCCGCGAGTTCATAAAGACGGACAGACTGAAGGTCGGACGGACAGACGGACAGGGCTATATCGACTCGGCTGTTGATCCTGATCAAGAATATATATACTTTATGGGGTCGCAGATGCTTCCTTCTGCCTGTTACATGCATTTGCACTAAACCATTATACCCTTTTTAGCAATTTTTAATGGGTTAAGGGTATAATTATAGTCTGAAAATCGGCATATGTGACTAGGTCGAACCTTCAAAATGCCATAACTTCGTCAAACCTCAACGCATTTTCAAAAGCAAGGGCGTTTTAATCATAGTTAGGCCTCTAGATCAATCGTACATTTAAAGTTGAGGACGTGATTTTGGGTCGGAACATAAGTCAAAATTATAGTCCGAAAATCGGCATATGGGCAGGTCGAACCTTCAAAATGCCATAACTGCGTCAAATCAATTGACTATAAAATTGAATAATTTTTGTTTAACATTTTTGAATTTTTTAACATTTTTGCATTCATTTGTGGTCAGTCATCTTAACTAATTCAAACTATTGCGTTGGCAATAATTTGCGTTTGCATTAATGCACCCAGAAATCTTTAAAATATTTTGTATCGTATTAATTTAAATCAAAATAATAAAATTTATTTTTAATTAAATATATTCTTTAGTTGTTGTATTTTCCAAATGCACTGACATTAGTCGATATTAATTAAATTTATAAAGATCTTTGCGTAACGAGATACCTGTAAGGTAAAGAAGCCTTGCGAATGAAAATATTCACTAAACCAGAGTAAGATCCTGGCAGTCTCCAGAGCATTCAAGCTCTCTCAAGTGCTTTTGCTAACTGCTCCTGTTTGTGATGGATAACCAACTGCCGACAAGGGAGTGACTCACTTGGGTGGTCGACGAGGCATTCTTGCAAAATTCCGCATTTCATGGGATGAGCGCAATTAGAAGCCAAAACCTAACAAGATATTATCAGCACACTTCTCTCAAGGAAAACTTGTTAAAACTCCATTAAAGAGCCAAGCTACAAAAATGCAACACATTTTAAAACCGGTTTAACCATCACAGCATCGTCATCGTCACTGAGGAAAAAATTCAACCTGAATTCTATAAATTCGCCATACTTTTGGCGCCAAGGGGCACCTTATTACACAGTTTCTAGAATTGAAGGTTGTGGCTTTCTAAAAACCAGTGTTTGTATTATATAATTTGGGGGGATTATTCTCAAATTTAAAAAATCAAGTCTAATTTCTAGTGGGTTTGCAAACATTTTTTGTATACTTTTATTATTATTAACCATTACTATTTGATTGAAGAATGTTTTCTTATATTTACAAATTATTTCTATAAATAAGAAAAAAAAAATAATTTTAAGTCAATAGTCTAAAATTCAGTTTTTAGTGTTTTTGTGATCGGAATTGCAAAATTAACTTTGCTGTTTAATTTATAGGAAACAATTTCGCCACTTATAAATTTGTTTAAGAATATTACACCAAGCATGATTCTACGCTCAGAAAAAAAGAGGATTTATTAGTAAAAGTCTACGACGATAAGTAGGTGTAGTATTCTACGGCCAAATATCAAGAGCTCGATTAGAGCTTGCCTAACTTAAGCCTGGAATCTACAAGGATCAATTATTATTAATAATTACATTGCTGACATATTATATTAAGATCAAAAGGAAAAAAACCATATTTTTAATTTTCAACATAAAACAAGTAATAACGCAGTAGTCGAGTTACCAGTAACATACCTGCAAAATTTTGCGACTCTAGCTTGCAAATTACGGCAGATATGCGCATTTTAAATTTCTAGGGAAGAAGTTCCTGGGGGCGGCGGATGTGGGCGTGGTCTAAAAATTGGTATGCCAATCTTTGGAGGAGGTTACTAGCAAATTACCTTCCAAGTTTGGTTACTCTATCTTTAAAATGTTCGGAGATATACGGAGTTATCGATTTACAATCGGAATTGTCGATTATAGGCTCAGGTGTTGGCGTGGCACCACAAATTTGTTATCGGTTCTTAAAGGCGACTACCAGTAATATACCTACCAAATTTGACGTTCCCTACTCAAAAACTGCGGAAGATATAGCCATTTGAAAATTTTAGGGGCGGGGGTGATGGGGGCGTCGGAGATGGGCGTGGCACATGCCGATCTTTCAAGGACCTCGCCAACAACCTACCAACCAAAATTGGTGACTGTATCCATTAAATTGTGAGAGATATGTGGAATTTACTGCTATCGGAAATCTAAATGTATCGATAATTCAGAAACTGAGGCAGTTATCGATAAAATAAAGCAAACTTGATCTGCGCCTGGTATACGAGATCTTATATTCCAAATTTGAAGTCTCTAGCTCTTATAGTCTCTGAGATCCGCGAGTTCATACAGACGGACAGACAGACGGACAGGGCTATATCGACTCGGCTATTGATCCTGATCAAGAATATATATACTTTATGGGGTCGGAGATGCTTCCTTCTGCCTGTTACATACATTTGCACAAAACCATTATACCCTTTTTAGCAATTTTTAATGGGTTCAGGGTATAATTATAAATTGATGCCAATATGTAAGAATCGGACTTCTGCACACTTTTAACTCCTGGGTTCAGGGTATCTCGTAGTCGAACTCACCCGACTACAGCAATAGTACTTGTTTGAAATTAATTAATTCATATTTGAGTTTCTAAATGGTTCGTATATGTGTAATAAAAAAATCCTATTAATAATACAATAAGCTTATAGAAAAAATTACCCTGGAATAAAGAATAGCACCCCGATTTTTAGAAAGACACAACCTTGCGTTTTAGAAATATACTTCGATATTAATAAGCTGAGTTACCCTTGGCGCATAAAAAATGACGCTACATGATGAGTAGACAAAATAATGATATATCATTGTTTCAATAACATTTAGAACATTAAATGCACCTGGGGGAAGTTTAACTTGTCATTTGACTTGATAAATTAATTAGTGTGAATCAACGACTTTGAAAACATTTCGAAAATCGATCTTGGTATTTATGAGATATTTTATTATAATGCGCTTATTGAAAAGAATGTGATTGGAATGTTTCCATTTCACGACAAAAATCGTAGAATAGAAAACTTTCGTTTAAAGCCATTTTGTTTTTCATGAGATCGACAGTTTTAATATCTTTACTACACACAAAAAAACAAATAAAACGACAATTGCTTTATAAACCAGGAAGTTTTTTTTTCGATATTAAGAAAAAATTCTAAAATTGGGAAAACATTTTTCTAAAAATTAGAAAGTTTTTCCTAAAACTACAATTCCAATAATATGTTTTTTCGTTGTCTATTTTTCAAAAATATGTTTTTTAATAAGAGATACAATTTTTGAAGTATAAATTCAAGCCAATATTTTTAGAAAACACCTGCAATTCAGAAACAAATTATGATATTGAATGGCTACGCATTTAAATTAGAGTTTAGCTTTTGTCTGTTTTGGAAGCTGAGTAGCTTGGTGGGAAATCAAATCATATTAATTTTATAATTAATATATAATATAAAAAAAAGCTCTTGCTAAAAGAATGACAAATTTCAAATTTCTTTCTTTGGCATGGCTAAGATGAGCTTTCACTTCACTGAGTATAGTAGAGTATGGCTCTGTGGCCTAATTAAATTTGTACTCCACAAACACGTGAGACTTGAAAAATAGGTAATACAGAAAATAATAACTGCACTGTCGAAAAACTTTATAGTATTTGTTGGATTGATTTTTAGATAAAAGTGGAATCAAACTTATTTTTTGATATGATAATTTTATTGATAAATTAAAATTAAAAGAAAGAAATTTACAGAAATAAATTTAATTGAGAATAAATAGATTTTTAATTTATATTATTTAATAAATTACAAAATAAAAGAATACAAATATATTGATTGGAGAGAATATGGATTTTATCGAGAAAACAAAACAAGTATAAAAATAAATGAACTTATTGTTAATTGAGAAGAGAATTATTGAATTAGGGGAATGTGGTGTAAAATAAATTTATCCAGGAAATTAATTAAACTAAATTTTTTTATTCTATATGTATTTTATGTTTACGTATAAGTTTTTATTTTACTTACCGAGTGCTCCACTTTCTTGTTTATTTGTATATATAACTTAGATTTGTGCAACATAAGTTTCGAAACTTCGCGACGTTTCACAACAATTTCTATTTCAATATCCTAGCCGGTGCATACTAAACCACTGCGTCCTGCCAAAAAAAAAAATAAAAATAAAAAAATAATCAAATTAAATTAATTTTTATTAGAAAGAAGACACGTTCTTTTGAAAATCATAACCGCACACAACTAAATACAGTTATTGCGGAATTTAATTTTTTCAAAAAAATAATTAATTTGTACAAAATAAACATTTTAGGAAATTTAATTTTAAAACATTTACCGAGTGCACTAATTTATAATTAATTTGTGTATGCAATTAAGATTTTGCACTGTCTTATTAAATTTCAAAATTTTCAAATTATTCGCGTCTTTTCACAAAGATTGCCACACTTCTATATCCCAGCCGTTGCACACTGGACTACTGTGTCCTGCCGCATGAATCCTTGTCAACTAAATGGCAGCCGTGTACGCGGCTATCCTTTTATATGCTTTCGCCAGTGCGCACTTGGAACCACTGCGCAGAGCATTCTAAAGACTGACGCAGACGGCGGCACAGAGCGCTGTTCAACAAGGCGCCGTCGCCACAGCCAAACGTCCTGATTTCTGACTCATTGTCACACGCAAAAACATACATATATACATACATATATATATGTATATACATATATGTACATATATTTGTGAACATGATGGAATACTCATTTGTATGATTGTGGCTATCTAAACTCGCTAATAAAAATATCACCTTGTATTAAGTGATTAATCATTGAGTGTCTTTTGCATTTTATAGGTGAGTAAAGTTCACGATCATTTCCTATCTCTACTCTTGTATATAGATTAGATTAGTATATGGGCTCAATGATTTTGAGTCACCCAATTAATGGTAAAAAGGGAGTTAAGCCAGCAGCAGCAGTACAAACTAAACTAAGAAACAAAACATCAAAACGTATAAAAAGTAAGGACTGTAAAAAACTGAACAGTAATAGTAAATAAATTTGTAGTTGGCGACACTTGGCTTCTCTCTGGTCCCCATGGTGTTGAATCTTAAACCTACTCTACGCGTTCCATTCTATCTCTATTTGCGCGCAGTTTCGTTTGTCAAATGTTGGCTGCCGGTCTGCCGGCTCCAGCAACACTGGCGGCAACCGCTATGGCGACGGTAACGCAGACGGCGACTGGCGGCCGAAGTCAACTAAACAACGCCAGCCATAACAACAGCAACAATAACAGTCATAACGACAAGCTCCGCACCCCGAACCCCACCCCACCATAGCAACCTCCAGAGAAATACCCGCGTCCATCCTTGGCGTCGCATTGGCAAAGAGCCCTTCCAGCAGCCTAATGCCGAACTGTGTACTGTGGAGTGACGACTGACTACCGACTACCAACTGCCGACTGCCGACTACTGACTAATAAGATGCTTGACCTGAGCGACAAAAATATTTGGACTAATTGAACGGCAATTGCAGCATCCAACTATAAATCGCTTTTATTTATAAGCAACAAAAAAAAAAAAAAACATAAGGAAAAGTCAAGAAAGATTTTTTTTTTTGCATAATTAATACCTTTTTTGTCTCTGTAATCCCACTGTCTGGTGTCAGAATTTAATGAGACGCCGCAAAGACCTAACCATGTCCGGAATGAATTTTGCTGTTTTTTTTCCAATTGCAAAACAATAACTGATCAGTTAATCTGCCATTGAAGCACAACTAAGAAAATAATAATAATTATATGTATTATATTTATACTTAGAAGTTCGAAATTCGTTAATATTGATTTAGATTTTTTTTGTCAATTTCAAAGCAATAATTAATTTGATAATTATGCAAAGCAATCTCTATCTTAGAAATAAACTAAATAAGAATAATAATAAAAATATTTATGTATATTATGTGAGGATTAAAGATCAAACACTTAATCGTGTTTGGAATATATTCGTTTTTTCTCAGTTTCAATACTATAACTAATCTGTCATTCAGAAAAATATTGTAAAAATTAGGACAAATATAAATAATTTTTAATTAAGATTTATTCTAGTTTTAATTTATTTGTAATATGATTATTTTATATTAATCTTTTGTGCAATGTGTGCACTTAAAGGCAAAATACTTATTTATTTAACTAATTAGGTTATTCAGTCTGAATGTTGACACACATAGGCCATCATTAAAAGTTTAATAAGGTAACAATTTTGTTTTATTTTGAAAAAACATATACATATATCTCATTGTGACTTAGTAACGACTTAGAACCAGCAAACAAAGGTCTCCAAAAATAAATATTTCAAATTCTTTCGGATTGGAATTATTAACGACAAAGCTTATTAATTTGCACATAGGAACTTAAAAAAAAATTTACAACGGTTCGATATTTTAAATTTTTGCCATTCATATAAATACATTTTGAGTATATTTAAAAATATACTTTCTGAATAAAACGGTTGCGTTTGGCGCCAAAAATATGGCAAATTTCTAAAATTTTTGTCGATTTCTTTTGCAGAGTGTAGTTCGCATTAGAGAAGTTCGACTGTATTTAGATTAGATTTACACTTACTTTTGGCGCATAATCAAGAATGGAATTTTCAAATTCGTTGCCACTAAAAAAAAAAACAATGTGACCGCAGGCTTGAGTCAAAAAAGAGTCCCCAAAGTGCGTAACAAGTGTTGGCGGCATCTTCGGAAGTTGTTTCCAAATCGAGCACAACTGCGGATGCTAGCGCCGGCGACGTCCAGAGCGACGACGACGACGACAACTTGTCGGCATCTTATTACTTCTCAATGAAGTGAACCCCACAATTACTAATGCACACACACACACACACACAAACGCACACTGGCACACACATGGAGTGTATGCAGACGCCAGAGCTAGATGAGGCTAGCAATTGTGGCGTCGAGTCCCCCGTCGCATTGTCCTGTTGTCGCGACAGTGAGGGCGAAAATAGAACGACCTACAGACAAGCCCGAATGTACATATGTACATACGTATGTATGAATGCATATATACATACGTACATACATATAATCGTACGCACAACTTTGATTTCATATGGAAACACAAGCAGGGCGCTCGCGAATTGGGCGCCATTATTGCCACCATTGTCGCGACAAATGCCGCTGCTATGTCAATTAGAATTGAATATGGTCGTGGCGTCGATTATGACGAAGTTACTTGGGATTCCCGCTGGGTGGGACGGTGCTGAGCCTGCAACTTTGATTTCAAAGTTTGTACAATCCGGACTTTTGGCGCCAACAGTAGCCCACCTTTCATAACAAAAAATATAGTTCTAAAACGAAAGGATTTCTCCTTTCAAATAACACAGTTTTTTTATGCCCAAAATTCTTTCCTCAAAAATGTAGAAAATATTTGTCGTATGTTGTTTTTTTTTTATAAGTGTACACAGCAAAAAGTATTTTTTAATTAAAAAAAATTGTTTTCGTATATTTGGAAATTATTTGTAAAAACTAGAAAACTTTCAGAAAAATATTTAATGAATATTGGAATATGTACTTTGATGATAACCAATAATTTGTTACTTCTTAGATTTGAATAAATGTTACTATTTGCTATTATCTACAAATACATATGGACTTGTTGTGGTTGATGTTACCGTCTGTCCGTCATTTCTATGTGATGTATGCGTATTGATGCAAAACATTTTTATAACATGCTAAGCATGGCAATTGAATTTTTTACTTGTAATATGGATCCTTCAAGATCTCTTCATGAATGTCGATATTAAATAAGCTGATTTTAACTCTGCAGTTGTGAAGGAATTTCGTGAAACTCGTCACGTTTTGCTTACTAAATCTGAACTGATTTAATGAACTAATTTGTTAAAGAAACTTTTGTCATTTGTACAAAAATTCAATTGAAAAATAATATTTTTGAATACATTTATTTAAAATACTTTATTTAAATTTTCTTGGATTTTTAATAGGGACAGTAACAAAATATGATTTATTTTTTTAAATTTTTATTCGCTCCTTTAAAAATTCCTTTGGTGCAACTTAAGAAACTCAAATAATTTGATGAAAATATGATTTTATTATGAGATGCACATTATATATTATCCAAATTGCATTGTTTTCTTTATATTATTATTGTTGTTTTTTGTTCTGCATCATTTTGCCACCATTAACAACAAACAAAACATGAATTATGGAAGTTGTCATATGGGCTACAAATAATATAAACAGGCTTGTTGTTGTAATTTCTTCTCAACTTAATCTATTTTAAATGTGATTTGATTGTGAAACATTTTAGTGTGTTCATAAAAATATACCTAGACAAGTCATTTATTTGAAATTAAAAAATAAAGCGTAAAGCACAGGATAGCAGTTTAAAACGCCTAAGACAACACATAAATAATAAAATTTATAAAAAGAAAAACCTCTAATTACAAGAAGAACGACAGATGTAAAAACATATATTTTTCCGTCGCTTTTTGTCTTGATTCAATAAAAAAGAAATGAGCAATGAAAAAAAAAACAAAAAACACATTTACTATTTCATGTGCACTTTTTCTCAATTCGATTGTTTTTTCTTTTACATACATAAAATGTATCACAAGTTTGTATATTCTTGTAATAGAGTTGTCAATGTTTATATTTTTGTATTTTAAAAGTATGAATGTGAGATGCTTACAACTCTACATTGTATTCAAAAGGTTTTTACTTAAATTTCATTTCAATATACCCTCTTATCCCAATTGTTTTCAGTTTTCAAGTAGATTTATAAGCCTGATATTTACAAACTTCGAATATTGTATTTGATGTTGCGTAACGTGCATTTCTATATGAATTATTGTAAAGAAAAAATTAATGTGTTTAATAACGCAAATGATTCCCCTTTATAATATATGTATAGTAGTTAAATAAAAATTGTATTCATATAATTATAAATGAATGTTCTTTCAGAAGTTTTTGAGTTTCAATCCCAACAAATGTTAAATTACTCACAAATGTGCCGAATGAATGTGAAGTTAACAAGTTAAAATATGTCGAGCAGCACAAATTTAAATAGCTCAATACAAAAAAATAGTTGTGTAGAAGTTTTCACTATTTTAAATACAAAATGACATATATACAATGAGCAACATATATTTGATGCCATACCAAGTAGTTTTTGCCTTGCTTAAAGTGCACATTTATAAAATTGATGAAAAGAAAATTTCTCGCATTTGTTTACATGTTTAATTGTCTTACTCTATATTTTTTTTGTTTAGCGTTAGTTAATATATGAGCCTTCGTTTTTGATAGACATGTATATATATGCGTGTATGCATGGAATTCTTTTACAAATTGTGCGCGTGTAATATGTATGTATATATTGAAAATTAAATACAACAAACACAAACGTATATATATGTAGATACATAGTAGATCATACACATATTAACTGCTAAATAACCCAACATTAATGACAGAAATTATACAAAGGGGTTATATATATATATATATGACTTTTCAATCACCAATTTAATTAATTTGATGTTTGGCCTCCGTTATTAAAGCCAGTAGCGCATCCAGTTTCAAGTCTTTAAACCGCGCAAAATGATTCATCATTGGCTGAATAGCATCCGACTCAATTGCCGCCGAGATGGTCTGATTTTGTATGGTGCGATTAAGGCAGGAAGCAACCTGGGCGAGGAACTCACGCCACTTCTGTCGGTTATCCTCGCTAAGCGTTGCATCTGTGCTCAGCATGTAAATCGCCTCCACCCGTAGGATCAAACCGACGAGCGACAAAATTCCAAACTGCAACAATTCGATTCGTAACAATAAAAACAAATCTGGCTTAGAGAAATAGAAGTAGTGCTTACCCGACTACAGAATATGGCCGACATCTTTTTGTCATTCAGCGTGAAAGCAGCAGATATATTGATAGTTGTTTCAAAGCTCGCTTCGCCAATGTGCTTCCTGAACTCCGGATATAGGGCATAGAGAACACCCTCGACATCGTCACGATCTTTCTTCACAACATTTTGCAGCGAACAGAAAACGCCAGCCCAAACAGTCCAACGTATGCTTTGATCAGCAATAAATGGCATACAACGGCGTAGGAGGATCTATAAACAGATAATAATTAAAATAATAAATATGAAATCAAAAAATAAGGATCCATTTCCAAATACCTTGCCCTTGCGCACGCCCATCATGGCGACGACCTTGTTGAAAGTGAGCCCCGATTTTAGTTTGCTGACGAGAGCCTCGCGCGACTCGATTTCATAGTTGAACTTATTTTTAAGCGCTGGATTCATGGTCTGGGGATTGTTTGCCTCGGCAGCACGTTCCTCGGCGGTTTTGTTTGCCATCTCGAGCTGTTCCACGGCGGCGATGCGTTCGCTTTCTTTATTCTTTTTCAAAATTATGGTTGCCATCACTTCGGGACTTTCCAGGTCCTCCAGCTTGAGCAGATACCGATAAAGGGTCTCGATGTGTAGCAGAATATGACGGGATTTTCGCATGCTGCTCGGCACCAGGAGCACTTCACTTGGCCCCTCGCTGGACTTATCCGAATGATGCACTGCAGCTGACGAGGAGGCAGACGATGCCGGATTATCCACTGGACTCATATCGCTGCCCATGATATCAGCATCAATGATCTTGCGGGGCGCTGTGACACTGCCATACTGCAGTTTTCCCAGCGAATTCTCGAATTTCAACGGTGAAAAAATATAGCCAGCAAGGAGATTGCTGTTGTTGCCACCGCTATTTGTTATGTTGCCGCCGGCGCCGCTGGCGTTGCTGCTGCTCGTGTTCTCCGAATTGCGTCGCTCGCGATGCTGTTGGCCGTTGCGTGAGCCGTTCTTGTTGCCCAACTGCACCATAATAAGCTGGGCATGCCCACGCGGCTGCGTCAGCGGATGATTCATCTGGTTATCCTTGTGCGCCTGGCTGTGGCGCACCTGTCCGTTCTTCCGCTCCCTGTGCACAGTATAATAATAGTCATCGATGTACGGCGTATCCGTGTTTAGCTGCGACAACTGAATACCAATCAGCCAGTGTTTGTCCCGGGTGCTCATCAGATTGGCGTACTCGTCGAACTCCTCCTGGGGCAGATTGCCCCCATGACGATTAAGTTGCTGCTGCTGTTGTTGCTGCGATTGTTGTTGTTGCTGTTTCTGGCGATCGCCGGGACGATTTTGTTGCTGCTGCTGCTGCTGTTGTTGCTGTTGACGGGCAACGGCCACGTTCTGCAACAGCGGATGATTCTGTTGGATTTCCTGTACAAGGCGCATATTGAACATGTTGTACATCGAGTTGGGCTGCTGATTGAGCACGTTGTGCGGAGGGAGGCGTGGCACAGGCGGCACTGGCTGCATAAAGGTTGCGGGATGCGGGATGCCAACGGCACGCATTGCATTGAAGCTCGGATGCATGGCAAAGTTGTTGAGTGCTGTGGGCAAATGGGGATTTGGCAGTGCTCGGGGATAGTTGGGCGGCAGGGCACCGTGCTGCTGCTGCTGCAGCATCGGATGTTGTGGCAGGTTCGAGACCATTCCACTTGGATAGATAAAGCCGGGGGGTGCTCGATTCCCACTCAGCCCGTTGTTCAATTGCTGTTGCTGCTGTTGAGTTGGGGGCGTCGGCATTAGTCCGGGTCCTGGCCCAGGGCCAGCCAAAGAATGCGGCCCATGAAATCCTAGATTTTGCCTTGCTGGTGGTGTTTGTGGAGTTGCCAAGAATCCAGGAGGTGCTGCAATTATAATTCGTCCAAAATCATACGCATAAAAAATAATCTAAAAAACTTAACACAACTTTGAATTATGTGCATGTTTTAAATTAACTTAAAATATAAACTTATTCACCGAATCTTGAGGAAATTTAAATTTAATCTTTAAAATTGTGGCTTTTGTTGCCACCTGAATCCGATTTGATCGAAATTATGGGCAACAGAAACAGTTATCGCTAAAATATGATAACTTATATTCTAAACTTGAAGTCTTCAGTTCTAAGAGAGCGAAGCGTTATTATGAAAAGAGGGACAGGCACACGGAAATGGCTACATTGACACGGTTGTTATTGCTGATCAAGAATATATATGTATATAAACATTATGTGGCCTGAGTTGCTGCCTTGCTTGTTACATATAACTGCATAGCTTTATAAAGCGCTTTGTTAAATTAGATAAGACACGACTCTCGACCGTAGGATTGACACACGTGGGCCACAAGCGACCTGTTGTGATTTTTAATTCATTGGGAGATGGAATCAAAGATGATTAGCGGTTATGAATATTTCGCAATCGTAGTTTTAGATCTAACTTTGCGATAGATCTTTTAAAAAGGAGTTCCCAGAGAGCTTAATCTCTTCCTGGCCATACTCTGGGAAAAATCGCCTTAAAACTATGAAGAATTTCTTATTTTTAGGATATACGGTGGGCCATATTTGCCCCGTTATGATGCCGTGTGGATATAGATTTATATTTTATTTTATAATGGGCAAAGACTCAACGCTTACGAACATAAAGCCGGCAAACTTTAAGAAAAGTCCTCTCTTAATTTTAGGAGTGCAAGGCCTGGTTTTTAGAAAGGCACAATGACAAATTTAAGAAATTTTCTTTCTGAATTATGGAATGATTAATAACCAATGACGTTAAAAGTAAGGCGATTTACTATAATTGTTCCTATGACTGCAGTGCCGGGCAGAAGCAAAAGAATTATTGAGCAGATTCCTCTTTAACTCAAATTTACAATGGGTAAAAAACTGAAACGTTCCTCCTCATGTTAACCGAGTAGAAATGTATATATATAAATATATATATGTAATGATATAAATGTATAGATACACTTGTGTATACATATATATATGTATATAAATATATATATTTATATATATGATGATGAATGTTACCCTTGTGCTGCTGTGGCTTCTGCAGTTGCTGCTGCTGTTGTATTGTTGGCGTTACCACCAAATGCTGCCTGTTGGCCAGATTAAAGTCCTGTTGATGTAGCTGTGGCATCTGCTGTTGGGGCATCTGCTGCTGCTGTTGCTGCTGCTTGGGTATTGCCTGCTGTATGATTAAATTCCGTTCGACATCCTCGAGAGTTGAGATTTTGGCCGTAACTGGCGGCGGCATGGGCGGTAAACCAAAATTGGCATTGGCCTCGTGCAGTGGCTTCATTTGTGTGGCTGAGCCTGCAAGTGCTGCCAGCGGCTGCGACTTGAACGCGCTGCGAAAGTGCTCGCGAAAAAGCTGTGGATTGTTTGGCAAGGGCATGTTGGCCGACGGCTGCGATGCCCAAACATTTGAGTCCAGGCTGATGCGCTGCAATTGATTCCCATCGCTCTCGCCAAATGAACCCAGGTCGACGTCATCCAAACGCATCGCGGACAGATTCAGCTCCAGGTCGGAGTCGTCACGCAGTAGTTGTTGCATCTGCTGATTGTGGAAGGCGCCATTGCCACCGCTCAAATGATTGTTGGCCCCACCTCCACCTCCTCCTCGACGAATCTTTTCGCCATTGCCGCCGAGTCGGACGAGAGTCTCGTGGGCTTCTTCCCAGTCGCCGTTTATAGCCGAGCCGAAGGTTTCATCATTGAGCGCGTCATACTCCTCTTCCGGGGGCTCTGCAATGCGCCCATCGTCGTCCTATTGAATTAATACTTTTATTATAATCAGTGCAACCAAAAAAAAAAAGCATAATTGAAGTTTTCATTTTGCAGACGAAACACGAGCTTATCGCTAACCTATTCATATTGGGAAAATGTTTATTCCTGCATTTGATTTTATATCTTACCGGTACGCATGTGGTTGTATCAAAGCCGAAAAACGAATCGTCCATTGCGAAAAACTATTTGTTTTATAAAAAATTATCATGACTTGTCAGTCACCAAGAATGGTTAAGCTGAGAAGAAGAAGCCGAATGGATTCCACACTATATCCACAGGCCACATCCACATGAATTAGTGAAGCACAAGTTATCGGACTATCGCTCACAATATTTTCTTGGGTACCACTCCCTCAGCTAAAAATCGTCTAAAATGTCTCAATATTCTCCATTTTCTACATAATTAAGCATGTGAAATTGATTTATAGTCGCGCACAGTATTTATTCTGCTTAGTAAATAAGAAATTTGAATATATAGTATTAGAATATTGGAACCAGTTCGCAATAGGCAGTTCCGTTCCTTGTGAACTATAGAGCATACTTAAAATTAATATTTGTTTATTCTTTTACTTAAATTAAAGTTAGCGGCTTAATAACAATGAAAATATTTGTTAGTTTCAGCTGAATACAAATTGATTGTTGCAAAATAAAACTCCTTCCATCATAATAGAAAAAATCTTTCCGTTACAATTTAAAAGCAACGCAAGCCGGATACAAACGGGCCTAAGAAATTTATTGTATTTTGATATAAAATAGTTATTTTGTAAGTAGTCGCTTACGAATAAAATAATTAGGTTTTTTTCGATCGAACAATAGACAAAGGAAAATATCTTAAATTTAATTGAAGTTCTGCACTTGACGAACTTGGTTTGCATTTCTCAGATGGCTGAAAAAAGCCATTAATTGATTGACTTCAGTGGAATAAATAAATGGCTTCAGGTATTGTCATACAAATTTGACTTCTTTTTTGTTATTCTAGCGATATTCAAAATCTGATGGAATTGTATCCGTTGGAAAAAAAGAAACAAATGAGCCAAAGAAGTACCCTGTAAACCGTAGTTAAATTGTCGATATCTCATTTCCAATATCTATTAAAAGAAACCTATAAAAGCAGACTGATATTGATAATGTTCCAAATGTTTGGAGTTGGTCTAGGATATATTATTAAACAAAAAAGTTTTTCTAATAATAATTAATATTTCGGCACTTAGGAACAATTCTATGACAGCTGTGTTATATACTCATCCTGTTCTTTTAAATATGTATACTGATGCAAATTGAAGAGTCGGAGATGACTTCTTCAAAACAGTACAAACATAACGGCAAAAATAAAAGGTTATAAAATAAAATAAAATATAGACAATACATAGCGGCGTCAAATTTACTAAAAAATTACTGCATTAAAGATATGTGCTGTATTTATAAAAAGCTATTCGCGACAAACTTTGAATCATATTAAATTACATACTATTTACACATAGGCGTATATTACAAGTTAGATTAGTTTTTTGTCTAATTACCGACTATCATCATATTATTATTAACTATTTTAAGGACAATTTCCTCTGCTCAATCTCCAGCAGTTTCTTCTTTAGTTCCAGTTTTTCCGACATTAATTGTTCGATGACAGAATGGTGTCTTTTGTCCTCGATTAGCTTTTGTTTATAGAGAGCACAGAATTCACTTAGAGCCTTTTGAGTGCTACTCGCCACATCTGTGGCCAAATTGATGGATTTACTCATTGACTCCAGTTCGGATTGAAGAGCTCTTCCCTCGAATTTCGATCGCTGTAAGAAGAGTGGATCAATATCGAGTTCAGCTTTGGAATCCTCTGGCTCATAGCCATAGCCAGAGGCATCTTGCAGCGCGCTGTTATCCTCCTCCTCTTCGGGCACAACATCCTCCACATCTTCCATATCGAATGTGGTATTCGAGGTGTCGTGCAAATCGTCATCGGATGCATTCATTATTATTTGATTAGCATCATCGCTGAGACGGTATAAACTGGCAATTGTTTCCTCCGCCGAACTCAGACCCGTTGCCAAGGGAATATTGTGCATCTCATTTTTCTCCACCTTCTTGATGATGAATCTCTTCCAGTCTTTCAGCGCCTGCACATTGAGAAAGTGAACGTTTAAAAAGAAGAGCAAATCAATTTTATTTTAGCAGAGTTGACCTTTTTCCAAGTTGCCAAATCTTTTTGTGGTGGGCCACTACGATTTAATTCGGTTGCGAGTTGTTCCCAGAGCAATTCGAATGCGTTTCGTGTCTCCCACGAGGGATTTTGCAACAGACCCGGGTGCTTCTTTATAAAGTTTAGCAATATCAACTCCTGTTCCGGATTCCGAGGTTTGCCTCGATGTCGATCATTTGTCTGTGGCAATATTTTATATTTGCGATTCTGCGTCGAAGCTGAAACATTTGCATTTGGATGCATTCGATTCATGTGCTTGCTTAAGTTTGTTGTTGTCGTTTTATAAGAGAGCTTCGCCTTGCATATGTTGCACAGCGCAAATGTGTCGTCGACCGCTCGAAAGAAGCACCAAATTTCACTTGTTCTCCGCTTCATTTTTTGTTATTGTTGTTTAATGCAATTCAATATTGTGCACAACTAATAATTTTTAATAATAATGGTCGCAGTGTTGGCAAGCACCAAAATTACAGAGTTGCCACTTAGCTAAGACTTAACATTATGGGCATTATTACATACCCTAGCATTAAATAATGGTGTGGAACTGGTTCATTTGGAACCATTAAAAATATTTGAATAGATTTCAGTTTTAATGTCTCACAAGTGAATGTATACATTCCACAGTCAAACATTTAACAAGCGTTTTTGAGTATTCGTCTCAAATTGGAGATTATTTTAGGCAAATTTTTGTATTCGGTTCAACATGGTGTCACTTTGCAAAAGTGTTGCCTTTTTTATCAGTCAGATCTGTCGTTTTTGTTCTTCTAGCCGAAAAATGAGCAAACAGCCGATGTCTTTACTTTTTATTTTTTTGTATCAATAATTTAAATTTTTAATTTAGTCAATTTAATGTTGTTATGCATTTACATTAATAACCCGGGCGAATGCGCAGCTTAATTTTGCGTTTACGTTCTGTTCACTTGGAATCGGACGTGCTTTCCTTAGAATACGTGATCTCAGATAGCAGATTACAGCAGCACTTACAGCACTGGCTTGGCAAAACTTTGCAGTTGCGACCATTAACAAACGGCCTCCACTAGGAATACTTTTTGTGCATAATTAGAAAACTGCTTACTTTACGTTCGGCATGGTCAGGGACGGTATATCTGGGCTTTAACAATTTTGTTTTTCGAATTAGCGTCGTGAAGTAATCTACGATGGATGCATATTTCTAAATGACACAACTGATTGGCAATAAAAAAAGAGACATCATCTATGAAAAAAAAAAAACAAAAAAGTGATGTCTACTTCTCTGTTAAAATTAAGCAATGACATATTTTGTGACTTTGTTTTGAATAATAATGTGCAAACAGTTCTCAAATACTTCTAAAGTCTTAATAAACTGTGGGTGAAAAATGATATGCGGAAAAGATAACAAATAACGAAGCAGAAACGACACGAAATAAAAGTATTGAGAATTTAGATACCAGCTTTCGATGTTTCAAGAATACTATTTATTAATTCACAAATTAAAGCATGTTCTTGAATCTTCGGCACGTGCGTGCATAACTATGCGGAAAATGGCATTCTATGAAATCGCGACGAGGTTTTGATGATCGTGCAAATATTCATAACATCAGTCAATAGTCCGCCGTATATATGCCGGGCAACCGGTGAAAGTCAGCACAATTCGCTGTGGTGTGGCAAAGATGAGATTACTTACTACGATTGTTGGATTCTTACTGTTTCTGGGGGTGGTCAGCGCATTAAGCGTGGAGGATCAACTCAGTGGTTGCCCATTTCACCAGATGGGCACATTAGAATTGGCTACTAGTAAAACACCAATCAAACACGCCGGAAGATCGAAGAGAAATAGCCCAGATGGCTATGAAGGCAACCTGGACATTCTGCTGAAAGACTTATTGCCCAAACATAGCAGAAATGCAGGACCCAGCAGTTATCTGAATATCGGGGCAGTTGAGAAGCCCATGGAGCCAATCAAGTGCGGAATACCACCCCAAAACTGTCTAAATAATACGCAGAATTTGCACTACCGAAGCATAGATGGTGCCTGCAATAATTTGCTGTATCCAGAGTTTGGCATCGCCACCTCCAGGTATAAACGCTTGCTGCATCCAAGCTATGCTCGGTCCCAAACTGTGCCCAACGCACGACTCATCTCACTGTCGCTGTACGGAGAGAAGACCACCATGGATCAGTTTCGCACCGTTGCCTGCATGCAGTGGGGTCAATTTATCGGCCACGACATGAGCCTGCTGACCACACGGGGAGCACCCAAGGATTGCTGTGCGGAGTCAGAGCATCCGCTATGTCAGCCAATCACATTGGCAGCTGGTGGCCCCATCGCCTATAATACGGGCAAAACATGTTTGAGCTTTGCTCGCAGCATATCCGATGCGGAGGCGGTTTGCCCCAAGAGCGGACTGTCCCACAGCGAGAAGCTATCTGTGGTCACAGCCTATCTGGATCTCTCCTCCCTTTATGGCAATTCACTAAAGGAGAGTCAACAAGTGCGTCTCTTCAAGGGAGGCCAACTGCGCACCAGTCACGTCAATGGGCGACAATGGTTGCCCGTGGTTCAGAATCATTTCGGTGAATGTGGCACCAACAACGAGTGCTATTCATTGCCGGACAAGCGAAATCGCTTTACGCCAACTGTCGCAGTAATTCATACGGTTATGCTGCGTGAGCACAATCGTCTGGCAGAGCACCTGGCCCAGCTAAATCCGCATTACAACGATCAGCGTTTATATCAGGAGGCGCGCAAGATTAACATTGCGCAGTACCAGAAAATCACGTACTATGACTATCTGGTCGCTGTCCTGGGCGCCACATATACTAATCTCAACGGCATTACCTACCCATATGCGGCAGGTTCTACCGAGTATGTAAATGACTACGATGAAAGCGTCAATCCCAATCCGTATGCAGAGTTTTCAGCTGCTGCCTTCCGCTATTCGCACACCCAGATTCCCGGCTGGTTTTCGTAAGTATCTTTTCCTTTGAAGTGGCTTACTTTGGGCACCGATTAAGCAATTTTTAACTGTTTATTTGCAGCTTGGTGTCGCCGAATCGGGACGCAAATCAGACGCTTCGTCTGAGCAACTATTTTGAGCGCGCTGAAACGATTCGTCTTCTGTCTTCCAACTTCAATATGGCCGATATTGTGCGAGGCATGGTCACTCAACTGCAGAAGCGCGCTGACGGCAATATAGATCCCGAGATTAAGCACTACTTCAATAGGAAAGATTTCGAGGAGTATGGCTCCGACCTCAAGTCTCTGGATATTCAACGTGCCCGCGATTTCGGACTGCCCTCATACAATGATGCCCGTGAATTCTGCGGCTTGAGCCGTGCCGCCGACTGGTCGGAATTCGCTAATGAAATATCAGATGAGGTAGAAAATGTTATTTATTTAATATTAATTACGAGTTAATAGGGTGGCTTTTATAGAAAATACGCCTGTTGCGCAAGCTGTATGCCAATCCGGAAGATGTCGAGCTGTCCGTCGGCGGCACTCTCGAAGCTCATGTCCCTGACGCATTGTTTGGACCCACGTTCTTGTGCGTTGTTGGCAAACAGTTCCTCAACACTCGTCGAGGCGATCGCTTCTTTTTCGAACGGGAGAATCATCTAAGCGGCTTGTCACGCAGTGAGTACATTCTCAATCCTTAACTATAATTCTTTCTCTTAATATGGCCAACTTCTAATGCAGCTCAACTGGCGGAGATACGCAAGATTACTTTGGCTTCGCTGCTGTGCAGCAACGTGCAAGGTTTGCATTACATCCAGCCAAATGCGTTCATTTTCCCCAATACTCGGTAAGTAGCTATTCACTGAGAGAAATTCGGACTTCATTTAACAAACTTTTGCATTGTTCCTTTTTTACACAGTAATGTTTTGGTGAACTGCAACGACATTCCTCAACTAGACCTTAGCAAATGGCAAGACTTAAGTCCCCAGCTGGTTAACTAATTTCGGGTAATCAACACAACAGCAAAACAAACCAATTTTATTTTTTTTTTACATAGCCCGCAGAAATTGGTTTTGAATACATACCATGAAAACTCAGAGAATAAAAATGATTTGTCAATACTTAAAGTAGTTTAAAAAAAAATCAATGAAATCAATCATGTATATAAATGTTAATTAATGTTTAAAGCTGAAAGATTCTTAATTTTGAAAGTACTTGAAAGTTAGATGCGTTCTAACTTATCAGTTTCATTGATCTTAATAAACAAGAAATAATCAAAATAATAAATAAATAGAAAGAATGTGAAACCACAACGAATTTTGGTCCCAATTACGGATCGCAAGAGATTATGATTTTAAAAAACAATTTTGTTTCGATATTCGGTTCTGCTTTAGTACAGGGGAGAACGATAGCTCGGATACGGATATGAATATTATTGACCAAGTTATCAAGTCACAAGTTTTAAGCTTATCGAAAAAAACAAGCGTTGTACCAAAATACTCTTGTACCTTCAGTATTAGAGTATGTAATGGTAGAATGTTATGTTAGCGCCGCCTTTTGGAGAGAAGAATAAAGAGTTCAACGCCACCTAGCGTTCAAGTTATGATAGTTGAGGTGTCACGGCAAAGATGGGCCCATCAGCTATAAAAGACTCAACTGAGAGAGAATAAAGTAGGTAAAATTGGAAAACGTAAAAACCGCGGCAAAAGGCTTGAAAATTTGTGCAAAAATCTTAGTTAAATGATCGATAAACTAGGGTTCCATATAAAGCTGTGTAAAACTATATGTAAAAAAAAAAAAAAATGTAAATAACGAAAGAAACATAAATATCACAAAAGCATATGTAGTGCAACAATTTAAATTAATTTCGTAACTGTGTCAGATCGATTAAAATCAAATAAAATTTGCAAAATATCACATATGTATCACATAAATACACATACATATATAGACTCTAAATTGATTACATGATAGAGTCTGTTGTTAACAGACATTTCTTCAGTGGCTAATGAAGATACCGAGATTTTACTGTTTGGAAGCTTACCAGCGGATTTAAGTGGCTTACTTTTTTGAAAGTCATATCGGATTACATAACGAAATAATTTTTCCCCAACTTCCACTTCAACATGGTAAATTAGCCACCAACGAAACGCATGCATCTCGAATGGTCTCCTTAATTAATTTATGAATGCTCTGCATAGATGCAAGTGGTGTGGGCGATTTCAAAACTATTCATTTTACCGTTCACTTTTGTACAAATGTAAGCAAACACATTATTTCAAATGGAAGCGAACACATTATTTTAAATGTAAGCGGTCACTTTTTAAACACTCATCCCATTAAAAACGGGGAACAATAATGTACTCCAAGGCAAGCATCTCCGACCCCATAATTTTTCAATGTAAGCGCACACATACATTTTCTGAAAGTTCGATCTTTTTCGTATAAATGACATCGCAATACATTATTGTCTGCTTTGTGATGTAAGCGTTAATGTAACTAAAATGTAACCTACATCTCACTTTTATTTTATTTTTTTAATGTCAAATGCATACAACAAACTTTAAAGTTGAAAATTACAAACTAAATTTAATTAAAAAAAAAAAAATTGGTTTAAGGAATAGCTAAAATCATATTAAGCATCTGGCGGTATTACAATTAAAAATGGTCCACTACAATAAGTGGATTGGAATGGGAATCACAAAAGTCCAATGAGATAAAAAATCAATAAATTGAATAAATAATATAAAATATAGAACATCTTCGGGTATTTAAATGTTAATTAGTCCAACCCAATGAGTGGATT
This sequence comes from Drosophila kambysellisi, assembly GCA_035042185.1. Lineage (NCBI taxonomy): Eukaryota > Metazoa > Arthropoda > Insecta > Diptera > Drosophilidae > Drosophila > Drosophila kambysellisi. The sequence continues at coordinate 464,790 of JAWNLS010000303.1, forward strand.
GGTGAGGCATAGTAAAAATCTATTCAAACCAAATGTTAATGATTATAGATTAATAATAGACAGTGGAATTTTGAGGGTAAATATAAAAAAGAATGAGAGGGAGAAACCGCAGATATAAGGAAATTAGTAATATATTATATTCGGTAGACACACTTAGGCTATATTTGGCCCGTTTTGGTGAAATTAGTAATAAGGGATTGGTAAATAAGTGAACCTGTGAAATTATGTAAATTTACCGCAGTTAAGCACTGATTATCCAGAGATATAAGCCATTTTGAGGCCTCAAAATAACATCAACATAATTATGCAAATCATCAGTTGGTGTTAATGTATTGGACATTTCTACAAATTATAATTTTATTTTAAGAAAGTTGTATATTTTTTTTCAAACTTGGCTTTATGTCAGTCATTTTGTCGGCAGGATCGGATTTTTATAAGAGACTGCTGCCATAAAAACAATTTCTAGTCTGACGAGTCCCTGTGTGAAAAACCTTTTTCTTTCAATAAGTTTTCATCTAAACTTTATTTAATTCCACTAAACAAGTTAGTTAAATGTTTTGATCTGATCAGTTCGATCAATATTCGTTTTCGGTTAACCGTTTTAAAAAACTGCACAATTTTGAATATTTTTTCCGCTGCTGGCTTTGAGTTTTTGGTTTCTCTGCGTTGAACACAACATCCAATAAAATTAGGGCAGTGACTTTAAAATTCTTATGCAATAAGAAAAACAGTTAACCTTTAACTTTCGCTCTGACCTTGTGTCTTCATTATACCGGTAACCTTTTGAATTTTCTATATGTGGGCTAATTATATTCTGAAGGGTGACATCTTTACCAAACTTTTCATCTGTTTTACAACCAGAAGTAATGACGTGACGAAATCCAAAAAAAGAAAAAATCTATTAAAACGATAGATCTCGACACCTTTATTATGCGGAGTCAATGAGAATTTTATTCAAATCATAATTAGTTTCCATGATATGGAAACAAATAAAGATAATAAGACAAAAGATTGATTTCGCAGTGGATGCGATTCGTAACGGTTCCATAGAAACTAGATTATTAAACATAAATTTTTAAAATATGTGTGTTCTCTCTGTGTGTGTGCAAAAATTCTATATAATTTGTGCCTGAAGTATAAAATGGATCGTCTCTTTGGCGAAAGGCAGCATTAGCTTTCGAGCCATGAATTTGAAGATATCAATCGTCTGCATTGGTAAGTCACATTAATGGATATTTGATTGGAGAGCCAAAAAAATCAAATTATTCTTTTAAGGCTTAACCATTTTTGGTTTGGTGAGGCAGATAAAATGTACTAAAGAAACCGGAAGATTTGTCGTTCATTCTTCGGGTCAAGCTCCTGCACCTGTGATTACAATACCATCACCAGCACCATATCCATACCCGCATCCACCACCTCCAAGTCCACCGCAGCAATGTTTTTGTCCGCCAGGTCCACCAGGTCCGCCAGGATTACCTGGTCATCCGGGTCCTCCAGGTTAGTATACTGATTTGTGGTGAAGTTTATCATTGCAGATTTATTATTGATCTTTAGGTATAGCAGGAAAGCATGGATATAATGGTCCGAAGGGTGACAAGGGCGATAAAGGGGATAAAGGTTACTTTGGACCTCCTGGCATACCTGGTCCCCAGGGTCCTCCAGGTTTTCCAGGAAATAAAGGTTGGCATGGGCCCGGGCCCGGGCACCAGTCTCCCTACCCACCACCCCCTCCCATAATAATACCAATTCCTGTGCCATCTCCGGGAAAAGGACATCATCATGGCGGTCCTGGTGGACACCCAGGATATCCGGGACATCCAGGGTATCCCGGGTATCCGGGGTATCCAGGCTATCCAGGCTCGCACAAAGGACACAAAGGATATCCAGGCAAAGGATATCCACACAAGGGATATCCACATAAAGGGTATCCTCATAAGGGACACCCAGGATATCACCACCCAGGCCATCATCACCCAGGCCATCATCACCCAGGCCATTACCACCCAGGCCATTCCCACCCAGGATATCACCACCCAGGATATCCACATCCAGGACATCATTATCGGCCAACTCCAGGATCTCCACCTCCTGGACCTCCACCTCCAGGACCTCTACCTCCAGGGACCGCAAGCTTTGACTGGGATCATGAGCGAATTCATCTAATTGAGAGCGAAAATGACACGGAAGATTTACAAAATCTCAATGATGATAATACTTTGGATGAAGACTATATGAAAGAAACAGTGGACCCTTACCCTACTGAAGCTTTGTCCGACAATGTTGAATTGGTTGATAATATGAGTGACTTGAGTAACGAAGACGGTTTTGATTCTAGCGATGCATCAGAAAATGAACAAAATATTGAATCGGAATCTTATATAGACGAAAATAATGAAAATGATTTGCAAGAGCGGAGCATCCGAGGGCCAATTATCTTAGCAATAAGTACGCCTCGTAACCCATTTCAAATCTTTCCGCACGATAAAAACTAAAAATAAAAAGTTAACTGGATAAAAAAAGAATAACGTTTAAGTCCAAAGATCTCAAAAAAGCATGTACCTTGAACATTATTTCATTATTAATGTGTTCCCATCGAAAATATGCTCTTTTGTTCTTATAGAGGCACAATCAGTAAAAAATTTGATTATGAGACAACTTACAAATAGTTGTCGTTTGATATTTATCAATGAAATATGCTTATAGTGAGTAATTTGTCAATGGCACTGTTTGTAAGAAAACTAGTTTTTCAGATAATATTTATGACTCAGGTTGATGACGGATCGGATCACTACTCATATTTTTGCAATGTATTCCAATGGTCGAATGATAATTCTTTCATAATAATATTTTAAATGATATGAGAGAAGGGGACATCAGTATACATATTTATTTTTATTTATTTATTTATTTGTCAACTAAAGTCAGTCGACACCAAAAATACAAAAATTAAAAATTGGAATTAAATTAAATTTAAAATAAAATTAAAACTTTAAATAAATTAAAAAATAATAACATATTTATAAGATATATAAGAATGTATATTTATTATTATTATTATTTTTTTTTTTTGTTTAGATTTCTAAGATTTCTGGGGTAGAAAACAAAATGGTCCAACATTTGTTGCAAGCATTGGGGAAAACCCAGAAAAACCCAATCAGACCAAAAATAATTAGTAAGAATTAGTTACGATCCACCACCTGTACATGCAAAAAAGTTAATCTCTAGATAAGACATTTAGAATAGAGTTTTTAATTAGTGAAATGGAGGACTCTGAATTGATTACATGATATAGTTTATTATAATCATTACAGAGTACTCGAAACGATTCATGCAAGGAATAGTTAGTAGTACAACGATAAAGAGAAAGTGGGAGGTAATATCGAGACTGTCTAGAGGGTACAGAAAAATTTATTTGGCTTATTAACGCAGTTGAGTCGATTTCGCCTTTAAGTAATTTTACAACAACATAACACGACAATTAGTTAAGGAAGGAAGGTTAATAAGAAGCCTATCTGAGTATGGAGGCAGTATACCCCAGTCAAAGCGACGAAGCGCAAAAAGTAGAAAGCTCTTTTGCACAGATTCCAATCTACTTTGGTGATTATGATATTGCGGAGACCACACACAAGATCCATATTCCAGAATTGGACGTACAAGAGAAGTAAAAAGTAACTTAGTCGTATAAGGGTCATCAAATACCTTTGACCAACGCCTAATAAAACCAAGAACTTGAAAAGCCTTGTTGACAGGGAATTTAATATGCTTATCAAATTTAAGCTTGTATTCAAGAAGTAAACCTAAATCGTTTACTTCAATCAGTCTATCAAGTGGCATCCCATTGATCGTGTAACTGACAATGTTAGGATTGGTACAATAAAATGACATGACTTTACACTTAGAGCAGTTCAAATTGAGCAGGTTTATTTTACACCACGACAAAAAGGAAAATAAATCCGCCTGCAATAAGCATTGTGAGGTCATATCATTATACGTCAAGCACATCTTGAAGAAGGAGACAATGGTTAACAGAATCGAAGGCCTTACTGAAGTCTGTATAGACGACATCAGTTTGCATTTTATTCTGAAATCCTACATATGAATGTTATCTCGAAAGAACCGAAGATTATTGTTTTTCGGATTTTTTAACTAAGCATCAGAAGTACTTAAGCTACCAATTATTTATTATAATTTTATCTTACGTTCCAAAGTGAAATAACAGAGTTGCTTTTGTGAAAGTTTTTGTTTAACTCGCAATAGAAAAACTTGAATAACCAAGCCAATTCTTATCTAGAACTATTGACTAGGACTTCAACAGTCAGAAAAGTCGATTCTGATTATATAGTCGCTTATATTTGAATAAGTTATTTCAATTCGATACCTGTAGCATACTGAGACATGTAGTTGGGTCAAGATTCTCGAGTATGTAAGCAAATTTGAATACTTTGGCATTTTCAACCACTTGGCTATAGTCTGTATCTAATTTTACAGCGATCTATCATACACATTCTAATTCATACCTTAACTGTTAGAAAATGTCAAATAATTTTTCAAAATATAAAAACAAATATTACAAAATTCATTATTATTATTATTTTCAATTCTATGCGCATCACTTAACCCTTGTGGCACATATAATATTTTAAGAATTAGTCAATATTTTTAGGTCTAGTCAAATGGTTAATATAGTTTTTTTTTGCAAAGAAAGAAAGAAATTAGCTCAGTTAATTCTTTATATATCAGGCACAAACCAAAAAATTTTTTACAACGGTTCACATATTTATACCCTTTACCCATTAAAAATGGGTAAAAAAGGGTATAATGGTTTTGTGCAAATGTTTGTAACAGGCAGAAGGAAGCATCTCCGACCCCATAAAGTATATATATTCTTGATCAGGATCAACAGCCGAGTCGATATATCCCTGTCCGTCTGTCTGTCCGTCTGTCCGTCCGTCCGTCTGTATGATCTCAGAGACTATAAGAGCTAGCGACTTCAAATTTGAAATATATAATTTCTCGTGTACCAGGCGCAGATCAAGTTTATTTTATTTTATCGATAACTGGCTCAGTTTCTGAATTATCGATACATTTCGATTTCCTATAGCAATAAATTCCACAATTTAAGAGGCAGAGGCTTCTAATTTATACATAACATACATATATGTACATATTATTTCATTAATATCGGACAAGAAACACCAAAGTTATAGTCAAAAATATATTCTCATATTGATCTCACTTCTATCAGCAGCCGCAAGCATTTTCTGTATGCATATAAATAGGTGAGCGCATGTGTGAGAAAGAGATGGCATGATAATCGACGCTAGCGTCAATATATTTGAGTGTATTCTGCAGAGCCTGGATAAGTACTGTTTCATGTACGTATGTATGTATGTATGTATCTGCTTTTGAGCAAAAATACTCTGTAAGAAATGCACTTGCAGAACTGAACATTTGAGTGCAAATCATTTTAAAGGGGAATTTGTTAATAAAACATAAATATATTTAACAACTGGGTTAAGGGTATATCGTAGTCGAGCCAACTCGACTACAGCATCTTACTTGTTTTTTTTATACAAATTTTAATTTAATTTAATATTTATATTAGCATATTGTGTAGTTCATACAATATAATAAATAAATTAATAAGCACGAAGCTGTGGTTCCAATATGCATCTTTTACTTTCAAAATTGCTTAAAGGTATAATTTATCAGAGAAGTTTTCTAGAAACTCATTTGCATTGCACACGACCAATATACTATCTTCTGCTCTCACAACACTATAAAATAAAAGAAAATTTCGTTTTTATTGATATTTTTTATATTTATTCATAAATTTCGCCTTGTTATCACTTTCTGTTATTCTGTATTGTCTTTGCTATTCATTGTGATTTGAGTATACTCAAATGTGTCTATGTTTATGGTTATGGTATGCAAATAATCAAATTAACTGAACTAGATAAGAGATGAAAGCCAATACAAAAAAACAAAGAATATCAATAATCAACCAATTCATAACAATTAAGAATAAAAAAAAAAACACGCACTAAAAATGTTTTTGAAGAGAAAGATCACAAATGACATTGTTCTCTAAAAACTTGTATTGATTGTTGGAAGCCACGCGTATATATTAATATTTTAATATACTTCTTTTATACTGTTTTTTATACATTTGTTTTTATATACTTTTACTTCTGTTTACTATAATAAATATCCCATTCAAAATGTGTGAAATGGATAGAATAATAGGAAATAACTATAGAATTCCAGAAAACTCATAGATAAGTTTTTAATTTCATTTTCGGGAGGCCACTCAATCTTTAACAATTAAAAACTTTTGGATAACTCATCGGATTTTAATTCGACTTGTGTTTTAGTCTTAAAAATGTTCTAGCTGAATTACCGAAAATCTGAAAGCAAGTTTAAGTATTATAAATTTGTAAAGCTAATGCAGGTATTAAAAAAATCTGTTAATCAGAACTCACCCATTATTAATGGTTACAAAAACTACATAATTTTAATCGAAATTATGCAGAAGAAATTATTGACGAAGATGACATAACTGGGTGAAAGACAACTTTAAAAATAAGTTAAGATAAACATTATAATTATTAACAAGTAAATTATACTGCTATAGATATTATTGAATTTAAATTATTTGTTATACTCTTACATTCGCATTGATCAGCTTAACTGCCTGAGTCGATATTACCACGTACCATACAAAAGATTTGATACAAAATTTAATACATTTGTTATATTCTTTCTTATTTTTTTTATTGTTTAATATTTCTTGGCAGCACCACCTTTTGTATGTATGTATGTGTATAATTTAAAGCAGCTAACATGTAAATTGAACTATTGTCAGTCAGTTAGGATAAACTGTTTTATTAAAACGGGTAATAATAATAGGGGTTTCTTACATACCAATATGATTTATATATGTACATCAAAAGGGGACAATATAATACATGGAGTTTGATTTTACAATCTTTATGTTGATTAAACTAATTGTTATTATATTTTGAACTAGTTAAAGACAGATCCGTGTGCATACAATGGAAATGGTCACTTCTTCCCAAACAGAACTGAGTGATCTGCAGGGACATGTTGAGTTTGATCGACCCATTTCGTGAGGTCAACTTGCGGTATATTCGAGCATGGCACAACAGGGTTCCTGGTAGACGGGATAGATTAATATTGATGATAATCGCTACTTTTATTTGTATGGTACTTACGATCCCGAAATAGTTTTAAATGCAGCAGGCTGCATCGAACCAATATTGTTGCCATTGTCACATAGCAAACGAGCCATGCTTGCCTTACGCAGTTCCACCAATTGATCTGGTCAAGATGTTATAATTACAGAATTGATCAATAGGTGTAATGCAAACTAATACCTGGAGTGAATCCGCTGATTTTGTCGCCATTTTCAAAGAAGAAACGATCGCCAACACGAGTTCTATAGAACTGTTCCGTCAGGATGCAAAGGAAAGTGGGACCAGCCAGTGCCCCAGCCACATGTGCCTCAAGTGAGCCACCAACCGTCAAGTCCACATCCTCGTGACTATCATAGAGCGATCTGAGTGTATCAATTACCTGCGCACTGATCAGATCACCAAAGTCTTCCCATGAATGTGCCCGCTTCATGCCACAGAATTCTCTCATATCATTATACGATGCAAGTCCATGATCACGATTCCGCTGAATATCCAATGCACGCAAATCGGAGCCGAATGGCATATTGCGTCTAAATAGAAAATGCTTAATCTAGCAAATATAAGATTAAGTTTAATACATTTTTAGATGATAATTAAAAAGAGCGAAAACACAGCTGGAAGTATTTTTCATTTTTTTGCTTGTCAAAAATATTACAGAATACATAGTTTTGAGTATTTCAAATTATAAACAAGAGAGAATGTTGCAGTCGGGCGTAACCGACAGCAAAATACTATAATACTTTAATTTGTGTGCAGCCAAGAACTACTGTCCAAGTTAGCCTTTCAGATTAAGGTATATATAAGATAGAAACGCTTCTTCGAATTTTTCCAACTGTAGCTCCTAAATTAGGGAAGATATGAGCTTTTCGATTTTTTGGGGGCTGGAGTGGGCGTGGTTGAAAAACATTAAAGAGAAGGTTTTTAATAATATTCCTTCCAAGTTTTGTAACTGTAGATCTTAAGTTGCGGGAGATATGGGCATTTACCGGTTTTTGGGCAAAATTTTTTTAACAGATTTTTTAAGCAATATACCTTTCAAATTTGGTGTTTTAAGCTTTCAAATTGCTTGAGATATATAGTCTTATCGATTTTCACCAACAGGTGTATCAGTTTAGGTAGGCGGAGTGGGCGTGGCCATCCAATTTTTAATCGACCTTTTAGGGAAGTTACCAGTAACATACTTTCACAATTTTGTGCCTCTACCTTACAAATTATGGAATATATGCGCACTTAAGGTTTCTAAGGCTGAAGTCGGTATATGGGCAAAGGTCGAACCTTTAAAATGCCATAACTTCGTCAAAACTCAACGCAAAACCGTTTTAATAATAGTTTGTCCTCTAGATCAATCGTACATTTAAAGTTGAAAACGCGATTTTGGGTCGGAACAAAAGTCAAAATTATAGTCTGAAAATCGGCATATGGGCAGGGCCAATCTTTGAACGACATCACCAACAACCTACCAACCAAAATTGGTTCCATAAAAGTTTGGGAGATATGAGGCTTTATCGATTTACAAAAATCGATTTTATCGATTTTCTACTTCCCTAGTGGACGTAGGACTCCAGCCTGACACTTTAACTTTTGAGGATACTTTCAAGTCTATGTTCCAAGTTTCAAGCCTCTATCTCTAAGGGTGTCGAAGAAACGCGCGTTCATACAGACGGACTGACGGACAGACGGACAGACAGGATGACGGTCATTGCACAAAACTCAATATACCGAAGGTATAATAGTATATACAATGAAAACAGCTGCAGCGGCGTTGAGTTGTGTTCAAACTCTCTTCGCTTAGAAAATTGCAGCCAAGAATTGAGTCGGAAGTTTTTTAGGTAAATTTGGAGCACACCTGTATATAAAATTTTCGTTTTTAATATTGAGATTTATTTATGTTTACTCGGAATTATAGATGATGAACTCATTCCTTTAAATCGAATATTGAGAGCGAAATAAAAAATGTTGTGATAATATATTCGTGAACCAATAGGCTCACCCTAAGATGGGTCCCGGGCCACATGGACATAGTTGAGAATGAACTGGCCGACAGGCAAGCAAGATTGGGGGCGGAGAGACCCCTAGTGGGACCTGAACCGTATTGTGGCATCGGAAGGCACACGATACGGCAGGAGCTTAGAACCGAAGAACGACAGAGGAGGCAACGGAGCTGGGCAGAGGCACCAGGACTCCGACAAGCCAAATGTCTTCTGGGTGGCTATAATCAGAAGCGATTTAAGCAGATTATAGCCATGAGCAAAAACAATCTTAGAATACTTACCGGTCTACTGACGGGACATTGTAGACTAAGAAGTCACCTAGCCAAGCTGGGTATCCTTGCCTTAGCAAGCAAGAGAAGCAACATCCTAGGTATGCATGTCATGATGAGCAATGACATAGTAGCCCTCAACCCAATAAAAATTCTAGCATTTGTGCAAGAGCTTGGGTTGATGGAGGAGCTTTAAAGCCCAGAAGGGGGCACAATATATCTATCAGGTCGCAGTGCACACACCCCCAACCTAATAATAATATTCGTGAACCGACTTTCAAATGGAGCGTAAGTCATATTCTTCCACTCAGCGCAATATTATCAATTCTCATTGAAGTGGTTGCTTTAGTTTACTTTTCAAATTAAATTGTATGACTGAATTTAAGTTATTTTTGTTTAAATTGCCTGTGCATAGATACCTGTTTATTAAAGTTGATATCCGTCAGGTCTTCTGGCTGTGTGGCATGACCTCTGGTGAGGGAATCAAAGTTATCGCCAACCTCAAGAATACCAGGGCGATTGAACCAATCACTGAGAGTTAATGAACCAAGAACAGAGCGCAGCTCGGACAAAAGGCTATAATCAGAGAGACGTTATAAATTAACGAGTTTATAGCTGCTGATAATAAAAAAACAGATATGGAGATGTCTTCAAGAACCCTATCTGTGATAGGGTTTATAAAAATATACTTACTCCAATCTACCCTCGATTTGGGAATGGAAGTATCTGAATGCAGCTGTGGCGTGTTCATTTAATACGCTGGGATCAATGGTAGGATTGTAGTCATTCACGTAGCTTCCTCCAGGAGCTTTGAAAATCAGGCTATTCTTCAACATATTTTGCTCGCCCAGGAAAATTGGTAGCCATTCGTAATAGCTGATTTGTTGGTACTGGGCTATGTTGATTTTGCGAGCTTCCTGGAACAGCGTGCGATCGTCAAAGTGAGGATTCAGTGCAGACAGAGTATCGGCAATGCGATTGTGTTCACGGAGCAGAATTGTGTGTAATATGGCGAGTCCGGGATTTTGATTGACACGTACATCGCCGGCTCTGTAGCAGACTTCATCCGCATCGATGGCATCGCAATCTCCGGTTACGTTACGGGATAAGGGTAGCCATTTGGCGCCATTGCGCTCCTCAACAATCATACGTCCGCCTCGGAACTCGCGGATGTCGCTATTTTGCTGCATCGAGTTGCCATAGACAAGGGACAGATCCATGTAGGCTGTGACCACAGTCAACTGCTCAGCCGCTCCACCGGCATACTGACAGTTCGAGTCGCGATCTGTCAGGGTGCGCACAAAGTTTAGGCATTCCGTTCCGACTTGGGAGTAGGCCGGATCATGTGGAGGCACAATGATGGCAAAGCAGGTTTTATGCGCCGTGTCCAAGCCCACCAATCGTCCATCATCTGTGCAACAGCGCGTCGGATGCTTCTCTGTTTAGGAGTAGATCGGGTAAATTAGACAATCTATTACAAAGTAATGAAGTGAGCAACATACTGGATTGAGTGCCACCCGCTTGCATGCTCATGTCGTGCGTTATAATCTGGCCCCACTGCATGTTGTGGAGCGTAAACTGTGGATCGGGCACGGGCTTCTCACCAAATGCGACAATGGACACCAGACGAGCACTGGGTAGCTCATTGCTGGTGACAGAACGGGTTGGTGCCGATATTCCATCGGCGTATTTGGGTGTCACAAGACGACCATACCTAAAGGACATGCGTTAGAAGTGGCACAAACATACTGACTAAGACATACACTCATAACAAAGATAATTTTTTTGTGAGTGCAGTCTAGGCGTTTGATATTACTTAGTATTGGCAACGCCCAGTCCTGGGTTTTCCAGGTGATTACATGATCCATCCATCGTACGATAGGCGGACTTCTCACAAACAGCCGGAGGATTGGCGCAAGTAACCCGTCTCTCCATGGGCGGTGCTGGTTGCGGACTCGCAACAGTAAAGAATGGATTTTGTGGTACCGGCGAAGTATCCATTGCAGAGGTTAGCGCATTTCTGATGCAAAACATATACATGAGTGAGTTTTATAGTTGCAGAATAAGAGCAGCTAAGGCTTACCCTATTAAAAATGGCTGGGCAGCTGCATGATAAGTGTACCCATGTAAGTGGGGTCCATGGGAACGCGGTGGCTCATTGTGCACGATGTGGTAACCGGTTGATACTTTAAGTCCGACCACACTACAGACCAGCCCCAAAATGCAGAGGACCAGCATATCTCGCTGATGGCGCATCTGAAATTAAGTTTTCTATTAAAATATCTTCATAAACACTTTTAAATATGTAAATTGTATTAAAATCTCTCAAATAGCAGCAGTTAAAATAAGAGTAGTGCATTTATATAAATTGTAATATATATAAAAAAATATAGATCAAATGTGAAGATAATTTTATTTTAATAGGCAAAAAACTGAAACTAAAAACAAGGAAGATGCTGTAGTCGAGTTGGCTCGACTACGATATACCCTTAACCCAGTAGTTAAATATATTTTTCTTTTATTAGCAAATTCCCCTTTAAAATGATTTGCACTCAAATGTTCAGTTCTGCAAGTGCATTTCTTACAGAGTATTTTTGCTCACAAGCAGATACATACATACATACAGACATACATACGTACACGAAACAGTACTTATCCGGGCTCTGTAGAATACACTGAAATATATTGACGCTAGCGTCGATTATCATGCCATCTCTTTCTCACACATGCGCTCACCTATTTATATGCATACAGAAAATGCTTGCGGCTGCTGATAGAAGTGAGATCAATATGAGAATATATTTTTGACTATAACTTTGGTGTATCTTGTCCGATCTTAATAAAATAATATGTATATGTATGTTATGTATAAATTAGAAGCCTCTGCCTCTTAAATTGTGGAATTTATTGCTATAGGAAATCGAAATGTATCGATAATTCAGAAACTGAGCCAGTTATCGATAAAATAAAACAAACTTGATCTGCGCCTGGTACACGAGAAATTATATATTTCAAATTTGAAGTCGCTAGCTCTTATAGTCTCTCAGATCATACAGACGGACGGACGGACAGACAGACGGACATGGATATATCGACTCGGCTTTTGATCCTGATTAAGAATATATATACTTTATGGGGTCGGAGATGCTTCCTTCTGCCTGTTACATACATTTGCACAAAACCATTATACCCCTTTTTTACCCATTTTTAATGGGTTAAGGGTATAATAAGTCAAAATTTAAAGCTAGGATAGCTTTAAAATAAATAATAAAAAATAGGTATGTTGTGTTACTAGTTTCTAGTTTAGTAGCTTAGAAGTAATCGCGATATGTTTGATTTTGTCATTGTTAAAAAATATGCAAAAAATGCAAATTAAATTCGTGAGTGCACTGGTTTTTGCATATAAATTGTTAATTAATTTGAGTATTGAAGTATTCTCAATATAGAATATGAAATGCGTATATAATAATTGCTATGGAATTTATCATATAAAAAGAAATCATCGAAGCTGAAAATCCCACTCAATGCTTAGTTGCTGGTTACTTCTCCACTCGAATTTTACAACAAAATCAATAACGATGCATTGCGTAACTAAACCGCTCTTATGAGGTGAATGGCAGAAGCAAAGACGAATAGCTTCAAAAGTTTGTAAACAAAAGTATGGCTGAAAAATGCTGCACACCAACTTAGCAGGGGTCGTAAAGCTATAAAAAGCAATTCGCTGAAAACGATCATTCCAATAAATTCGCATTGTGGAGTGCACATAAAAATATAAAATCACGTATCAAAATCTGACGCAAATCGGCAAAAACAAAGAAAAAAAAAATAACTCTAGAAATAATGGCTTTATTAGGCACATCAAAGATAACGAACATTTACAGACCAGACTCAAACTATCGATATTTTAATATCACTTTCAATTTTAAACAAATAAGAAGTCTTAAGCATGCCAAAGGCTACAACTCAGCATATTATTCAGAAAGTAAATTTCTGTAATGGAATATTGTAAATTTCTAGAAACCGTAGTTTTTCTTTGCTAAATTCCAGACTAAATTCTATTTTATTGAAAATTTGTCTTATTTCTACGAACTTGGACCTAGAAATCTGAAATTCGCATATCTTCCACAATTTGTAAGTTAGAGTTACAAAACAGTAAGAGTTGGAGTACATTAGTGGTAACTTTATGGCCACGCCCACTCTGCGTCACAAAATCGATACATCTTTTAATGTAAATCGATAAAAGCCAAGATGGAGTCACCAAATTTGACGTCCCATCCCGCCTCAAAACGATAAAAGAAAACATGCTTTTGGCCAAATGTGAGTTTGGTCTAGATATCTTATCAAAAAAGTTTTTTTTATGAAATTAATTTTTAGATCGATTTCAGAATGACTCGTTTGATTTTCAACTCCGACGTAAGCAAAGAGGCAAATAGATTCCAAGTTTCATGAAGAGCATGAGGAGCATGAGCAGCCATCAGATTGCAGACAACTATCAATGTTTATCTAATTGACCTCGAAATCATAATCATATCAAAAAGAATTAAATATGACAAAACTAAGAACATTTGTGATTTTCAATCGAATGAAATAGTTACACAATAATAACAATTCACAATTAAGGAGAACTGCAACTAATTGACGCTCAAACATTTGATCACGTTTGGGTGACTGGCTTAAAAAACATAATCAAAACTCAAATTCCATCTCAAATACCACAGCTCTAGAATGGTATGCTAGAAACATGATTTTTGTTGTCGTTAAAAATATATATAAATAGCATGTGGAGCATGTGAGTTTACATTGAATTTACACATTAACCTTCAAAAACAGTTGTCAGAAATCTACCTTTCTATTTTCGGATTTGAATCCTTGCCTTCTGACAGATTTATTGAAAAGAATCATCTAATGTTAAAAATTAAAAAATTAATAAATAAAAAACATAATAATATTTAAAAAATAAATAGTTTTCTATTTTATTTTTGTTAAGATATGACATAAAGGTGCGCTCTTGCGATAAGATGAAGAAACTTTTACAGATAAACCTCGAATAACAGAGTCTCATATAATTTGAATTAAGTTTAGGAACAAATTTTAATACAATATTGATTATTTCTATTTCATTTAAATGACGGACTTAAAAAAAAAAGTTAGATACAAATTGTACTAGCTAATAAGCTAGTCAAAATAAAGCATTGCAACCTTTCATTATATGTTCTCAAACTATTTTTAGATTTGATAATTTAATTTAAAATTTAATTAAAAAATACAAAAAAAAACACACACAACTAGAAAAAACAACAAAAATTTTTAGTTTGTGTTTATTGAAATCCATTAAAGCAATCAAAATTTAAGCGAGAAAAATCTGAACAACGAGGGCCATTGTTCAAAATTTGGTGTCTTTTAATTTTGCAGTTAAACCAGGCTGCTTCTGTTTATTTATTTATGACATGGAAAATTCGCTAAGCCGAGTTGCTTAGTTATTTTGATTAGTTAACATGTATGGGATCTGTTTCACTGTCAAAGCAATTTAAGTTCACTTGTGTACCACAGAATTATTCACACCAGACATTCGCATAAAAAAAGGCAAACAGAAAAACTACTTCTTGTGCGAAAACCTTTGTGTGTGTGAGTTTTTTATGTAAATTTTATTTTTGTCTGGCCTAAACTGGCATTAGACACGAACCGGGCCATTTTGCATGCTGGCCGACTAACCGACTAGTTAGGGAACTGTTAGATGTACAAATCGACAATCGATCTTGGCGGCTGTGTCACAGGCTCCGCGGTTATGGTAACAACTGGTTCCTTAACCTATTTAGTCTGTATTGGCTGTTATTCATTTTAATTTCGAAACATGTTCGTTGCACAGGCCAACAATTTGCTGCTTCTGGTATTTGCCTAAAAAAACTATTCATATTGTTGCAGCGCAATTTGTATATGTACATATATGTATGTCTGAAAAAAACCAACAATTATTTTATAATTTTTAAATATATATGTATATCAACTTTTTAACAATTTCCAGGCTACAAACGAAAAACGTCGATATGTAAGAAATGGGTTTACATAATGCATTTTATCCAAGCTCACTGGCCTCGAGCTTAGACTGAGACCCATGTGTTGGACTCATTCATCTGGCAACATGGCCACAGTCACTGAGCCAACCGCAACTTCCAATTGTTGTTGTTGTTGTTGTTGTTGTTTTTGGTGAGAGACCTTTGTGCAAAATGCCAGTTGCTGCTGTTGCATGCAAATGTGCAAATATTGGCGGCCAATCGGTTCCAGCTGCCGTGACAGAACTTAACACACAGATTGAATACATTTTAATTGCATGGCAAACAGAACAATAGCCCAGACTTTGCTCGATTGCTCGGACTACATTGGCTACTTTCAAATCTGCAATAAAACTCAAATTAGCCAACAGGCTCTGGACTTAGTAAAGCCCCTACTGTAGTTAAGCCAAGTTAACGCTTTAATGTCCATGTACCCCGTCCCAACAAATGAAGTAAACCCACGATTTTTTATTCTTGCTTAATCTAGATGATAATCGCGCTGTTTGCCAATCACAATGGACAGAGCATTGCATTTGGTCATGGCCAGATAATAAATGCAAACAGTCAACAAACAGATGGACATGCATTATGGTAATTAGCTATGATTTAAGACCATTACGGATGCAAAAAAAAAAAATTACAAAAGTGAGTGTTCCCAAACGGACTTTGTATGCCAAACAGGAACTTCAATTCGAAATAAAAAGAAATACAAATATATGTACTTGTCTTATAATATTATTTATATCTATTGCAACAGATATATTATGCTAATATATTCTATAATGATTCTATATGATTCCTTGATCTACTTATATGCATACTCTTTTAATATGTGTAATGCATATGAAAATAAATATACATATATCTTATATATAACTCTCTGACTTATGCTGCCATTCAGAAGCCTTCGACTTTGCAACAAAAAGAGTTTACAAACAACATTTAAGCAAGAAATAAAGACTATATAAGCCAAGTCGAAGTTTACATACCCTTGTGGACCGGATTTAATCTGCCAACATTTAAACTTTAGTCCGCAGTTCGAAATATACTTTTGAATTATTGTATCTTTTATGTTTCCTGTTTCGTGTACTTTTGCAAGATAATTCATGCACGAATTTTCCGATTTAAAGGAAATTTTCTGTTTCTATTTTTTGGGTGCTTTAATTTAGGAAAACATTTGTTGGCGATATGAGTTTTAATTTAATTCTTACAATAAAAGCTGTTGTAATTAAAGAATTGAGTGCAGACGGACAGACGTACTTGGCTATGTCAACTCCATAAGTGGGTTAATCAAGAATACTTTATGCTTTCGTAGGTATCTCTTTGAAAACTAAACACAAAATTGTTAGAATACCCATACTTAAAGTGTACACTCAAATTAATATGTGCGTAAATTTGTGTAAACGTCAAAACTGGTGCAGACACCAAATCGGGTAATTGCGAACAGTGTTTTTTTGGCATAACTTTAACGACATCTAATTAAAATTAAACTGAAATCACCAAAGACCAAAGACCAAGTGGTGGTCATTAAAGTGCAAAATAGCTCAGTGCAACACAGCTAAGAATTTCACCATAAAAATAAAAATGATTGATTTATTGATGGCTGCGCAAACAACTCGCTGCCTTATTGAGAGCAACAAAGTTGCATCTGTGCCGCATTATGGATGTTAACTGTCCAACATCTCTCTCGAAATCAGAGCCGGGAGGCGTATCCACTATCCCCCTATGGGCCGACATGGTTTGCACACAAAATTGAACAAATTCAGATTGGTCTCAGCGATAGAGTAACAGGCACTAATTGAAATTGCCATTTTTAGTGAAAGCACCCAAAAGTGCAAATTGAGATTGGGAACTCGTCAAATTGTGCTCCAGTATTTGGACGATAGATTCGAGAGTTGTGTAAGTTGTTGCGAATTCTGTTCGATCTGCAAGTTAATTGCAAAATTCGTATATATCATTTTTTGTTGACATCGAAATCAAGGTGCACGCAATTTACGCAATCAGACCCGACAGTCTTTATTTTTTTCTATAATTGATGCGAATAAGTAGACCGGCACTCAAAGCAAAGTATGTGAATGGTGCGTACATGCACATACGTGAATTGATATACAATTATCCAGTAAGAGACAAGTAAGAGACTCTCCATACCCATACTCTCTGGTACCCATAATGGAACGTAGCTCACTAAAATAACATGGCCTAAAAGTCACATGACCGAATAACTTATCTTCCACGGAGTCGAGTGATTAGCACTTTGTGAACCCGTTGGACAGGACTGGTCGGATTTTGGCTTGCGGCTTTATATCAACTCAACGCCGGTATTTGCAGTAATTGCGGACGCAATTTGCTGTTGCCTTTAAGGTCGTTAAATTGGATGCTCCGCACTAATTGATTCTTAAAGGTGTTGACTCGATTAAGCCAAGCCATGTGGAACTGGTTTCGAAGGAAATCGGAATCCGGCCAGTTGCAGGCAGCAAGTAACCTTTACGTTGTTGCTGAATGTAAATTTAAGATATCAAATTAAAGTCACTCCAATATTTTTGGCACACAATTTATTAATGAATACAAGTTTGTTTTTTTTTTCGTTATAAATGACCAGACAAAAGCAAAAAAAACAAGATAGAACGTTGCAGTCGGACGCAACCGACAGCGAAATACTATTATACCATTACATAAATTAATTTAATATTTATAAATATAATATATTAATATATATATATATATATATATATATTAGAAATATAAAATATATTTAAATAATTATAAATTTATATTTATATTAATCGGACTAAATTCTCGTGTTTCTATTGTGATGCTAACTTGACTCGTGTAGAGCTGTTGTGAGCATGCGATTAAACTATCGCGTTAAAAAAATATCGCCGTTAGTTTTGAATTTTAACAATCGAACTACTAGAAACTAGAATTAATATTTTATACAAAATTGAGAAATTTTATAAAAAAAGAGGTGGCACAATTTGACGCGCTCGATTAAGAGTGACCAAATTGCAAGATAAGCAGCATTGCGCCAAAATTAACAGCATATGTTAAGTATTCTGTTAAGTAAATTGCGGGAGATACAGGCATTTATCGTTTTTTGTGTGCGGGAGTGGGCGTGGTCCAAAATTTTTTTTCCACATTTATGAAGGTGGTTACTAGCAATATACCTTTTAAAATTTGGTGACTTAAGTTTTCAAATTGCGTGAGATATATAGGTTTATCGATTTGCACCAACAGGTGTATCGGTTTAGGGAGGTGGAGTGGGCGTGGCCATCCAATTTTTTTATCGATCCTAGGGGGTGTTACCAGTAACATACCTGCAAAATTTTGCGACTCTAGCTTGCAAATTACGGCAGATATGCGCATTTTAAATTTTTAGGGACGAAGTTCCTAGGGGCGGCGGATGTGGGCGTGGTCCAAAAATTGTTATGCCAATCTTTGGAGGAGGTTACCAGCAAATTACCTTCCAAGTTTGGTTACTCTATCTTTAAAAAGTTCGGAGATGTACGGAATTATCGATTAATAATCGGAATTGTCGATTATAGGCGCAGGTGTGGGCGTGGCACCACAAATTTGTTATCGGTTCTTAAAAGCGACTACCAGTAATGTACCTACCAAATTTGACGTTCCCTACTCAAAAACTGCGGAAGATATAGCCATTTGAAAATTTTAGGGGCGGGGGTGATGGGGGCGTCGGAGGTGGGCGTGGCACATGCCAATCTTTCAAGGACCTCGCCAACAACCTACCAACCTAAATTGGTGACTGTAGCCATTAAATTGTAAGAGATATGTGGATTTATCGATTTGACAAAACCGATTATCGCGGTTTTCTAGCTCCCTGGTGGACGTAGGTCCAAACCCAAGACACTTTAACTTTTGAGGGTACTTTCCAATATACGTTCCAAGTTTCAAGTCTCTATCTCTAAGGGTGTCGGAGGAACGCGCGTTCATACAGACGGACAGACGGACAGACGGACAGACGGACAGACAGACAGACGGACAGACGGACAGACAGCATGACGGACATTGCACAAAACCAATATACTATTAATACCATTCTGGTATAATAGTATAATAAATAAAATAAAAATTTGGGTTGAATAAGCAAACAATTAATAACCATTTAACAATTTGTCTAATTAAGCATTTTTTTTTAAAGCTGTGCAAAATCTCATTTATCTATTTTAATGTGGGATTTGAAATTAAGTAATTATCTTCATTCTCACTACAATCATACAGAGTTCAAATATTTCACCTAAAAGTTAATTTGAGTGAACAAATAAATTATTAAGCTGGGAAGAACGTTCCAGTCGTGAGTGCTCGACTAAATAATACTCTGTGGAATTAGCTGTAAAAGATGTTAAATTAATTAGCACTGTTATAATTCTTAATCAACAATTTTATTTTACAGATTTTGCAAAGTGCAAGTGCCCATAAAGTAATCAACTAATGTGAAGACTTTAGTCAGAGAACGGCGGAGAACGGTTTTGACATACAGAGAAATATATTTTGGAGCCGTAGACTTACATTAATTTATGACCACATTTTAAGCGAATTAAAACGGTTATAGTGCATAAAAGAGATCATGCTACAAGTACGAACTACATAGTAGTAAATAATAATGCCATAAATAAACATCAAAGACCCAGTTCTGACAACGATTGGACATAAAACATGCAAAAAATGCAGTATTAAAGTTTTTTTTAGCTACCTCGGCCAACTTCTACGCCAGCATTCAGATGGCTAACAGCAGATTTGGTATGTTATGTAATTAAAAGTATTGCAAATGTATTTTCGATGGGACGACACTGGAGTCGGAGTCGTGATATGTCAGTCCGAATGGGGAAAGGCAATTGAAGCGATGCATAACCTTGGACCTGGACCTAAATTGTCAACTCCTATGTTTAATGCCGTTGACTTTTATTTTAATTTAATTGCAAATACTCTCAAGGCTTTAAAGAATTGTTTACCTTAAACAAAATAAAATAAATAAACACAAATAAACGAGTTTTCGTTGTCAAAATGGTTTAGGCGAAAGTTAAGTCTTAATCAGACCGGTCCTTAAGCTGGATTCACACACAGCCACATCAAGTATCACTTTTGCTGATACTTTGTATGGCTTTTAAAGTGCCAATTATTTATTTATTTATGTAACGTCATCTAAAGTCAGACGACATACAAAAAAATACAGAAATATATTACATAAAATTAAAAATTATTTTTAAATTAAGAGATACGAAATATTTATAAGATATCTGAGAGTATTAAATGCAAAATTACCTAACTTGATGCATGGATTGAGGAAAATTAAAAAAATCCCCATCAGTCCAAAATAATATTTAGTATGAATTAGTAAATAGCAACCAGAAATGCATGCGAAAATGTTATTCACGAGACAAGTCGTTTTAAATTGAGTTCTAAATAATATAAATTTAGGACTCTTAATTGAATAGATGAGAGTCAGGAATAATTAGTTTTACAACGATTAAGAGAAAGTGGGAAGAATTAATTTTGTTGCAAAATAGGTAATTTTAATAATAATTGGAAGTAATCGATTTTTGCTTTTTAATATGAAAGCTTACATTTACTATTGATTATAAATAAAAAAAAATTAATTTTTGCAGTCTTAATTCATTTTGTACATTAAATTAAATTAATTGTTTGTAAGAAAGCAAGAAAAATCACATTGAATTTACTCCAGCTTCCGAAAATACCATGAAACAAGAAGGCTTTTAAGCAATGTTTTGTTGGCTGAGAATAAATCCAATATTGAGTTAATGCAAACTTAAAACCAAGAGTCATTAAATTTCTTAAATAAATTCCATGAAAAATAAATATGTGTATTTTATTGTTTATTTAAACCGGGATTGAGAATTTCATAAATGGTAGAATGCATATTCCACAAGTGGCTTTGACAATTGTTGGTTGATCTGTGCATTAAGATACCAACAGCTGCAAATTTGCATAGCTGCATAACTCTTTGACTCTAATTACATATCTTTATGTCCAAATCGACATTAAAAAAAACTGAGGAGAGGATAAAAACATAAATTTACCGCAGCAGCAGCATTCAATTCCTACTTTCACATCATTGACTTGATTACCCTATTAGTTGAAATGACTTGTTATTATATATATAGAAATATATAGAAATGTTAAGCCACAATTGAGTTAATATTTATTTTTCGCACACATTTTCATGATCAGCCGCCTGGTTGCATTTTGGACACCATATGTTCACATAATTCGTAATGCAATTAAAATCAAGGTAATTACGATGCTCTTACCGCAATTGCCACGTCCGGCCCGGTTCCGGCCCCACGACGCTCTCATTGACAATGCCAACCAGAGCAAATCCAACAACATTTGTCTTTGAAAACGGAAGTGGGAAAATATCCACAGACATTGTGCAGAAATGGCCAGAAACACGCGAGACAAACTAACACGACTTGACGATTACAAGACCGTGGCTAAGTAAGTGCGTACTTTTATTATTGCGAAAACTTTTATATTATATCATTATTTGCGAAATACATATTACTAAGCATAGGTAATCACTATACAGTTAGACATGTTCATAGGATTGAGTCTCTAAGATTTAGACACATGCATCATCTAAAAAACCGGGTACCTCTTTCGTTTATTGGCCAAGTCTGGACATTAGATTGTTGGCCATTAACTTTCCGTGCCACTTGAATAATATTTCATTTCGGGAGAGTGCTTACTGAGCCAGATCGGTATTTTTTCCATTTAAATTCGAAAAATGTAGTAACATATTTAGTATTTGCTTCTCACATCTGTTTTAAAAATCATCGAAATCGTAAATTCAAAATCATATATCTGCCATAGAAATGATCTGGCAAATATGATCGGGAACGTTGGGTTCATTTGCATTTACAAATTAGAAAATAATTAATTGTTTAGTATTTAAATTCTTCATAACATTTTCATGAATAAATAAAATGTACGTTCTAATCGAATTCAAACACAAAGTTTGGCAAAAGATTCTCGCCGTTTTTACTTCAAAAATCGTCTAACTTTGAAGATGTACTATAATTTCAGAGTTGAATTGCCTATATTTGTGCATTTATTATATTAATTAAAATTTCGATTTATTTCCTAAAAAGGCAGTGTGAGTGATGTGTTAAGTTTTGAAGAAGTAAGGTTTCTATACATCATTCTTGACTTGATTTTTTCCTGGGTTTTCCAAATCCTTGCAATAAATGTTGAGTCATTTTACATTTAAATACAAACAGATTTGTTTATTATATGAGTAAAATTAAGGTTTTATTTTTTTTAGAACAGGGCACATCTTCGTCGAAATCTACCGAAGAGAGCTCTTTTATTATTTGAGCGGTAGACAAGAAATCGGTCATTATTTTGTCCACGATTCCGAATACAGTTAATGGCTAAACAACTAACCCGACACAGCCAAAGTGTGTTAAATATACTCGAATGCATTTTAAAAAACTAAGTTACTTAGTTTAAGAGTAAATGTGTTAATTTGTGAGAAACACTATCTTCAGCTGTGGTCAAGCAACCAATTAAGGGGTTGTCCACGGCGGGATTAAGTTGTAATCGCTTTGAATTATGATCAGATGACAACATAAAGTTGAGGTTGGCCGGTTGCAGTTAGCCGGTGGCAACTATTAGCCACTGACTGAAGCTGCTGCACAACTTGTTGTTGTTGTTGTTGTTGTTGTTGTAGACCTTGACTTTGAAAAGATACAAGTTGCTTGAGCAGTTGCATCAACCAACAGAGCCACAAGCCGAGCAAAAGACGGGCTGGAAACGTGAATGAAATCGAAAGCAAACGAGTTAATTTCAACACTCGCTTTCTTTGACTGATAATTTAACTAATTTAATTTTTATTTGGAGGTCGCTGGCTGCAATTGTTAAACATTAAGCATGCAATAAAATTACTTAATGACTCAAATGCGATTACGAATATACCGCAAATTGGCATCTTTAAAAATATTAAGGTTGATGATACAAATGTGGAATTGAGATAAAAAATGTGAAATAAAAGCTTTCAACGACGAGCGTGACTGAATATGTATCTTATGTATCTACACACATGTAACTAACTGTTTTTCACAACTTCATACCACGCAGATCATAAACCTTTCGAAAAGTTGGAGTGCCAAATTCAAAGTAAGCCACCAAACCTAAGTCAAACATTATTTATCAACTTTGGAGAATAGTTCAAAAATCTTTAATTTTGAAACTAAAATCTGTACAAAGTTCAGCTTTAACTGAAATTCCTATTATTGGAATTACTTCTTTTCACAAAGAAACCCACTTGGGAGCAACTCGCCCTAATTAGTCTTTTAGTTGAAATTTACTATTGAAATGATTTATTATTGAATTTATATAATTGATTTATTATTGAATTTTGAAAATTTATCTGCGTTTCATTAATCAATCCCGTTAAAGCAGACATATTCTAAATAATTTTTGTAATTTTGATAATTATCAAAAAATCACTATGATTATTTTGGGCGTGCATTTTTGAAGACCTTGTTAATTTTAATTGTTTTGGTTTTGAGCTTATTTAAATATGTTGCAGTTAAAAAGCAATTACTTTTAAGAGACTAATTTATTCATTCAATTTTTACAATTTTAAATTTTTCCAACAAAAATTACTATTTTTAAGCACCGCTTTATTTAGTTTCACTGTTTCATTTATTGTTTTTTTGTTAAACTATCAGACAATTTGCTTTTAATGACACATGTAATTATTCAATTTATTCACATTATTATTGTTATGATTATTTTTATTAAGAATATTATTACTATTATTATTATCAGCTTTAGCTTATTAATTAAGGTACTAGAAACTAATGAACAATTTTTATATTTAGCACGTGTATATTTGAAAATAGCTGTAGCCGTCAAAATCGCATGCCACATAACGCCCTGCTAATTAATGTTGCAATTAATTTGTTTGTTTAACTTAATTCATTAATTTAGAGCACGGTTGGCTTGGTTCTCGAGCTTAAGGCATTCCAATCCAACCCAACTGGAGTAGAGCGTCATTTTCCGAAATGCCTTTAAATTTTACATTTTGACTTGGCTAACGTGCCAGGTGCATGTGCAATTTACATTCTTTACAAAGTATTTTCATTGTAATGTCTGCTTTATATATATATATATATGAGCATTACTGAAGTGAACCACTTCAACTGTTGCCACGATTAGCCTCAAACAATGCCAAATCATTGGAACCAGAAGTACAATGTATAAAAATAACATCTTTCAACATATTCGGAATCAAATGTGATCTTTCAGATGGTCTCTGCGGTATTGTTTCTTAATAGTTATGCCATTGTTTTACACCCTGCTGATGTAATTAAAAAAAAAAAAAGATGCAAGAAAAAATCCCAAATTACATGCAATATTTATGTTTCTTATTAATTTTTCAGATGTATTACACACTACATATACATATATATTATATATATATTTATATATGTATGTATGTATATGCTAATCAACATTAGCAACATATGCACCCATATATAGATCAACACCTATGCTCATATTTGTATTGTATTTAACCAACAACATTTGCATATTTTACTTCTGGGTTTATGTTTTACATAGTCGTTCCTGAAATTAATAAACATCGTCAAGTGAATGGCAGCAAGTCGTCAAATTGTGGTTATACTCGTATGTATGTATGTATGTATGTACTCTTCCATGTCTACACACAATCACTCAGGCATAGTGGATTTTGTACATAAATATGTCATAATTAAGTACATTGCGTAACTGGCTAAAGATTCAAAAAAAAAGAGAGAGAGAGAGAGAGAGAAAGTAGCCACAAAACAGCTAAGCCCTCAAGCTGGTTTACCATTTGGGCGATTCACTATGTAGAAAGCTTAAGTGACCGAGGTTCTATTGTGTGTTAAAAGTGTTGGTAATTAACAACGCTCGAGTTTAATCGAATCGAGTTAAGCCAACTTGAAAAATGTGTAAATGTGGTCTTGGACCGAGTATAATTTGATATGTAAACTTAATGGTTGCAACTCGGCTTGTGGCATGTCTGCACTGATTACTATCAGAGCTAACAAATAAAGGGGGGCGTATCCAATTAGATGGCGTAAATTGCTGGCCGCTGCTTCAAATCCATTCATTTTTCAAATATGCCCCGGGGGGGCAGAAAAAGAAATTGAAGGAGTTATACTTTGTGCAGGGTATTCGATTCAAAGTCGTATGCAATAGCCCTAAAGACCCTCTCTGGGTTCAGAGACCCAAACAAAAACATTACCAAAATTGAAACGAATTCAAGTATGAAGGTTGCTCGTTTGGTGTCTTAAATTAATTACTCTACTTTTAATAAAAACAAATGCAATTTGCAACACAATTATTATGCCACTCACAAAAGTGTGTACCTTTGTTTAGAGCTGTAAGTGAAGTCATTTATAGCAGGTCTGCTACTAACAATGGTCCGTAATGTCTTTTTAAATATGCCATTAGACGTCGTCAGCCAAAACTGGTATTTGTCGAAATAAACAAAAAAAATACGAGTGCCCCAAATTAAATGATTTTTATGGGCTAACAGAGAGAATTAGTTATTTCTCACAAATGCGTAATAATGTGAACATAATGTGCTTAAAGGAATTGGATTAAATCGATTAAACACTTATACTAATATGAAATCATATATGTATATATTTATTTGATGTTGACTAAGATCAGTCGAAACACCAAGTGAAATAATCAATTAAATTTAAAATTCAATAAAATATTTAAAAAAAATTAAATATTTATAAGATTTCATATGGTAAGTTGTGATTAAAATGCAAGTACAATTTTTGCTAACTTCAATTACTGTATTCTATATCAACTAATTATAGGATTTATTACAAATGCTATGCTAACAACAAATAAAGGAATACCTTAATAAATGTAGCTAACACTTTTACCTTTTTAAATTTAGTCCGTTAAAATAAAAATGCTTACATATGAAATCTTTAATACGAAAAAAACTGTCCACAAATTGCAACAAATAAAAGAATTTTTTTCAAAAAATTTGTTTTTTAATAAGAGATACAATTTTTGAAGTATAAATTCAAGCCAATATTTTTAGACTGTTGGCCTTTAGATAAATGTTATATATAATGTTATGTATTATTAGTTAAAACCATTTCTAAGTGTATGTTATAGATCCTAAATCCACTGCTCACGTATACTGTTTCAAATCAATGTTTTATAGCCTTTAAGTAGGTTGATTAATGTTTAAATATAATTGCCACATAAAAAAAAAAAAATATAAATAAAATAAAATAAAATAAAAGAATTGTTTAATAGCTAATGGACATCACTTTTTTAGATTTGGTCCGTTAAAATTGAAATGTGTAAGCATGATTATTCCAAATCTTTGGTACATACCATGATCAAGTGTCTTACTTTCTGGACGAAGCAGTGATTAAGTAGGTGCAAACTTGGGCAAGTCTTTCAATTTAAATTGCACACGACAAGCGGCAGCAATAAACTAAATCGGCAATCACAATATTAACAATACACAATCCAACAATTACAAAATCGAAATCGCGAATTCCGCGCTAGGTTGGTTGAGCAAACAATATCACTATTTCTGACTGAGTAATATTAATTTGCTTGCAACTAAATTGCAGCTTAATTAGCTACTCATTCACAAATCGACACCTGCTCATAAGCGGCCGCGTATTGATGCACTGCTGGGGATCTGTGGCGACTCTGTGTCTTTAAATCTAAATGGAGGCAATGCCCCAAGATACTGTCGGCGTTGAACTAACTGTGCAGCCGTTGAATTTGGAGCTTTTATAACGAATCGAGATCGCTATTCGACGGCGACTGCACAACGTCAACGCCAGCGTCGGCGTCAAAGCTAACGAGCCTTCGCTCGGCTCTAGAGTCAGCTTAAAGCCAGTTTGCAGGCGGCGCAGCGCAACAGGCACAACAGGCGCTGACGTCGACGTCGATGTCGACGTCGACGTCAACGTTGTCGACGACGGCCTGTAAATCAAAGAAGCTTGCTTATTTTTTCGCTCTGCTCTAATTTATGCTGAAAGCGACGGTTGTTTTGGAAGGGATGGGGGATTTTGTTGTTGATACTGAATATGATCGGTTTTATTTTATTTTTTGTGTTCACTTGTGTATTTTTCGCTTACAATGTATTTGTACACCAGTCAATTGGTCAGTCACTTTTTTTTTTGGCCAGAACCCGCAGAGCAACACTTGACACACTGTGCCAAATACTATTGGTTTGGACATTAATGCAAGCGCGTAACAACAAAACACATGGACACAAACAAACCCGTAAACAAACCAGCAAACAAACACACAAATCACACATTTTTAACCCCGTCGACCTTTACGGAGCGCTGCTCTTGTGATATGACAAAACTTTGGCATGGAAATCGACGCGTGTGTGACCTAGAAAGCTTTTCTTTCGAAAATGTTAAAATGTAGTAATATAGCTGTTACATAAGCGTGACGTTGTTATCCGTACTGGTCTTCATTAATTGAGTATTTGGACATTTGGATTGTACATTCTCCTTATGACACACATGTAACTAAAGCGACACAAGCGACGCACACTTGGTAAATCACCTCATCTCACCATCTGCCAGACAAGAGGAGATCAATTATGAGACGCTAAAATTTAATAATAATTAAAATAAAATAAAAAATTTAACGTCTTGTAGCCAATTAACTTTAAAATGTTTCTTTTTTATGGACTCCCAACTATTTTGTTCGTTAGGCTAAAATAAAATAATAATAAATAGGTATAAAAAATAATAAAATATAAATAATAATACCTACTTAGAGTAGCAGACTTTCATGAACAATTCTTCTTCTAGAAGCACGCTTAATCTGCTTAACTAAAAACTAATAACCTATGAAGTTGATTGTTCCGAGATAAGCAGGCAAGTTTGCTTTGCTGCTCCGATTAGGAGTAAATATAATTATATATTTGTAATTTGGCATTTTTTTGGAATGTATATTTCTAAAAAACAGAATTTTTCTTTTCTTAATTTCAGGGTACTTTTAAAGAAAATCATCTCTAACAACACTTATTATTTAAATTTGTTATAAACATTAGTATTCTAGGTTTTCACATTTACGAACATTTTATATGGCTTATAAATTCATACATAGTTTAATTTGAAAAGCTGAACCTTGGCTCGCGAGTTAATTGGCATGTCAATGAGACAGCTGACAATTCACAGAGTTGTCAAATCAGCTAATAACTGACTGTATTCAAATTCTGCTATGACTGGCAACACATCTCGCTGAGCTACACTTGGGATGCGGACTCAAGCAGGTCATGTCCTTAATGGCTGCGAGCAGCTACTTATCTACTGGATCCTAAGGGATTATGAATGTGACTCAAAATAGTTGCAATATTGCTAGCGGATCGAGGATACCCTTGAATGTGTGTAAAGATAGCAGCAACACTCTATCATTGTCTTTTCGTGTGTAAGCTGGCACTCAATTTTAAATTTCTGAGGCTTTTGGCCCTGAGATATTACTTTTTATTGAGACCACAAACCGCATTGTATGGTGCAGATATAATAGATAAAATAGGGTAAAATTGTCTTGACATGCCAAATTCATTGTTGCGCGACATACAAAGATAGGTCTCAACGGGATCATGCCACACTGCGTCGACAAACAATCTCGCAAGTCGAGACAATGATACTCTCTTTAAGATTTGCACCAACACGCTATGCCTGCAACATTTTCAACGCAATGCCCCCGGGTCGCCACTCTCACGACCCGAGCGAGCTGAGGAACCGCCTTTTTGTATTGTCTGTTCAGGGCACTGAGCTACGCTGACTCCAAAGTGGATATCAGCTAATCTCTAACGTAGCATTCGAGTGAACAAATTTCATTACCATTTGCTGAATTTTAGTATCATTTCTACAAACTTATACTTTTTCGAAATGTTTTTTTTTTTAATAATAGATAATATTATTTCTTACATTTAGAAATTATTTCTAAAAGCAAGAAAAACTTTCTTATAGGGTTATCATGCTGATTTTTTCAGGTCGATTTTTTTCTGAGTGTAATACATATTTCTAATTACGATACGCTTTAGGGTACGCAATACCAGCGACTAAGCTCCATGAGTCGACCAAATAGGGGTTTCTGAAGAGGATTCTCGTAGATATCGGTGGTTATAGACAGAGCGTAAAATTTGCATATTACAGAGGCAATTTACATATATATATACTTAAGTGAGTATCTCAATTAATTTTGCAAGTTGACGCAGATGTCATCAAATTTGGTGAAAATTAAACGAAATAAACGGATTTCAATATCGCAATTCATTAACTTATATAGGAAAACTAGACAAAGTTATCTTCTACTGTTATCTAATCATAGAAGATTAAAAAAAAGAGGCCTGCTAATTACGATGGCAAATGAAGTTTGAGATCTCTGCAAAAAAAACCCTATACTTATTTTGGTATCAAAAATAAGTCTAGGCTCTTAATTGAAGAGCATTGCATCACTTATAAGTGGTTAATTATGAATAAATCATCAAGTGACTACATTTTGAAAATGGAGGATGAAACTGGTTTATCCATCTCCAAATCATCTTGAAAATGAGTCTGATGAGGACGAACGGTGTACGAGAGAATAAGTTTCCATCATCAGGTCTTTAATGAGAAGAATAAAAAAAATAATGGGCCAAGACTACCTTGAGATTCAAGATGAGCAACTTGAATTGTTTTCGACACTCTTTGAGTACGGGTATCCGAAGCAATCAATCTTTACTGTACTCAGTGTAAATGAAATAAGTTTGCATTTTCAAAAGCGATGTAACCTCAAGCCAATTTGTAGATGTAGATCGATTGTTAATGAACCCATGTTGGACTGCAAAGTGAATATTCTTTCCACGATTTCAAGCTACTAACTCTATTATTATTATTATTATTATTAGTGTCCGATTTGGTGGATCATGCTCACATTGGCGAGTACATACCGGTTCGCAAAGGGTTATTTTTATTTTTTTGTATATAGCAATTTATTATTTAAACATTAATCAACCTATTTAAAGGCTATAAAACATTGATTTATTGCAAATGTTCTGTCCTTGATTTTATTCATACATTTTATGAATACATTAGTCAACACAAATTAAATATTTATTATGTTCCCAGAACCCCAGAAATCTTAGAAATCTTAGAAATAAAAAAAAAATATATTTTTTAATTTATTTAAAGTTTTAATTTTATTTTTAATTTTAATTTAATTCAAATTTTTAATTTTTGTATATTTGGTGTCGACTGAATTTAGTTGACTAATAAATAAATAAATAAATAAATAAATAAATAAATATCTATCAAAATGCTACGTTTTTTTTGTTCTCGTTTTCCACAAAAGATTATTTTTACATTAAAGGCACCGGATTTAATATTTGTGGTCTCGTTCGGCATGCACAGATTATGAAAACTTATCTCTTTGGATGCAAATAAACAATGGCCTTGTGATTTGCTATATTCCCACAACTTTAACCATTTTAATTGTCTCTTTACATATATGACTTGTCTGTAAGTCGCGAACTCTGTGCAATAATATTCTTGATTGTTGCAACTGTAGTTGGTGTATTGGGAAATCGGGGGTTCAACATAAACAAATAACATATACAATAAAATGTTGTTTTTGATTTTTATTTACATATTGCATATGCATTTACAGGCATATTTAAAAATAAATGAACGAAACATTACAAATAAATAAATGACACGCCAAGAGGGTTCCATTACACAGAGGTATTCAGCCAAAAGTAAAGTGTAATTAAATCAATCTCCAATGGAAACGGGTTCGAATAAGCTGCCCTCAAAGTAGACATTAAGTAAATACAGGCAGGCAGGCAGGCCTAAAAGACCTCGTCTCCATTTGATTGATCTGCCTTTTGCCTGGCCCGAGCTAGTTTTGCCGACAGCTCAGACGACCGAATAGTTTTGTACTGCAAAAATTAAAAAAAAAAACGATGAGGACTTCAGATGCTCAAAAGGACAGACTATCGATTTACCTCACAGAAGTTCTTCTGTAGCACAATTTGTGAAATGAGTCGGCGGCTCTCCCGCTGGCCAAAATAGCTCTCGATGGTATGTGGCGAAAGGGCAAATATCTCCTCACCGCTGAGCACGTGGAGGCGCTTGATGATGTCGTCCGAGAAGCCCTTGCCACGTAGCCATTCCTCCACCTCCTTGGGCTTGGAGTTCTGGTTAATGTATATCTCGGGCGTCTTTAGAATTTCGAGATCCCTGCGCTGCTGTCTCTGCTGGAGCAAGAGACGCATCTCCCCGTTAACGTCCTCCTGCTTCATATAAGCCTCGTCGTCGGCATCGCAGTCGTTGCGAGCTCGCATAGCTGTCACGAGAAAAGCCGGAAGTTATTGCAGATGTACTCTCAGAAAAGAAATCACAAGCATCAAATTTTAAGAAAGCATTTCTAATTTTAAGAAATATGATTTCTGATATTTCAAAACTATTTATAAAAAACGAAAAAACTTTCTAATTTTTAGGCCGACTTTCTAAAAATAATCTCGATTTTTTTCGGAGTGTAGAAAAATGTAAGTGAAGCACTCACCTGCAAGGGCTCCAGCGGCTGCCATATTTCGCTTTAAGGTGTCACTCGGGGTGGATGGTTGGCTCTCACTCGCCGGTGGCATTGGCGGTGGGACAGGCACATTTGGCATTGAGTAGGATCTCGGCATATTCTTGGAGCTACCAACCGGTTGTTGAGACTCACGATCCGTTGGCGGCACATACAATGCCATCGTGTTGCGATAAAGCGGATTGTTCGCCTCACCTTCACCGTTTTCAAAAGAGCTTAATGACTCGCTATCGCGTCCATTGCTTGTGACGCCATGCTCAAAGTTGAAGGGAACTAGCACTGTGTGCGGAACGTAGCCAATGTTACCGGAGGAGTTTCGCGCCTTCCACCAGTTCTTGGAGTCGTCAATAACCTGTATTGATTATAACATGTTTTAAACAAAATTGTAAAGGTTTACAAAATAAAAATTAAATTAAAATTTACCTCTATATATTCGCCCTTAGTAACATTCAATTCCCTATCATTGGTGGCCGATTTATTGTAAGCAACCTCTGCGATTTTCACATTGCGACTCTGAAGGCGACTCAGCCAGGTGCGACTGCTTCCCGGACTGGGCGGCAGTGGGGTGTAAGATTGGGATTGCTTCAATGCAGGTGCCAAGTAGGCAACCTCCTCATCGACAACCCAGTCTGGCGACCAATCGTCATAGAAAATGGGATGGTATGAACCCTTGTGATCCTTGAATTGATCCTTTGGGACGGTCCAATTGGTGCCGAGACTGTGCCACAGCTCTTTCTCATTAGAGTCCAGAGTACCATTGAGAAAAGTAACTGTTTCTCGGCGCAGCAGTGGATTAACAACGCTCTCAGGTAAATGAGCACCGGCATAAACATCGTTACACACATTCACAATCGTTCGCAGGGAAATGAAGACATTGTGAACGGGTTCAGTGCCTTTGGTAAAATGGTTCTGCAACTTAACAGCGTAATTGAGCGCCAGCTTTATTTTAGCCAAAATGTCATAGAATTCACTCTCGATTGGTGGCCGTGATCGCAATACGAGGAGACCCTCTCCGTGGGGATTATGTTGGTTCTTCCGGGACTCCAGCTCAAGCAAAGCTTCAGCTGCATAGTGCAATCTTGCAATGAATCGTTCCACATCCTCGCTACAATATAGAAAGTCAGCAACATACAAGCAAAAAAAAAAAAGGTGAGTTACATAAAATTGAATTACAACTCAGATAAAACTTAAAGTAAACAAGTCGAGTGAGATCAACTGTGGTATAAGTTGAAGAAAGCTGATAAATATACGCAAACATACATATGTATGTATGTATGTATGCATATGTTACGAGTAATTGCAGTGGAATTACTTTGTTGTTGTTGCTGTTGTTGTTACTTTGAAAATACAATACTCATATTCCACTGTAATATACTCATACCTATAAAATTAATAATAAAAATGTCCTACATACATATGTATATGTATATATAAGTATATGTATATATATACATATATTCTTTTTATACCCTGAACCCATTAAAAATGGGTAAAAAGGGTATAATGGTTTTGTGCACATTTATGTAACAGGCAGAAGGAAGCATCTTCGACCCCATAAAGTATATATATTCTTGATCAGGATCAATAGCCGAGTCGATATAGCCCTGTCCGTCTGTCTGTCCGTCTGTCCGTCTGTATGAACACGCGGATCTCAGAGACTATAAGAGACTTCAAATTTGGAATATAAGATCTCGTATACAAGGTGCAGATCAAGTTTGCGTTATTTTATCGATAACTGCCTCAGTTTCTGAATTATCGATACATTTAGATTTCCGATAGCAATAAATTCCACATATCTCTCACATTTTAATGGATACAGTCACCAATTTTGGTTGGTAGGTTGTTGGTGAGGTCCTTGAAAGATCGGCATGTGCCACGCCCACCTCTGACGCCCCCATCACCCCCGCCCCTAAAATTTTCAAATGGCTATATCTTCCGCAGTTTTTGAGTAGGGTATGTCAAATTTGGTAGGTATATTAGTGGTAGTCGCCTTTAAGAACCGATAACAAATTTGCGGTGCCACGCCCACACCTGCGCCTATAATCGACAATTCCGATTGTAAATCGATAACTCCGTATATCTCCGAATATTTTAAAGATTGAGTAACCAAACTTGGAAGGTAATTTGCAGGTAATCTCCTCCAAAGATTGGCATTCCAATTTTTGGACCACGCCCCCATCAGCCGCCCCCAGGAACTTCGTCCCTAGAAATTTACAATGCGCATATCTGCCGTAATTTGCAAGCTAGAGTCGCAAAATTTTGCAGGTATGTTACTGGTAACTCCCCTAAAGATCGATAAAAAAAATGGTCACGCCCACTCCACCTACCTAAACCGATACACCTGTTGGTGTAAATCGATAAACCCATATATCTCACGCAATTTGAAAACTTAAGTCACGAAATTTTAAAGGTATATTGCTAGTAACACCCTTCATAAATGTGGAAAAAAAATTTTGGACCACGCCCACTCCCGCCCACAAAAAACGACAAATGCCTGTATCTCCCGCAATTTAAGAACTACAGTTACCAAACTTAGAAGGTATATTACTAAGATCGAACTCCAAAATATTTTGGGTCACGCCCACTCCCGCCCACAAAAAATGATAAATGCCTGTATCTCCCGCAATTCAAGAGCTACAGTTACCAAACTTAGAAGGTATATTACTAAGATCGGGCCACGCCCATTCCAGCCCGCAAAAACGAGAAACCTATAATGCATTTAAAGCTTGGTTCAGGGTATATAGTAGTCGAGCTCACTCGACTACAGCGTTCTTACTTGTTTCTATTATATCTTTAGGCGGATACAACTTCAATAACTGTGTCAAAAATATTAAAGTACCGCATGTTTTTATTCGCAAGAATCCGAACAGAAATCATCTGCTTGCGGTAAACGCATGCATATACATACATACATACATACAGACATACATACAACATATGTATGTACGTACCCGAAATCGTAAGTAACGATGCTCTGCAGAATACACACAAACATTTATACGCTAGAGTCGATTATCATGCCATCCCTTTCTCACACGCTCTCATATTTATATATGCAGAAAAAGCATCTGGATAGAAATGCGATCAATATGGGAATACATTTTCGACTATTACTTGGATGTTTCTTAGCCGATCGTCATGCAGTTTGCGCATTTGATGAATAATATGCTATGTATTCATGTACGTATGTATTATTATGTTTTAATTCAAATTGTGGCTGTTGTGGCAATGGCAAATCGAAATGTATCGATACTTGATAAACGCAGGCAGATTTTGATAAAATGGAGAAAACTGGATCTGCAGGGGGTATACGAGAATTGATATTCACAGTCTCTAGCTCTCATACTCTCTGAGAACTTGCGTGCTTATATATACGGACGGACGGACGGACACGCGGACAAGCCTATATCAACTCGGCTGTTGTTCCTGACCTTATGGGAAGGAGATGCTTCCTTCTGCATATTACATGCTAGATAATCTTAATATTAAAATGTAAATTCCTTACAATTAGGTAACAAATGTAAACTTTTCAAAAGATGGCAACAAAATCCAACTTACAAGCAGTGATTGAGCACCTGAACATCGCGTTCCGTCTGGTCGCGATCCTGAGCGTTCTTCTCGGCGGCAATTCCTGCCGCAGCCGCTGCGATACCGTATTGATCCTTAACCTGATGATTGCCAGGACGCTCGGGCTTTGGCAAGTGTATGGGTGTTTTGTTGCGGTCCACGGTGACTGGCGAACCGCTGCTTAGCAGGCGCAGGTCCTCCACCAAATGTACCGAGTTCACATCACTGACCTGTAGCAAAATCGGGTTTAGAGCGTTCAGTTCATCCACGAAGGAAATTTTCACTTACTTGAAAAATATGCATTTCAGTATTGCCCAAGGAGATTCCCGGCACGGAGAAAACTAAAACATTATTGTAAATTTCCAGGGGATCATCACTGATAAAGGCAGTTGGCTCCGTTATCAGACTGCCCGGAAAGTTCTCAATTTCTTTCATATCCTTATCAAGCATGACTAACCATTGGCCATTGAAGCACATATACATTTTATGGGGCCATATGCCACCTGTCTTATCTAATTCAATCAACAGTTTCATTTTGTCTTTCGACTGTTTTGTTTCAGCCTCATTTTTTAATTTAAAGGTGGCCAAATGATCCAATGCATATGTGGGCTTATGACTATCGGCCTCGAAGGCTCCATTGAAGTTATCGCTGGAACGAGGCCCATTTTCATAGCCGTTTCGGAGCATACTACTATAAAAAAGGAAAAGATAAAGATCAAATTTATTAGGCTCGCCAAAGATTACAAACCCTAGCATACCAGAGCTTACCGGCTCATATTTAACATACATTTTAATTGAATCAGGTAGGAATGCTTCGAGATACCCTGAATATATCATAAAATAGATTAGGTTTGTGCATGGTATACGAGAAATTACATTCCGAATTTGAAGGCTCTAACTCTATTTTTAAGATTTCGACTTGAATGGCGATAGTTTTTCCAAAAAATGATTGGTTTGGATATCTTGCTAAGCAAAAAAGAGTGTTCCGATAATGATAATTTACGCCAAAAATAATAGTAGTGCTGTTGGAATAATTCCTATATTTTCCTCATCGGCTATCAAAATTATCAAAAATGCAAACAGTAATTAATATCTTAAGCCCGACAAAGCAAAAGACCTCATCAAATTCAAAGTAAAACAAGGGAAACCTACAGGGCTATAAGCTAGCAAAAAATAATTCAGATATCATGTTACTTAACAAATATATATTTACGATCAAAAGTTCACAACTCAGTAGCACTAATATCAGTTTGAGCACAACTGTGTACATATATTAAATTAAATTAATTAATTAAATTTGTAGTTATCACACTCAAATTCAGAAGTTCGTAGATCTTATGATCTGGGCCGTGCCCTATTTTTAGTTGATTTCACATTCACATATATTCCAATTGAAATTTATTTGTATTTACAAAACTTGAAAAGATTGCAGCTGGCAAAGAGGAGTATTTTCTTGGTTTCCAATCCAGGAGTGGAACAGGAGTGTCAGTTGCGATTTGGCCACAGTAATTTAATGCTTCAAATGAGCTTTTAGCGATTTAATTTAACAATTTTCTTGTGTGTATATTTTATGTTGTATTAAAACATGTTTTATTGTAAAATGTCATAAGAACTAATAAAATGTATAAATGTATTTTTTTATTTGTTATAAACAATTTCACTTTGTCACTTTCGTTCAATCCATTTATATTAGTAAATGACTTGGAAAAGTTGCTTGCACCAATATGGAAAATGAGTTGGGAAATTTTATAAATCATGTCCATATTTTATCGACTTGCAGACAAATATACTTTTAATCCAATAAGATATTTGATTTATCTTTAAATTAAGTTAGTATTCACCTCTGTGTCACCACAACGGTTCGAAAGTATTTCAAAGTTCTGTTGCTCGGTTTTACCATTATAATAGATATTCCTTAAGGGTATTCTTTTGTGTCCTAATAGATATTCCTTAAGGGTATTCTTATGTGTCCTAGATGCGTTTCACTCATGTCGCGCAACCTAATTTGAAATGATTCAAATTGCGATTTACAGAACCAAGTGTATGGAGTTGAATAAATAAGGCTTCTATAAACAACAGATAGAGATACATTTTTCCAAATTATATGTATATATGGGTATGTGTGGTACACCAGCCAGATTGGGAATGTGGTGACTTTTGTGCTGATTAGATAAACGAATTTTTGCGCCTGCTTTTGCTCTTGCACCTTGCTGTAAATGCCACAGTTTTCCAGTTATCGCCATTTGGCTGAAAATTCTTCGAAAATGAAGCAATCTTTATAAAATGTGCGTTACATAAGCCCATTTTTATATACCATTAGACCATGTTTAAAGTTCAGTTGATTTTTTTTTATTTTTCGAAATTTATTGATGCCATGACATCATACGCACTATCTACATGCATGTGATAATTGTTGGTTAATATACCATGTTCTCTACTGAATCACGACATTATCTTTTTGATCTTGATTAATTTGGTGTGTACATCTTCATAATCGTTATCAGAGGTATCACAAAATAGCTTAAAATACGCGGGATGAGCAATGCTCCTCACCTTAGACGATATTTTGGCTCACTTCGCTACTAAAGCAAAAACTTCCACTCTCGACACGCCGCGATTCCAATTTGAACTAACTGGCAATGTCAATGAGCCAAGTAGCGTTATCAGTTGGGGCTCTCTATTAATTGATTGCTGGAATTGTTTCAGGGTAAATCTTATCGGGGCTCCATATGAAAAAGACTTTTTTATCAACGTGTTTGTTTTTGTTCTCATCGCAAGTATTATTATTTTCTTTTGTGCTGGTGCTTACTGACAACGCAAGCATACATACATACATATATTTGTAGCGCCGCGAATTCTTACGTACTTATGCACATATATATATACATATATGTATGTACATATGTATGTGTATCTCTTATTGTTATATATAAAAATTGGTTTATCAACTAACGTGAATAAATAGCAGAACACGTACTACTAACTGAATGTATTTACTATGGAAGGCATTCCTAAAACCAAAGCACGATCGCTAAATCGCTAAATCGCAATGTTGTCTAATTTATTTGTTGTGTTGTTTCTTTTTTGAGTGTTGCTTGCACTTTCATGACTTGCCAAACATTCCTAAAAACATATCTTTAATTAAAAACGCTAGCGAATCAATGCAATGGTTAAATTAAAATTTCGACAATGCGCAATCTCTGATTTAAATATTTTTTAATAAATAAAGTCAATTTCGAAATAAAAAGTTTTTATAACGCTCGTGCTTTGTTTTTGGCAACAAATTGTTTAGAGTGTTGTTTCTTTTTTAGATTTGCTTAAGCTGTCATGACTTGTAAAACCTGAAGAAACAATCCTTAAATAAAAAACGTCAGCGAATGAATAATATTAATTAAACATTTCAACAATTCGGTAACCCATGCCAAAATATTTATTAAAAATACACAAAACAAATGAATTTGGGTTTTTCCTTAAACTGACCAAATTGATTGACTATGTTCGATGCTAGGAACACAAATTTTCATTTCTACTATGATAACAGAAAGCAAATAAATGAACATAAACAGACTCATGAGTTTATATATCAATCATTATTTTCTATTCTCCCTTACTACCTCATATTCAATGTTGCACTCTGATACAGACGGTATAAGAGTATATAGGTTTTGCGCAAAATGTGTCACTTACTCATTCATTTATTGTCAACTAACATCAGTCGGCAACAGATATTACAAATAGTAGATAGATAGGTCGACACACTAGGCCATATTTGGCACGTGGTGGTGCCATAGGGATAGACGGACAGAATGGTTAATAGAAGAAAGAAAAGGAAGCAGACTACTACTGGACTGGACAAACAACAAACAACCACTCCCACTTCTGCCCCGGTCATTGGCAAGGTGTAAACGATAAAACAACAAATTTCCCATTATTTTAAAAATAGAGTCCCCAAACTTGATGCGTAGATTGCTGGTGCCCCTTCCGATATTAGGTTATCAGAACATTTTAAGACGTGGTCAAAGTTTCACCCAAATTTGTATTTTATTGTCATGAAATGTAATGAAAAAATCTTTGCTTATATGCAAAGTTGGTGAGCAGCTCCTCCCTGGAAAGCATTGATTTTGAATGGTTTTTAATTTCGAATATCTTTAGTTTAGGGATGTAAGGATGTGTGTCCCAAAGCCCGAAGAAACACGCAAATTCTTAAAACGTTTATTATTGTGCAACGAAACAAATGATTAAAGCTGATTGGAGGGTAACGGTGTCAACACTTAGAAACTAAAACGGTCCGAAGTTTTTCTTGTTTTTAGAAATTATTTCTAGATGTAAGGAAATAAATTTCTAAGAATTATAATATTTTTTAGAAATATTTTCTTTATTATAAAATGCATTTCTAACAAGTGAGAACGTTGCAGTCGGACGTAACCGACAGCGAAATACTATGATACCATAATTAGTATCATAAGTCAAAATTATAGTCAGAAAATCGGCATAGGGGCATAGCTCGAACCTTCAAAATGCCACAACTTCGTCAAAACTCAACGCATTTTCAAAAGCAGGGCGTTTTAATCATAGTTTGACCTCTAGATCAATCGTACATTTAAAGTTGAAAACGTATTTTTGGATCAAAATTATAGTCCGAAATCGGCAAATGGAAGATTTCTAGGGCCGAGGCTCCTGGTGACGGCGGTTATGGGCGTCGGAGGTGGGCGTGGCACATTCCGATCTTTGAAGGACTATTATACATTCGGAATAATAGTATAAAAATTACACATTCATCCTCCAATACATCCTCCATTTTCTGAGAATATTGAGTTTTTTAACCGAACGATCGCGATCCGAACATCAGTATTCCTCCAATTCCTAATATATGAGATTTTACAAAGACATTAATCAATAAAATTAAGTACTATAAACAAAATATAATGTTTTTTATTGTTCAACAAAAATGAATATGCAACTGGAATTGTAGAGGTGCTTGAATAGTTGAGTTTAGTAACAGCATTTAAATTCGTCTTGGTAAAAGTTGGGTTTTTTATTGTATCACTACTCCCCTCTGGCCTTGCTGAATACCACATCGTCACAATTGACCAGCCGATTGCTGCAAACGAAAGTAGGAAATCAATCATTATATGAATATATAAATATGTAATTACTGTTGATATGCTTATCACATGGCTCCTTGAGTTTTTATTAAAACAAAATCGACTTTTATACTGCAGCATGAATCAGTGCCACCAGTCTTAGAGATAACGACTACTTTTTTGTTAGCATGTGAGCTGTGAATTGCGACTGTAATCGTGCAATAGGCATTTTTCCCTCCTACCTGTCGGATTGCAGTCGGAAAATATTCTCCGGTACTGCCATCAAATTGGAGTTTAAGCACAAAAGCTGAGTCCCGTTCAGAGAGCTGTAGGCCTCCAGTAAAGCAGCATGTTCTGGGGACTGTCGCTGCTTATGACGTTGTTGTATTTTTGAGAATTGCTCAGCTGAAAGAAATTGTCCATGGGTTAAAAGAGTGCCGAATCGACTTTGTTGCACGTTGACTCACCCAATATACAGCTAAATGTGGGCCCGACAGTGCCGTTAAAAGTGTGCTCTGAAATGCCACCAACTACAAGGTCCACATCTGTCCAGCTGTTGTAAACACTCTTCAGCTTATCTACGAGCTTGAATAATCAATATAAACAATTAAAACCGTTATCAAAAATCCACTTTACAATTAAAAGATAGAATTTTTAGTTATTCCTCATTAATAAATATCGTTTGGCGTTTTTGTTCAGTGGTTAGACCAAGAATCCCTTTTAAAGTTTTTGTCTGCAACTTTAAATACTGCAGTAGATAAATATATAAATTAAATACTGCGGAAACTGATAAGAAATGGGATTATTTTAAGACTCTCAGTCAGGCAAAACACTAATTATCGTAGATATTTACAATATATACTTATACAAACTGCAGATACGAAAATACGCAAATGTTTCAGATAAATCAAATTTCTGAACAATTTTATATCCGTAAACTTAGTCAGCGAGTATTACAGAATAAATTCGTACTAATGCCAATTTGTTAATGGAATTTGGAAAAAAAAACATGTGTAAGCTTATATATGGTATTATTTGAATTTTTAATTTTTTCTTATACCTTTCGCTTTAATAGCAGTTTCTAAGATTGTTTAAGGAATTTAGAAAATCCCACTAAGATCGAATTGAAACTTTTTCTTGTTCATAATTTTAGAAAACTTTTTTTTTCGGCTGCTGTTTTAATCTGCTTAGAGAAATGTAAATTTTGTGAAATTAAATTATATGAATTATTATTATCAAATATTAAATTTTGTATACATCATTAAAAAACTATTAAAAGTAACAAAAAGCTAATGACAAAATTCCGTGTACACTCAGAACATCCTGGCATTTTGAAATAATTTTATACATTTTACAAAAATCTTTTAATTCAATTGGCGCAAAAAATTTGATGAATTTCTGAATTTCAATAATGTTTTTTCCTGAATGTAGTGAGGAAATTGCAACAATAAATTTCAAATGATCAACTTACTTCCTTTGGTATAAAGTCCTCAAAATTACTCCAACTAGTAATCTTTTTGTTTCTATTACAGATCTCTAAATATTTGTAATAGGGCTGTAGGCCATGGTCCCGTCCTCGTTGTATGTCAAATGCGAGGATATCGGCATGCGCCGGCTTTGTCGGTTCATGCCACACTATCTGCAACGAAAAGTGTTGAATACATCGTAATTCCCCTAGCGGATATCCTGCTGGAAGCACTTACTGCGCCCACATAGGAGGCATCCATTTTCATAGCTCTTTCATGTAGCAGACTTTGCAAGATCTCGTTCAGTTTTTTGGACGTGTACTGTAGGCGGGGTTTGTATATTTCATTTTTTAACTCAAATAGTTTAGTTAGTGGCAGGATATTGCTTGAATGAGAAAAACATGTGGAGTTACAAATTAAAGAATTTTAGTCACTGAATTCCTGCAAATTATAGTATAGTGCAGTAGGTACTTTATTATAGTACAGATAGTATTTCAGTCAAGGGTGATCGAGTGATCGGTAGTTTCCCTGAATTTCTATAATATTCATTCGTAAATTACAAAGCTGATAATTATTTATTTACAAAAATTCCAAACTTAATCAGCATTGGAACGGGTACTTTCCTCAAATACGCTCTATTGACAAACTTTTATTGAACAACATCAATAATTTGATTATATATCAATGTAAATCGGAATCGGATTTTTCCATTTCTATTTGTATATTATATGACTTCAAAAACTATTTAAAATGCTTCAAAATCCTAACATAAGTAATACCATCTGATGACAGGTGCCGCACGCCAGGAAATACTGATTTCTGTAGGATATTCCTAGTAATCTACCTTCAAATTTTGCCTTTATCATTGCGGTAGATTTATGCTTTTTTAAATTTTGGAGGCAGTGGAGGCCGTGGCCAAGAAAAATGCCGGAGGAGATTTTTCTATTAGCCTGCCTTTCAAGATCGGTAAACATAGCTCTTAAATTACTGAAGATATAGGCTTTAATAGTTTTTTTTGGTGCGGGAGTGGTTTTAAATTATTTTCTCCGGATTTTTTTTGCTACATTTTAGACAAATTTTCAGTTGAATTAATAAATTAACACCCTGGTTTAAATAAAGACAGAACGTTTTACTTTGTATATAAGGGTTCCAATACAAAAGTATTATTAAAATTCAGGGAGGTATATTCCTCTGAGTGTAAGGAATTCTTCTGTTATATTTAAGGTCGGATATGTCTAGGTCAATTCGGCCGTTGTCCCAGAGTCTATACACTCTTTGGAGTACTTTTGGAGTCTTTAGTCTGATATGTACACAAACATTAAAAAGTGTTGTGAGCCCATTTTTAGATATTGAGTATCAGCTTACTTGTTCGCTGTTTGGGAACCAATTTCGTTATCGGGGGCCAGATTGTGCAGCACATTTGGTAGCATGGAGAAATAGAAACGAATGGCAGCCACACCGAATTCGCTAGACACCTCAGGTAGTTGTTGGCCAGCAGTTGTTGGCGATGCGGAAAGCACATTTGCGGCGTTGGCTTCACCCAGCACCTCCGTCAGCCACTCTTGCATTATCAGTCGCCGATAGATGTCGACATTGACAGCCTTGGCCGCCTGGAACAGTTGCTCATCACTCCAGCCCCTGTTGCGTGCAAGGAGTTCGGCGGCAATGCGATTATGATTGCGCATGAAGATGGTGTACACCAGAATCGAGAGTGGATTGCTGTTGACGCGTGAGTCGCCGGCGACAAAACAGTTGGTTGCATTTGCCCCGCTGCCCCAAGCGCAAAAGGT
Organism: Drosophila kambysellisi; assembly: GCA_035042185.1. Taxonomy (NCBI): domain Eukaryota; kingdom Metazoa; phylum Arthropoda; class Insecta; order Diptera; family Drosophilidae; genus Drosophila; species Drosophila kambysellisi. The sequence continues at coordinate 508,841 of JAWNLS010000303.1, forward strand.
GTGCCCCTCATCGCCTGAGGTCACAGATAGTAAGTTCCCATTCCCGCTGGATTTCAGCGCCCCTTTGCTCAGAGTACGCATTTTGCGCTCGGCGCTGTCTGTAAATCCATAGAGCTGCGACAGATCCAAGATGCCTGTGGCTTGGTTGAGCTGCAATTGCCACAAATTAAATGGATTAATAACAGTACCAGATTTTGTGAAAAAAAATAATCGTTATTATTTTAAAAGATCGCCCAGAAATCTAGAAAGTTTTTCCAGGTTAAACAAATAATTTCTAAATATTAGGAAATAAAATTCTTAAATCGTTAAATAATAATATGAATTAAAAGTATAAGAAACAAAAAAGCTAAGTTTGATTGTATTGAAACGCATTTAAAAAACAACCTGAAAATTATACATATTTTTTCTAAATTTTTACAGAAAAATATAAAATTTAGTTCGATTTTTTTCTAAGTGTAGATTGTGTGGAACCACACTCACCTGCTGGGCAGCTCCAAAATTGCAACTCTCGCCAATAGCAAGAGCGCTCCTCACATAGTTGAGGCAGTTGTGCCAATCGTGTCTTCCCTTGGACAGAATTGGAGCACACATCGGATGACGATGGCGAGGCAAGAGATCATTTTGATCGCTGTTGCAGCACTCAATGGAGGCTCCACTGTCTGGCAAAAAGAAAGTGGTTAATATTACGAGTGCTTTCTTTAATATACTCCTACTCAAACTCATTGACTGGGCGACCGTCTTGCTCAGATCATGCTCCACAAACTGTGCAAACTGAGCCAGGACTAAATTTAAGTTTTCACTCTCGTCTGCTTGACTTGTCCTTGTCCTTGTCCTTAAGTTTTGTGTTGCACTTTCATCATGATCATAAAGAGCCATGCTAATTGACCAAGCGGCAGGCTGTTTATTCACTCCGAACATCTGAAATGCAATATTTAAGCACGCTCTCAAGGATAATCTCCTCCTCTGCTCACCTCGTGGAAGCCGTTCTTGTAGTGAGGCGACAGTAGTCGCCTGAAGGCATGGTGTCCATTGCGTGGACTATGCAATACCCTTTCGCACTCAGCCCGCAGAGTGCTGCCTTGGGGAATTGGCTGTGTCTCCAAGAATGTGCGGCAATCATCACCACTGATTCCCTGCGAGACACACTTGCTGTTGTACATGAAGAGACTCGCCTTCAGCATCTTCAATGCGATATCGCTGTCAAGCTTGGACTTCTCATTTGGCAGCGTGTCCAACAATTGGGTGTGCGATAAGCTGCCATTGACGACTGTGATCTGAGATCTTAGGAGATTCTCCTCCAACCTAGGTGTTAAACAATACAACATTTAGTTAATAAAATTCTGATATTTGGCAGAATTCCCAGACTGACAAACGATCCTCCATATAACCCATTAAAAGTGCTCTAGTCGAAAATGAGCTATTAGAATATGTCCTTTATACAGGACATCTTATGGTATTATATGTATTACACTCTACAAGCTTATTCTACTGATTTATTGATTTCAAACAATTTGTAAATATGAATCGTGTTCTGCGAATGCTTTATGCAATCAAAAATTTCAATTTTATCCTCTAAAAATAAACATATAATGACACAAAAAATGCCGGCCAAACCTAAATATTTAAACATTATGTGTGCAAATATTTCCAATAAAAGCCAAATTTGTGTGTTCAAATATATTTTCAAAATGAATCAAAACTATTCAAAATGTTTCCCACTCCACTACTCTATACAAAAGATCATACGGATATGCATATAATAATAAAATAGAAACAAATAATAATAAATTGTACAAATGGAAACAAAAATACAACCTTTTCTGGCGATTGATTGAATCGATCCCTGAGGTTACAAAGTTCATCCATTCAGCCGGAGTAATTTTGTTTAAATATGCCTCAACATCGTTGCCTATTGTGAGACGTGCTGTAAAATTAAACATACAATTAGACTACAACCAATAAAGTAAATTTGTTTTTTCTATAAACATTTATTTCCTACTAACAAATTATCAGACTTTCTACGAAGAAATTCGAGGAATACATCTGTTTTCACGTATACTCTATATTTAAATGAAATTTAACAGTCGGGTGTACAAATTCAAAAAAATATTTATTTCAAAAAACATTTATCATAGTTAACTTTTGATTTAAAGAATATAAATCTCTAATACCTATTAATTAATTTAGTTTGATAACTTTAAAAATTAAGTTTAGTAATAAAAAATATTCTATTTTGTATAATAAATAATACAACCGATTCTATGCTAAATTGAAAAAAATTCCACTGAAGAATTGTTGTCAACTCGACAAGCAAATTAAATCAATAATGCTCAACAATAATAACATATATCAGTATTCTTGTCAAGTACGAGAGTTGAACAAATAAGTACGTTACATATTTGTACTCTTATATATATTTATATATGTATGTATATAGATAATGCGTGCCGCATGCATGTACAATTCACAAAATTAGGCTTACATTGTGAAAATTCAGGAATATTCGCACTGTGACTGGGTTCGATCACTGGGATTATGAGTGCGAACAGACAAAGGTAAACACTTGGTTCCATTGCGAATTTCTTTGTGCTCGATTAATGACGATTTCCTGATGTGATTTAAGATATCATAAATTGATTTGCTTTTTGGAATATTGATAAGAACAATTTAATTGCGCTTCAACAAAGCCAGTCTCAGCTCAATCCGCCAAGCCCCGACTCGCGCGTGATTCGTTTGCAACTGAGCGATGAGCAAATCACAGCACAGCAATCAGCTGAGCTGCGCTTCGTCGTTATCAGCTGATTGAGCACAGTTGAGCGTGGGATACTCCAGAGAGAGAGAGAGAGAGAAAGAGAGAACAATGAATTACAAAGCATTTGCTGTGAGATTGACTTTTAAATACCCTTTATTCAAGTGAGACATTTCCATTAGATATGTTTTAAAAATTTAAAAGTTCTTTTGAAAATAAAAAAAAGACAAAAACACAAAATAAGCACAGACAAAATTGTATTCGCATTAGCTGCTCTAAATAGATAAATAAAATTTAACTAATTTTATGTGCTTGCCACAGTAAAAATGCAAAAGCTTACACCTCTGATTTACACCCTGTTTGCCCTAATGGGTATCTGAACCCTGTTTGATGGCTTTATTTTCAATGTTTATTCCAATAATACTGTTAGCCAACGCTTAGCTTTTTATCAACAATAGAAGCTCAAAGCGGTCAATAAAGTGAGAGTGATGCGAAACGAATAATTAGCTGTAGCAGCCGGCGGATCAGAGCTTTCTTTCTGTCGAAAGATGAAGAGAGAGACAGAGAGAGAGAGAGATAGGAGAGACCCAGCAGCGAAAGACACACGCATTATTTTGTGATGCTGAAAAAAAGCGTTCACATACCAAGATAGACTATTGATATTCATTTCCATTACACTTCCGAATACGGAAAATGTCTAGTATCAGTTATATATATTAGAAATGTAGTTATAGTATGTATCCACTCTCTGAAATTCAATAGATGGAACTTGTTTTTTCCTTACAAAATTATTTTTTTTTTATCCACAATAGTTTGTTCTAAATACATGTCAAATAAAAAAAAAAATTGGTAACATTCGCTGAAAAATGTCCTTTAAATTTTTCATTTATAAATCTGATATTAAAGTGCGATATTCGATTGAAGGCTCTGCTATATTTGCCTGTTGTGTTTTGTTTCCATTATAAGTTTATACTCCAATATATATCACACAGGAAAATACATAAGTGATTGATCTCTCATTACTTTTAAATTCATATGGATCATATACATTTTTTAAAACTTGAATTTCTCGACGCTCGCTTCCTATATAATCAATTTAATTGCCAGTAGTTAAAAGTCTGTGTTTGTTATGTTCGTGTAGCTTTTCAATGCTATATAGTTATAACATATATTTATATGTGCTTAATTTAATTAAATTATTAAAAAACTAAAAAGTTACCGTTATATACAAAAAATCTAAATATAATCAAAGCGAAAAGAAAATGCAACACATATTTATTTAGGATAATCGTATGTAATTATAATTTTTAATCTTATTGCAACAACAAAAGTTTTGCTACTTTTTGTTCTATACTTTATTATTATAAATGTTTAACATTAAATTCCCTAGTCTCTTCATACTTTTGATTGAAGTAAAAAACTAATTTAATAAAAACAATCAATATTTATTTAATTCGTCAGATTTATTTTCAATTCATTCAGTGGAAAACTTAGTTATTCAGATTCAAATTCGAATCCAAAATGGAATCGGAACGTTGCAATGTAATAGTGAAAATCGTTCTGAAAATGAGAAAGTTTTTCTTATTTTGATTAGAAACGCTTTTCTATTCTTTCGAACAATTAACAAACAAATAATGACATTTGCTTTAAAGTCCACGTAGCTGAGTGGAAGGTCAAATTACTCCCGAAAATAAATTGGATGAATTTATAAAATATCTAAATGATTTTACATGTGAAATATTTTAAATTATAACATTTAATAATAATGTAATTAAAAATAAATTAAATGTAAAATATCCGTAAACACATATAAAACTACCATAGAATTAAGAAATTTTCTTTTTTAAATTGTGGAAATATTTACCATTGAATTACGTTTATAAGGACCCCCGATTCTTAGCAATCTCATTTCTTATTAATACACTGAATTAATATCAGAGTATTACGGAGTCGATTACGTTCGACTGAAACATTCATAATTGTTTTCTTAGTTTTGTACATACAAGTGTCGTTATGCCCAAATATGAAAATCATGTATAAATTAGTCGACATATGAATAAGACATTCATTCTTATACACAGGCAATTCATGTGTGTTCACAATACAGATGAAAAATAAATTTTGTGTGCTAAACTGGTTTCTAAGTGCCAACTATAAAATACGGTGATCGGTTGACAGCCTAAGTAAAAAATAAAGCAAATATTTGGAATGGTAACAAATTTACATTTCCATCTAATATTCTTTTCAAGCATTATAAGTTAATCCAACGGTCCTCTTAGTTTAAGAGTTTGGAGAAGAATACGTAGACATTATGATGACATTAAGATGTATGTTTTCATTATTATTTTAATTGTGATTTTTACAGATACTTTATTAATGCAATGTTTTTGTCTCAAAATATTTCTTAAATGCCGCTCTTATGATTTATAAATTCTCTCCGTCATCGGTAAAATCCACAATTGACATTAGTAGTCTTAGGGCTAGTCTTGCTTCAATGAACACCTCCTCTAAAACTTTTACAATAATAAATAAAAACATTTGCAAAAAAATTTGTGACGGGCTGGTATTTTTCCAAAAAAAGGAAATTACGGTTTTCAGAATTCAGATACTATTTTAAATTCATGGTATAATAGAACACATTTACCTATACTAATCAAATCAGAAAGAAAACATGTTAATGTTTATCGATTAGGGGAAAATAAAAATAGGGGAAAAAACGGGAAAAAGGAAAAAAACTAAATATGCAAAATTTAATCAATCCGTAGTCAGAATGGTTATACTGATATCTTTAACTGTTTTTCATCATAATGTGTATATTGTAATTGATAAAAGTTTTGCATAGATCTATTTTGAATACATAAATTATCTGAACAAATTTCAAAATAATTCCACATTCCGAAATATTTATTTCATTATTAGAGTGACCATTTACTAAAATACTGTGCTTCCAAAAAATACCAAAAATATAAAAGAAATGGACACAGCAGACTAAGAATTATATAGACTGTGAATTCAAGCATTTTTATTCTTATACTGACGTATTTTTATTTATTAAAATAGAGACTTTAATATTTTTTAGGTATATTGCTTCAAAATCTAGTTATTGTAGGTTTCTTTACTGAATCGTCATTTTGATGTTTTGCCGGAACGGTCACACTTTTTTAGATTTTTGCCGACTTTTCTTGTTGATGTACACGCGAATTTCATAAAAATCGTTTAAATCATTAAATAAATCAATTAACCCTAAGCAATTCTTAACGATGCCTTTACTCGAAGCGGATGTCTCCAACGAGCAATTCAACAATGAGCAATCCAGGCCAATGTCCGGGCCCATTGTGGGCATTATATATCCTCCGCCGGAAGTCAGAAGCATCCTTTTACAAAACATAAAATTAACACATAATTATCTATCTACATATATACATTATCTAAAGGTTTTCTGTACGCTCAATTAAAGCAATTTAACTAATTAGATATTGTTGACAAGACGGCGAGCTTTGTGGCGCGCAACGGGCCGGAGTTTGAGGCACGCATCCGGCAAAACGAGCTGGGAAATCCAAAGTTTAACTTCTTGAATGGAGGTGATCCGTACCACGCCTATTACCGGCACAAGGTTAACGAGTTTCGCGAAGGCAACGGCAAGTATTTATGCCGCTCGGATATACGTATATCGTATTAACTAAATTATATGCCTCAATAGATACAAGCAATAACGTAGTGACTGCCATTAAACAGCTCTCGGTAACGAGTGCTGCCCAGCAACGGCAGCAGGAGCTGTTGAAGCAAGTGGTGGAACAACAGTTTGTCCCGAAGGAGCCGCCAGCGGAGTTTGAATTCATTGCTGATCCGCCTTCGATTTCGGCACTGGATTTGTATGTTAAATTTGGCACCTTCACTTATATTTAAACACTCCTAATTTTTGGCATACTTTTCAGGGACATTGTGAAGCTAACGGCTCAGTTTGTTGCCCGTAATGGACGCCAATTTCTGACCAATCTCATGAGCCGAGAACAGCGAAATTTTCAATTTGATTTTCTGCGGCCGCAACATTCGCTGTTTCAGTATTTCACCAAGCTGCTGGAGCAGTACACCAAAGTACTAATACCACCCAAGGATCTGCTGGGCAAGTTGCGTGTGGAAAGTGCGCCCGGACGTGCTAGCATGGTTCAAGTACTCGAGCAGGTCAAGTATCGTGCCAATTGGCAACGGCACCAGGAGGCGCAGCGTCGCCGGGAGGAGGAAAAGATCGAACGTGAACGTGTGGCCTATGCTCAAATTGACTGGCATGATTTTGTCGTTGTGGAAACTGTGGATTACCAGCCGTTTGAGAGCGGCAATTTTCCACCACCCACAAACCCGGATGAGGTCGGTGCCCGAGTGTTGATGGAGGAGAGGTTAATGGAGGAGGAGGGCGACATTGAAATGCAGATCGAGTCCGACGAGGAGGACGATGTGCAAATCGTCGCCCACATTGACGACGGGGTTAAGCTTTCGCAAATGGAAAATCGCGTCGGCATTCAAATGAAGAATGCGACGGCCTATGGCCAACCGCCCTCGAGCGCTAAGCGCGACAACACACAGGTTCAGGACATGGACGAGGCGTCCAGTGATGAGGATGCGCCAACTTTGAAAATGCAACCAGCTGTCGCGCCCATGCTGCCGCCCACACACGACAAGGTTGTGGTCAAAAAATACGATCCGAAGGCAACGCAACCAAAGCCGACTCCAGTCACAACAGATGAATTTCTCATCTCGCCAATTACGGGAGAGAAAATCCCAGCCTCCAAGGTGTCCGAGCACATGCGCATTGGTCTGCTGGATCCACGCTGGGTGGAGCAGCGTGACAAGCATACAGTGGAGAAGATCAACCAGGACAATGTCTTCGCAGCTGGCACGGCCATTGAGGCCAGTCTGAAGCAGCTCGCGGAGCGACGTACCGACATCTTTGGCGTGGGCGATGAGGAGACTGTCATTGGCAAGAAACTGGGCGAGGAGGAGACAAAGAAGGATGATCGCGTTACCTGGGACGGGCACACGTCCAGCGTAGAGGCGGCCACACGAGCAGCCCGTGCCAATATCACGCTTGAGGATCAAATACATCAGATACACAAGGTCAAAGGTCTGCTGCACGATGAGGAAAAGGAGAAAATCGGACCCAAGCCGGTGGGCAACAAAGCGACGCTCTCAGCGCCGCCGCAGCCATCCTTGTCGAAGAACCAGCATAGCCAGCATAACCAGGCACAGCACCACCAAGGTGGTGGCGGTGGAGGTGCTGGTGGTGTCGGTCATCATCACGCTCAGCACCATCATCACCAACAACAACAGCAACAACAGCCGCCGTCGCACCATCAACACCATCAGCAGCAGCAGCAACAGCAGCAGTCGCAACATAACATGCCACAATCCGCCAATCCCGTTATGATGATGCAAAGACCGCCCATGATGCGTAGGTTATATTATTATTATTGAGGGCGTGTCTCATGTCCCCTTCCTTCAATCATAATTCCAGCACGAATGCGACAATCTTTGTCGAGATTTCCTTCGAGCTTAAAACATATTTCTCTAGGATACGACATATTCTTCGCTCTCCTGATCAAACTTATAGATTATAGCCACCTTAGAGACATTTAACTTGTCTGAGACTTGGTCTTTCGTCGTTCCTCAGTTGCAGCCGAATTGTGTGTTTTCCTCTAACACAAAACGATTCTATGTTAGGGATCTCCCTGAAAGGAGTTCATCATCAATATCATTATTATTGAATCTCGATTAAAATTGTCTCCAATTTATTTTTAGCAACACCTTTTGGCGCTGGCTCCGGTGGCTACATGGGCATGCAATCTGGCAGTGGAGGACCACCGCAGATTTCTCCTGCACCTCCCGTCGAATTGATACCCATAGAGGATGAGCCGCCCACGAAGAAGATACGTACCGAAGATAATCTGATACCGGAGGCGGAGTTCATTGCTAATCACAAGGTAAATCACAAGTTTTAACCTGGCTTATGTTCTTTGAGAATCATCTGTCGGCTTTTTACTCATTTCAGAGTCCTGTGACTATACAGGTGCAGGTGCCGAGCACGGACAAGTCCGAGTGGAAACTAAATGGCCAGATGATTGCCGTCACCCTGGCACTAACCGATCCCATTGCCAACCTCAAGGCCAAGTTGCAGGACGACACGGGCATGCCGCCGGCCAAACAGAAAATATTCTACGAAGTAAGCTGTGCTAATTAGAAAAAAAAAACAAATTACTTTAATAGATGGGATCTTTGCAGGGCATGTTCTTCAAGGATAACAACACGATGGCCTTCTACAACCTGCTCAGTGGAACGACGGTGCACTTGCAAGTGAAGGAGCGCGGCGGTCGCAAGAAGTAGACTCTCGCCCGGCTTCTCTTCATTTTACACATGTAAAAGTTTATTTTTGTGAATGCTTTTGCAATCAATCAATATATAAAAATTTAGTTAATCACAGTATAATTTTGTTAATTGCACTTGAGTCTTATTGAAAATTAGAGTTTGGAATGCGGTGCCTTAAAAGTGCACAAGGTGCTTATTCAAGAAGTTTCAACTGTGGAACGCCGAGGGCAGCTTCCCTCGTCTGCTTGTGAGATTGTTATTGGCTTTCCAGAACGTAGGCCATGTCCCGATATCTTTGCAACATCGGCGCATAGATTGCTTCACTATCCTTATTCGGCTCACAGGCAATATTCAGTTGGTTTGGCTTCTGGCTAAGGATATAGTCGCGATAACCTTTAACCGATTCCGTCTGCCCCTTCTCATGAACATAGTGGGCATATGCAGCTCGATAAGCGGCACCCAGAAGCGCCGCCTCGCTTTCGTTCTGGAAATAAACATAAAGATTCGTGAATCATAAGTTGTTAAAGCAAGGACAGAGTTCATATATTATCAACATATTCAATAAGATCAAGTGGTTACAGTGCTTTGTATTTGTTTGGACCTAGTTTGGCATGCTAATATAATCGATAAGTCCTAATGACGATTAACTATATTCCCGTTACCTGTTTGTAGACGGGGGCATTGAAGACATCGGCAATTATCTGCAGTATGGATTGATTAACAGAGGCACCACCAGTGGCAAGTATTTTCGTTTCGCTGCCAAAGTGGAAGCCCATGTCCTCCGCTATGGCACGATGGTGCAGCATTTGTCCCTCGATCAAGGCACGTATTTCAATTTGGGGTGAGCTAAACCTGAAACAAAAACACAAGAAACGCATTTTTCAATCTGTGCACATTTCATGATTTTGACGATCCGCTTACTTGATCACACCCTTGGCGGCATCAGGCGAGCTCGACTGCATCTCCTTGTTCCAGCGAAGCGTTCCCTTCGCCTTGGGTATAATTTCCATTTCCCTAAAGTGCAGAGCAATGTTCCCGAAATTGCCACGTGGCGTCGAATCGAGCAACTCATTGAATTTCTCCCAGCTGCCGTTAGCCTCCAATTTGTTGATCGCCTCGCGCACCAGTGAACCATTTCTGAAACTAAATAAAAACCGGACAGAATTGGTAAAAAATCTTAGAGCACAGAAGGTCTATTGTTTTAAGTGACATTGGCCCCTTCTTAATCGCTTAATTCAAAAATGTCCTTTCATCTGTTCAAGGTTGAAAGTCTGCCTGTCGTCTGCTAACCCTTTTTCTAGCCGAAAGCTACAAACTGATTTAAGACCAAATTGATTAAATCATATTTGTGACATATGCAAATGAAAGTCTTTTTATGGCCAAATGTCCTTTTTGCATAATTATTTTATGCATGGGAAATGATGATCTGGGTATTCTTCTAGATACCCAGCTTAAGTTTGACAATCATATTTCTGCCTCTGTCACTATTAGAGCCTTTGGTGTCCTGGGTTTCATTCGAAAGAATTTTACAATCCCTATTTCACTTTTGCATCCTATTGTTGAATATGGTTTTTGCATAGAGTCTCCCAATTCCAAGGTTTATCAGGGTAAAATAAAACTTGTAGAAAAACCATGTCTGTTACTAATACCTATTAATACATTTTCTATCTCTTTCGGAACGTAAAAACATGTTTTAAATAAACTAATAAATAGGGAAATTGATTCTTCTGAATGCCGATTAGGAATACAAAAAACTTTCTACCTCTTTTTCTTCAAACTTGTTATACAAACTATGCTATCCATAACTAATTTGGGATCTGTTCCAGTTATAATTATATGTATCCCGTTATTTGTAGCACATCGTGTTTGTGTTGTATTAAAATTGTCGCTTATGTCACTTGTTAAAATTTTCGCTTATGTCATTTTTGGGCGCGTCCCTTGGTCGGTAGGGCGGAAGGTGGGTGGCAGTTAAAATAATAAGTAAACATGCAAAAATAATGTATGCATACCACAGGAGACCCATGTATTCATGCGTTTCGGTTGGATGGCAGAGCACATGGCCCTCCTCGAGATTGGGCGGTTGCTCCAGGCTCATCATGAGCGTGTCACTCGTGCCGAGGGAGACACTCAGCCAGTTGTTGGCAACCAGCATGCCGGCCAGTGCCGAGGGATTGTCGCCAGTGCAAGCAACTACTTTGCAGGTGGGCGGGAAGCAAAAGCGTTGCACAAAGTAATCGCAGACATTTCCCAGCACAGAGAAACCATCGACTGGCGTACCCAGGCGTTCGTCCAAATCAGGTGCACAGGCATTGAGGCAGGCTTTCGACCATGTCTTGTTGCGAATGTCCAGCAGGTTCATGCCAGAGCCATCGGCATAGTCAATGGCCGCCACACCGCCAAGGAAGAGCGAAGCGAGAAAACTGCTGACCAACGAGATGCGCTGCGCATCTTCGTAGGCGTGTGTGCGTTGCTGGTAAATTTTGCGAATTTGTGGACCCGTAAAGCGAGCATAGCACTTGGAGCCCGTCAGCTGAACCATTTCGGTCTGTCCCCCAATGGCCGTTTCCATTTCAAAGCACTGCTTGTGAGTTGAGGCATCCATCCAGATGGGCGTTCGGTTGACCACAAACGCCGAATCGTCGATTTGCGCATGCAGAAACTTATCCGGATCGAGCGAATGCAGCGCCGAAATTCCGTGCTTCGACCAGTACAACGAACCATGCTGTTGGGCAGATCCGCTGATGGCGGCCACCGTGCTCAGATCTGCTTCCTGCATCACCAAACGATCCAAGACGATATCCATTGCCTTTACCCACATCACAGGCTGCACGAAGAATCTGACGAATTGAGGCGAATTTGTGGATTTGGGTTTCGAATTAGAATTCGAATTATAATTCAAATTGGACTTACTCGAATTTATTTGGGCCTGCACTGGCGCCACCTGTTGTTCGAAACTCGGGCAAATCGCTATCGAATTTGACCTCTGCAGAGGCAACAACATTCAAATCGGAGCTCAAAAGAATCGCTTTGAGCTGAAAAAATGCACAAGTGTATTTATATAATTGTAATTAATAATAGTAATTCTAATTCACAATTATATCAATAATTACAATAAAAATAATATATAATATATCAATATTTATAATTTTTTATAATATTAATAATAGCTTAAAAGTACTTGAAAGTTATTCATAAACAGAAAATGCTAAATGTAAATTGGATGCTTTGTGCCAGATTATTAGCCTTAATGTTTATTTAATATACCCAGCAGCGAACTAGTGAATGACCGATCTCACTAAGTTTGCTTAGTGCCCTTCTGTACGGAATGCATTTTGTATGCATACAAATCGACTAAAAGCTGACTGCATGAAAAATTCACAGACGACACATTTAAAATAGTGCCAACGTCTTATTATATTATATTATTAGTATATTAAATATGTTTGTTTCTTGGTTTCTTTTTAATTTTGATGAAGGTGTGAGCCTGTAAAGCGCGTAAGATACAAAGTAATACAGCATTCAAGCATGACAGCTTACTTGCTTATTGAAAAGCAATGTGGCTTGTGGTATGGATTCGATGCTACACCGCCTACGATATATAGATTACGAATCTAATTCGTAATAGTCTTTTCGGTGCTGGGGAGTACGAATTAGAAACACATAATCACATACCTACATAAACACATAAATATATGTAGGTATTATGTACATATAATTATCAAGTTAATTATTCAGTTCACTGATTAGAATTGTTTACAGTTCTATCTTGCATTTGACTTTGCACAATAACATTTCGCAGTCCTTGTCTCAGCGACAAGGTCATATAGAAAAATTTCAAAATTTGAATTATGTTGATTATTATTCATAATATTATTATTTGCATAAGTATTCTTTACCTTCTGTGTGCTCAAATCGAAGCCCAAAAATGTTTGTTGTATTTCGTGTTGCTGTTGGGGCATTGTGCTTGAGTATTTCTCTCTTCGGTCTTAAAAATATTGTGTCTCGACGTTATTTAACGCCCACTGACTTCTTTTAAGTGGCAACTTTGAGAAACTCGGAAACACAACAACAAAAAACACCATTTATGATTTGGAACGAGACAACTCCGAACGCAACTTTACTCTAGGGATTGTTTGGTCGATGACGTAAATATGTCCACAATCGCGATTTGAGAAAACTATATCAGCTTTAATCCTTTCCTTTGATAATGTGCCTAGGATTGTGCGGCAAGTTTCCGTTTCGTGGTGAACGAATTTATAAATGTGTTTTGATAGTGTTGGAATCCGTTGTCGTAAAGTGTTTTGGCTAGAGAAAACACATTGCACACATTGCATCATCGATACACACATATCGATATAGATATGTTTTATATCTCCTAATATGCGATAGGCGATGTTGTATATTTTATTTCACAGTTACAACTGTGACAGGTTTGACGTTATTACAGCTGACTTGAAACGCAAACTGTGAAATATGTGTAACAGTAGTATTAATAATGTGCTCTTAAAAAAAGCTTATCAGGTTTGAGGATATAGATAAATTAGTGCTAGTAGCACTGATGCAGTGTTGCGAACAAAAGGAAACACATAATCGCCATTTTTTTTTATTCAAACATTGCACTAATTTTATTTTTAAAAAAGCCGCGCAAAACAAAGTTGTCTGGGGGTTTTCGGATCTGTCAACGCATCACCTGGGCGTTGCCAGACCAATTATTTAAATTCGTTATCATAAAAGTGTAAAATGTATTTTAGTGTCTTAATAATATAAGCTAATTATCGACCGAGTGCACATTTATTTTAAAAATTCCATTGAACGGACGGCTGGTGTTAAACTAAAATACTAATTTTTTTCAGCGGGAAAACAGAGAAAAACAGATTTCGATTATGAATATCGAGGAAAAAATATCGGAATGAATATTCTTTTTTGACATTAGTTTACATTGTATCGATATTTGTTGAACCGTATAAAATTCTACAATTTATAAATTAAAATAGCTTATATTAAAATGTCGCTGAACTACGAAGAAATGAGTTGGTCAGGTAAATATATAAAATATGCAAGCAAACTACAAAAAGTGCTTTTAGCTGTCCGCTCAATTGATTTAATCAACCGTGACCCAATTGCTGCATGCAGGTGTGCTTATTAAGATTAATAAAAGAAAAAATGGAATAATAATTGCAGATGTGCGCGAGCAGTTCAGAAAATGGCGCGAGGAGAGTGGTCGCCACAGCGAGGATGTTGTCCAATTGTGGGTGGCGGTGCTCGAGGACAAAGTCCACAAAACGGGCAACGAGCGGCATTTAATATTGGAGCAAGTCATCGTTGCCGCATTGGACACCGCTCGCTTCGACATTGCCACAAAGTGCACGAAGCAGCTGAGCGCCGAGTTTCCCGGCAGTCTGCGCGTGATGAAGTTTAAAGCGATGCGCTTGGAGGCACTCGAACAATATGATGCCGCCAACGAGGTACTGGATGCCATCATCGAGAAGGACGAGACAAATGCGGCGCCACGCAAAAGGAAAATTGCCATAATGAAGGCGCGTGGACTGCGCCTGGATGCCATCAAGGAGCTCAATGTCTATCTGAAAAAGTAGCAGACTTAACTTTATCATATCTATTGTTGTGTATTAAAATTTGTATTCGCAGATTCATGTCGGATCAGGAGGCATGGCAGGAGCTGTGCAACCTCTACTTGAGCGAGGGCGAATACGGCAAGGCGGCCTTCTGCATGGAGGAAGTTCTGCTCCATAATCCACACAGCCATCTAATCCATCAGCGCCTTGCTGACATTCGTTACACTTTAGTGAGTGGAAATCTGACTAATCTCAACTGTTTAGATTAATTTATCTACTTTCAGGGTGGCGTTGAGAATGTTGAAATAGCTCGCACTTATTATTCCCAAGCGATTAAGCTGAATCCGCACAATTTGCGTGCACTTTACGGTTTATTTTTGTGCTGCAGCTTTTTGGCCAATTGTAAAGCGGTCAGCTTCAAGCGAAAGGAGTCTCAGAAACTGGCACAATGGGCACTGGAGCAGGCCTCTATTCACACTGCATTGCATTCAACGATTAAAAACAATGACAAGTGGATCGCATCCTTGGATTCGGCCTTTGGCAGCCTCGAGATCAAGTCAAATTGACCCATGGCTGTTGCTGTTGATAAGGCTATCATTGGTGCAATGCCCGTCAAAGCGTAGTAAATTATTCCAAACATGCTTCAACATTGGACTATACTTTTTAAAGCTCTAACCCTAACGTCCCATACATCTAAAATACATATTCATGTATTATTTCAATAAATGGAGTGAATCAAACTCTTTAGTTCGATTTTGAAAAACAAATATTCCTGCAAAACATTATTCAGCTAGACTAAACTGGGAGAAATGCTTACCCATAATGTATTCTTAACCATAATACAGTTAAAAAATAATTGAAATAAGTGAAAATTAAGGTAATTGATGTCCAAAGCATTATTAATCAAAGTCTTTAGTTCGATTTAAGGTAGGCATTCGAAAATTCACGGAACATTATTCTCGAAGACTCCAATTCTAAAATGCTTACCCATTATAAATTATAATATTAAGTTGAGAGTTAAATTAAACAAATGATTCTAATTTAGTTTTCCACTGTCATCATTTTTGTTTCTTTAATGTATGGTATAAATAAACATACTCACCTGGACCATAAATTAGGTGGGAAGACGATAGCTTGCAAATTTTCAACATATTAATTTGTAAACATGGAAATCAAAATTTAATTAATTCATCCATTTATTTTGTTTGTAAAATGTAAGATTTGAGTATATTTATTATAATGAAGGCTTAACCCAGCTTTCAAATAATCTTACAGGACTTGGGATAGGAGACTTGTGCGTAAGGTTTCTAATATCAAAGAAAATTATACAATTGCAGAGCCACAATAATTGAACGGTTTCAGAACTTCTTTATAAACGTGAAAGAAACCGGTTTATGAAATCATCATTAGCAACCCATAATCGTATGATGTTATTGGTTAGCAGAAAATTCAGTCAAGTTCCTTCGGCTAGAACTATAAATTTGAAGATGCTTTTTGAGTTAATTTAATATGAAATTTTTGCATTTTAGTAGACTAACAAATTTAATCTTCATTGTTAAATGTTTGTCTCATTTTTATTTTGAAAATTCAGAAGCTATCATCTTCACACCTAGTTTGGTGTCCAGTATTTAAATTGGTTTGCTGGTCGAATGAGCAGAAAGATTACATACATTATTACACACAACGATGTCGACTCCTAATCTATTTCAATTAACATTGTTTTGTATGTACTTTGTACAAATACATTCCGCTTTCTCTACATACAGTTGCGGAAATACTAATAGCACCACTCTAACAGGAAATGTTTTCAAATGGAAGCTTCTTAAAAATAAGTGAAAAACAATGTAAATAAAAGAAATTAAAAAATTGAAATTTATAAAAATGGCATAGTTAATGGTTTGTTCTTTAGTTCGTAAGAAATAATGTCATAGTGGTGCTATTATTTTGTACGCAACTGTATATGCACACAAATAGATTATAAATGACTGTTTGTAGGGAGGTTGGTTGGGTAATCAAGTGCAGTGCTCTGATGCAGATTGTCCATAAATCATCGCAAAGCATATACGCATATATACATATAAATATGCATACATATATTTATGCTTATATATGTATACGTACATATATATTAAAGACAGACTAAAAATAACAGTCAAAGACAACAAAATCTTACTGGAACTACAACACACATAATATTTGTATAACTCTTTTTGATTTTAGTTTGTAGACGATCCATTCTCAATATGACATCCAGTTTCGCTCTGGGCTTTTTTCATCGGTTTCAGTCGAAAGAACTCCCTGAAACTGAGCGCAGGTGATGCCAATTTTCTGCTACAAACTTGTCGATCGGATGTGCTGGTTGATTCAGGACCTTGTCCTGTCATGGAAGTGCATGAGGAATTAGGTGGTGGTTTAGAATTTCGACTGTCGGCGTCTCCATTGCTGAACGCATAGCGCGAAACCCCATCAAGGAACTTCAGATTGGGAAGCACCTGGAGTATATATTCCCGGAAATAGGAGGCCGATGTCGATTTGCCTTGACTCTTGAAGACTGTCTGAATTCCCGGATTGCCCATGCAGGAGAACTGTTCCAGCGAGGGACATTGTCGCTCAATGCGATGAATCCAGTCGGTTATGTTGCAGATATCGCAATTGTTTATCCTGGCGATAAAATATCTACACATATATCTATCTATATATCTGAAATTGGTCGACTTACCACAGAATCTTTAGGTTGGCCAGGTAGGGAAAAGTGTTCACATCCAAATTGCTGTTGCGATCCAAAATAAGCGTATCGAGTTCTTCGAAAAACGCAAGAAACTGCAGATTCTGGAATTTGTTGTAGCTCAGATCGAGGAATTTGGTTTGTGCGGCAAATTTGTCGGCCAATCGCCGTGGAATTGTGCAAAGATTTTCATAGGCCAGAGAAATACGATTGTCATCCTCGAGAACGATGTCCGTTAAGAGATCGTCGCTGCCGCAGCTGCTGTGCGTCGATATGAACCCGCTAAAGGAGTAGCGAGTACTGGACGAGATCATCTTCTCTCCTCTTTCTGCAGGTGTAGCGATGAAAACGTCATTGTAGTCGTTAACAGTGAGAGATTCCATTGACTGGATGTTCGCACACGTCTTCAGCACCTCTTCCAAGCGACAATTGTTACTGTGTGCGAGTGCGAGCGTGTCAAAAGAACGACCTATAAATTGAGTGGCTATTCCAGTGAGCGAGTGAGTGAGATTAGCTACCTAGATAGATCCTCTGAGTGCGAACGGTCTGATGTTGATTCTTCAGACATACTGCATATACTTCCAATCTTTACTGGAGCTTTAAATGCAGTTATCAGGCGCAAGCTTGCTTCGGTGGTCTTTGGTCGAGTGCTTGCAGTAGACTGGAAAGGCAATCGCAAACCAACTGAGAAACGCGAAGATGTTCTGTGTGTTTGTGTATGTGTGAATGTACCTCCATATATACATATATATATATATATATATATGTGTGTGTGTGTGTGTGTGCATTACTGACAAGAAGCGCACACAACTACACACTCACACACACACATGCATGCCGTATACAATCGCAATAATCGTAAAAACATTTACACAACAACAACAACAACAGACACAAATAGGAAGAACTCATTGTTCAAAAGCCAGTGTTTTGTCTTTGTTTATACTCTATCTCCGCATCGCTTTATTACTTTACAATCGCAGTTTGGCAGAATTTTAGCCATATCTGAGATGGTACCTAAACATATGTATGCTTTGTATAACTTATACTTACACTTGTCTGCACATAGCTGAAAGCTCTTTGTGGACTTAACAGCGATCAGTCCAGAAATCTGAATCTTGCCAGGTTATTTACATGTTTGCGCTGGATTAGCCGATGTAGCACTGAAAGAGAGGGAATAAGGTATCTTGGTAGTGGCAGCACTAAAAATTTTTATACTTTTATCTGGAAGAGTGGGAATGAAGTATTTTGCATATTCCGTCGTTCTACGACCTTAATTAATATTTAGTTAGTTGATATAATTTATATAAATATTAATATTCTTATTAAATATTAAATGTAGATATGTTTCAGAATAAGTGTTATAATTTTCCTGCAATCTTCGCCGAGCAAAAGGCATTAATCGATGTGTTCATCAATTACATTATATATATTTTTTAGATTAGTAGTAAAAATTTGCAGATGTATAGATTTATATGTCGAGAGCCACCGATATTTTATCGATTTATACTTCAGGTCTTCGATACATTATCGATTTAAGGTTCATGGTCTATCGGCTTATTCTTGATTTTTGTTTATGTACACCACAGTCTTAAGTCTTAAACAGAATTTATTTTAAATTTTGAGATTGTAATATAAATTACAAAATATTTTAATGTAAACTGAAATATCATTTTTGTGAACACGAATATATGTATGTATATGCTAATGCATCAATGAGTATTGTAAAGTATTTTCGGCTAGTAGAGTACTATTTTAATGACCCCAACTGTAGATATGCTTACTTACATACAGCAGTGTTGTCATGTTTTGCTGGCTGCCATGGTAGCAGCTGCTTTTGCTGCGGCTAACATGCAAGGCATTTTACTACGGAGCCGAGCCTCCAAACAGCCAGTTTCAATTTCTCGCTCTTTCTGCTCGCTCGCTGGCTCTCGCTCTCGCTCGCAGCTAGCGTTGGGTCTGTCGCTGCTCTAGCTTGGCAATGCTAGCGACAGTCTGTGTCTATGCTTAGACTTCGATAGTTGGGCGCGGCGAGTTTTTCGTATTTACGCAGGCGCAAAAAGCAAATCCAAGATCGACTTTAATCGACTCCTCTTCAATTACTACGTAAATACACAAATACAACAAACATATTTATGTGTGTGAACCAGTGCGTGTATGTATGCGCATCAGCTGTTGAAAAATTGAATAACTCTGTGAGCTGCTCACGGCCTGCAAATCAAAACGGTAATAAAGTAAAACACGTCACGTCACACTATGTGTGTGTGTTGTTTACCTGTGTGCATGCATAAATATGTATGCGTGGTGCATATGCAATAACAATTTTTTTTTTGTATATTGCGTGTTGTGCGCTGACAGTTATTACCATAAGTTGATGGTCGCGCCACTGTCTGTATAAATATGTGTATGCGCGTGTATGTATGTTTCTGTAAATGAATCTGTGAAGCAGAAGCCACGTAGGTCATGTATATGGGTGTTTATATGTGTGTGTTTATATGTATGAGTACTTACATATATTAATCAATCAACTTAAAGAGGTACTTGCACGCTTATCATTAGATGTAGAACTGGCGCGTGTTTACCTTTCATTTGTGTTAGTGCTCGATTTGGTTTTATTGTTTTTGCAAAATAATTCGATTTAAAACAAAAATTACAATTAAATAATGTGAATAATGTATAAATGTCTCAACTTACATATACATACATGCATAAATACATACATTATATATGTATATGTATATCAATTAAAGCCTTGAGTGCTAGAACAAAGAACGTTTAATTTTGCATGTGCATGTATGCTATATGTGTATGTATAGCGTATGTATGTTATGAATGAACTAATTTCCAACATTAACTGTATAAGTTCCAGAGTTCACTTCGGTCGCATGTTTTGATTGTTATTTTTTTTTTTTTTTTGCCAAATAATATAAATTTGTTGATATGGGTGGTGGGGGTAGAAGGGGTGAGTCAATTTATTGATTAGAACAAAAAGAAAACAAGCTGACGGTTCTTTGTCATTGTTATCAATAAATGTGAAATGTGACTAAATTGATTTGATAAATGTGACTACTGACTTGAAGCTGCATTTTACACAGTATGAAAGGTTTGTTGAAGCTGGCACAAACACTAACTTTATTTTTTTTTGTTGAAAAATGTGTTCCATGTCTATGTAGGTGAAGTTTTATTTTCGTCTCTATGGTTTCGATCTAAATTTCAAGTCTGCCAAAAAGTGTAAATCGATACCAGAAATTTATAAATCAAAAATCAATTTGAAATATAGGAAGACTTAAACTTTATAGTTTTATTTCCGTTTCGAACTTAATTGCCTTGAAAAATTAGTTTAAGTAAATTAAAACATTATAACCGACTATGTTTAGTAGTAAGCTATATTTGAAATGAATTAAGCAAAAGTTGCAAAATATTTACACAAAGGTAAAATACTGCACTATATAATAACCAGTAATGCAATAATAGTATATATACAAAAGTATTTCTTCTGGTTATCTATTATACAGCGGAAATAAATGCACTAAGGTGGAAATTGTTATTAATCTTAATGACTCCCAATTATTAGACAATTAGATGATTAGACAGCTGATAGGTATATTGGCAATAGGTTTTTAATACTTATGCATGTCGTGCTGCAATCGAACTGCAATGTAATGTTAAAAAATTATTTATTAGATTATTTTAGATATTTTTCCTCGTAAAGAGCCTTTTGTGTTGTACTTCCGAGTGTATATAAAATCATAAGTTGTTTAATATTAATAAATATTTATATATGCTGACAAAGTTAGCGGTAGCGGTTTTCTTTCTTCGTTCTCCTCGTATATTAGTATGTATGAGATTAGTTTTAGGACTCATTTCCCTAGTTCCCAGTAAATTAAAAAAAAAAATAATGTGTGTACGCTCGGTTAGTAACTTTACCCAATTAAACTAATCTAGACGAAGCCTTTGTTGTGAAAAAAAGTTTAAAAATAGAAATGAAGGCTTCTACTGAATTATAACTGTTAATCTTTTTCGACCAGATATTTAAAAATACACTTGACATTGAAAATGCAAACATTCATTTTTTCTATTCTGTTTTTTTGTCGGTCAGAGTTGTTTTTCTGAAACAACCACAATTTTTGTAATTATTTATATTTTTATTTATTAAAATTTAAATATTATATTTTCTAAAAATAATAATTATAAAAAGTAAATTGTTTATTTTTTTTGTATTTTTCTGAGTAATATTAGTCGACGTGAAATTAGTAAACAAAGTAACATAGGTATAGGGTGCTAGTAATTATTCACTCATATCTCTATATAGAAATATACATTTAGTTACGTACTTAAATAAAATAGCAGTAGAGGCTCAAAGTCCAGAGACTTTTTATGGGACTCGTGGGCAATTTGTAAGCAATAACACTAATTCGCAATTAGTGAGAACTCACCGGCCAAAGTTGCTTGTGCGATTTCTTAACCAGTTGTGCTGAAAGTGACAGCAAAAACAACAAAAGTTCGCAAATAAAAAAAAACCGGAATAACGCAGTGCTAAACGAAACCCACTAGAAACAAAAACCGCAAACACCTGAAGGTCGCTAATCAATAAAGCAGGTAAACATATTAGATTTTCGGACACATATTCAAGGACTTATATATAAGCTCAATTTAGTATGTAAACATACGATCCGCTTCTCAACTAATGTTGTTTTACGTATATTAAGTATTTATTAAAATTAGAATTTTTTTTAAATATTTCGAAAAAATAGCCGGTTTAATCATTTTTATAACAGTTAAAAAATTCCCATTCCCAAAATGCTCCGATCTTTATTCAATTTAATCCAAGATATAATTAATGTTATGCAGCGTATTTTACGTATAATAATTTCTTCATTAAAACCTAGTCTTAAGAATTTTGAATAAAAGTTTAGCTTGCCATATTTACATCTTGGACAAAAATATACCGATCTCCGAGTAAAATTCAATGCTATGCATCTTTTGCCTTTATTAATGATTTCATCAGAATATAATAATAAAACCCGAAAAGAAAGACGTTTAATATTTTAACATTTAGCATGATAAAATACAAGTCTGGCTCTGTTGCAGTAGAGTCGATCTAAGTTTCAAGCATTTTTAAATGCTCAATTTAGGATTCAGTTTTTTATATATTTTATTCATGTCCACAGACAGATGGTTATTTTGTTGCTATTATTTCTACCGCAGCTGTACCTATTTACATATATATGCATGTGTGTGTATGTATGTCACAAATTGTTTGCCTTACGTCATTTCCAACGTTGAGCATTCTGCTGATGCAGCCTCCGTAACTATTTTTTACTCCGCTGAGACGCGGGCATTTTTTATAAACGAATTTTATTGTCGTCTGTAGTAAAGCTATTTTCAAAAGGTAGATTTAGACTAATACAATTCACAAAGTGTTAATATTTTTTTTTGTGATATGTATATGTATTCTTACTAGTATTTATTTTTAATAGTAACTAAAACACTAACATTTATATAATTTATATACCTTAAATTCATTGAAATTGTGGAATATCCGTAATACTGTCAGTTTTCTCGTTAACTCACAACTTTATATAGACACATTAGGTTGGTCACCGAAGGAAAATCTGATATTTTTAGTTATTATTTTCTTACAGTGTATTCAACTTGTATGAAAAAGTTACAATTCGGCCTTGAATATTGATATTGTGTTGAATATTGACTGTGTATTTTGTAATAATATTGTGTATTGCATTTAATTTACTTGTCGAATGTTGTGGCTATCTCAAAACCATGTTTTTAACTTATTAATTTTAGGGTAGATTAAACTCTCGCTATATAGCAAAAGAGAGAGTGCAAATTTTATTACTATTTAAAGTATTTTTTTTTTTAAATCACAGTCTCCGTCATAGAAACGCATTTCTTAATTATAATAGATATTTCTGAGAAATACAAAAACATAATATAAAAAATCAACACCATATTTTTGAGATTATCGACATAGGGAAAGACTTTCTAATTTTAAGAAAATATGTTCTTATATTTAGAATATATTTCTAAAAACCAGAAAAGCTTTTAAATATTTAGGACGACTTTCATTTCATTCTCCTTTTTTTTGTCAGTGTAGTCAATTTGTATTCTATGCCACCTGTTTTACGTCAAGGCTGCGTGTGACAAGTTGCAACAAAAATCAATGCAAACAAAAATCAATGTCGAATCAGGTGAATTGTGCCACTCAGGAATTTAAGTTGTGGCAACTGCGGAGAGCCAAACAATTAAAAGATTGACAACAAATATTGGTTACGAATATTTTCTTATACTTATTACCTATTAGAAAAGTGACCAGCCTGTTGCCTACTCGGCATTTTCGAGTGTCTCATCATGTTTTGAAATTGAATAGTGCTTGCATCCACAGAATCTTAATTAGATTGTCGTGCCTCACATTGAACGTGTAATGTGTCGAGGTGTCTGTTTCAATTTCCATGGGCGCAATTCCAATGAAGGTCAATGCACCGCACACTTACTGAATAACAATTCGAAAAGCTGTTTGTTTGTTTACACTTTTGCTATTTTATTCTAATTAATTGCTTTTACTTATATTTCAGATTAATCTCTAATCGGTTGAAAGTTGTAAAATGACGGGATCAGGTAACTATATTTTCAAAATAAATAATTCTTACACGCATGTACCTAAGCAGCATCAATAGTCGAATTGAAAAAGCTAGATTGAAAATAATTTATATTATAACGAAATGGGTACAAAGTATGTATAGGTTTATAGTAATATCGTTTAAAATGTGTAATTTACATAAGTAATTTATTTCTCTCATTCTGTAAAATATATTAATGTACATTTCTTAATTCTTATCTAATACTTCGCTTATTTAAAAAGTTAATAAATGTACCTTTCCAATTTATAAATATAATTATTCCGTATATACATGTATGTACCAAGTAATATCACTTTGTAGTATATTTAAAATCCAACAAAACAAGAAAGATCCGCTTAAACTTAAACAAAATTTCCACAGATTTTTTCTATGTGATTTGTATGATGAAAGCTTATGACGGATTAGTTTTTAAAGAAACACTAACACGGCTATATTGACTCGGCTATGGATCTGATTAAAAAAATATTTACTTAATTGGGTCGCATTTAATGCTTTATAAACTTCACAAGGGAGTAAAAATTAGACATTAGCAGAAGTATAAACAATAAAAAAAGCTTTTCATTAAATATTGAAAATATATTTTATATTTTATAAAAACAAGTATTTTTATTGGTATCCCTAAAGTATGCTACACAAATTTTAAATGCAATGATTGATCAGGTCTGGTGAAGTAGGTACGAAGTCCCCATACACCTGCCCCCACTTTGTTGCATAAACATTTGCATCATCATCATTAATTATTTATCTCAACTTTTGCAGTTCACGATCCGAAATGGAATCTCGAGCGGCGAGAATCATCCGGCCATTTGGTGTGGTGTAAGGACTCACCATCATCCAAGGTACGATTCCGATTCGACGTGGAGGTTTTGGAGTTTGAAAAGCATCCGAACGAGGAACTGGATCACAAAGCAGACAACATATCAGTCACAAATCTGTCATCGACATTAGCCCTCTGTGCCACATGCGTAGCCGTTGTTGCTGCGTCTGTTTTCCTGCCCTGGTATCTCATGGAAAAGGCCGGCTCGCTGTGAGAGCTATATATATTCTCTATATATATATATATATGTGTTTAAGAATGTACATTGTATATCACTTAAAGGTATTAAGATAGTTTATGTATATAGACATGAGTAGATTTAATTATTACACAATGTGTAAATGTAAATGTAAATAATGCATACATGTTAAATACGCGTAATTCGAAGGCATTAAGTGCAGATGAAAACAGACTGTTTGCAAAGAAATGATTTCATCTCTGAACAATAAAGATATTAAAAACAACAAAATTTAAAAAAGAATTAATGTGTGTGTTTTTTTTAACATTTTAATAGCGAATTATTATAATAAACACTTTGCCAAAAGGTTAATGGTAATGAATCAAAATTCAACAAATTAGCTCTTTTTAATGTTACTTTTTTTATTGTTAATATTTGTTAAGTAACGAAAGTAAGCTGCCTTGGTAAAAACTGTTTTTTTATGGACTCAGAAGTTTACAAAAGCCCTAGTCAAATTTCCGACATCTCAATTTTACTCTAAATGTAAAAAGTCGACCCATTGTCCATAAAAATAAAATAATAATATAGTAGTTTGATCTTAACGATTTTTTGTCCAACTTAGAGATGCGTGTGAGAATAATTAATTTTCTTCATAAATTTTTATTTTTGGCAATACAGAAGATCTCAGATTTTATCCCGCTTTTTTATTTGTCATATTTCCGAAACACACCTTTATTTTCCAACAAAAACCAACTCTCATTTGTATTAAAAAAAAGTCAATTTCAATTTACTTAAGGTTTTCGTGTTCAAAATAATTTCCGGGATACCGAATTCAGGTTACAAAAAACCAGTTCGCTTGTGATTCAAAATTGTGATTGATTGTTGCTTTGCAAGCTATATCATATAGTGATTCAGCGATAATTTGATTAATTCAATAAAACACGTAACATCTGAGTTTAGTCCGGATATCTTGGCAAAGAAAAAAGTTGTTCATACAAGGGCTCATTTATCGATCAATTGTTGCAATTTCTATAAGATGTAGTTACCCAATTTTTGAAATCTGAAAGCCCAGTTCGCATAGCAATATACTTGTTTAGTGACTTGGATCAAGAATATATATATATTTAACGGCATCGATGATCTCTGCAACAATGCGTTACAAACTTCACGACAAAATGACGATGGAATAGAGATTTATCCTCTGTAATGATAAACTCAGAAATGGATTCTTATTAAATATAGAAAAATACGCCTAATTTCTCATAGATGGAAGAATTCAAATATTAGCTTTTTGATAATTCTAATAATTGTTGTACAGTACTATTTTAAGGTATTCAGAATAAGAATTCAGCAGCTAAAATCGGAAAGGAAGTCGAGAGAGTAAATTTCATTACTTTGTTTTTATAAGAAGTAAAAGTTTTGCATACCATCTGTTTAGAAATGACTTTCTTAATAAAAGAAAATATGTCTTTATCGATTTAGGGAAACCGTTCTACTTTTAAGAAAATTGTGTCCTTATATTTTAAAACTATCGCAAAAGTCAAAAACAAACGATATAATTTGGCATACAAATGACTATCTAAAATTCTGTTATATTTTCTTTCTAAAAGTTATATTAATCGTTTAACATGTCTTCAACTTAAATGTAGATCTTACATAAATGTTTCTGGTTTAATTTTACTTAGTAATAAATAAGCTATAACATTTGTACTACAAAATGTTATTCAATCGTTACCAACAAACTTTTTTGGATTGTAGCCAAAGAAGAGACCATCTCAAAATTGTTTTATTAATATGGGTAAATCTATTTAGGTGTTATAAAAACAACTAAAAACATGCAGACATTATAAATATACTCATCATTGACAATCGACGGTAGCAGATTCAGTCGCTCCCACCAGGAAGTGGAACAGTGCCATTTAATATTGGTAGATGTGAAACACCGACATTTATATATATCCTAAGGGTAAGTGGACTATGTTGAAACGCCCTCAACTCACGCTGCGCCAGTGGAAGGTGGAATTTGTGAAGAATGCCCAGCGGGACCACAGCATCCCCAGCGTTATTTGGTGGTGGATGATTCATTAGGGACTCGTTATTAGATTTCCTCCATTTTATGGGCACGCTAAAAGGTACATGGACATCTAATTAAATTTCCTGCCCTCAACTCATTGGGCATTGGTGACTAAAATGGCGGAACGGCACGTAGTAAACAAGTTTAATGAGCATCCCTCAGCCGCCAACCCTCAATTTGAAAGTCTTTATGGAAGCACTAAAAAAGAATCCCTCAGATTTCGATATTGCAATTCCATTTAAGCAGTGTTTGGCTTTAAGAAACGCGTACATTTTGGATTAACAAGTCAATGTTCTACTTCTTTACAAATTTTTCTCGGTTTGAGAAATAATTTGCAAATATATAAAAAAAAATATATATTCTAAAAATTAGATAGTCTTGCCCCAAATCAGCAATCCCAAAAATATAGTGATTTTAAACTCTGATTTTGAAGGTAACATTATTTTAACAATACCGCTTATCTTCAACAATTTGTATGGTGAGTCACTAAAAGTTGTATAATATCTTACTGGTAACTCCCCTAAGATATCGATCAAATATTAGATAGGCGAAATCTAGCATAAATATATTATAAGTTCCTTATATTTATTCCGATTTCTAAAAACCCTCTATCACTTATAGCCGGTGACAAATCGAATGTAGTGGATTATTTAACTTCTAATGTTGTTCGATGGATGTCGAAATGAATTAATGTATTTCTTGGTATCTCGTGCAACTTGTCAGATTCAAAATATGGCAACCTTACACACACTCTACCAATAGTAGTCAGTAAAGATAGAAGGTTTATTTTTCTTCAGCTTTCAATCTCTAAAAATGTAATCTTCCGTTGTTGTTTAACCGTAGCTATCTTATCAGTGTTATCTTCCCAAATAAGTTAATATTATAATATAATTACATAGATTCTCCTTCTCTTCTCTCTTAGGTCGTCTTAAGTTTTCTGTTCCTAGTAGATCCACTAGAAACTTTCCCTTTTTATGCACAACTCTGTTATCGTTATTTATCAATCGTAAAAAAACTTACAGTGTCACATATTCTTTCTAAATTAATTTTCAATTTTAGCACATCTGAAGTTAATCTGCTAATAGCTAAATCATGGGAAATTGTTATTATAAAACAAATATTTCCTAATATTTTAATATACAAGTATTTGTTACAAGCAAAAAAGGGAAGAAAAAGAAATTGAAATTCCACAAGATAAGACAAACATATTTTTAGTAGATAAGAAATAATTTTTAATATTTTATCATCCGCAGCTATTTTATTTTAATATTTCATAAACTTTTTTACATTTTAGATTTTAGCTATACCATTTTAATTTAAAAAAAAAAAATATAACTTTACTTAATTTTATTTGTAATTTTCTAAATTTCTTTTTACAATTAGTACTTTTTCTTGTATTGTAAGTTAATAATTGTGTATTCTTAAAAAAAAGTCCATGCAAATAAATATTTATCGTTTTTATAAGCTTTGAGAATGTTTATTTTGAATTAGTTATCTCTGTTATATTCTGGTAGATCGACAACCTGAAGAAGGCAGACATGCCTTATGGGGCAGAGATGTCATAATCAGCATGCAAAACAGACACACGCTCTCTTTTATGATACCGTTTTAGACACAAGGACAATAAGATAAGAACCTAGCCATGTTTTGAGACACCTTAACCAGTTTTGCATTATAGATTATGGTATTTTAGATTACTTTTGTGCATGTTGTTGTTTGCTATCTACACACGAAAATGTATCTAATTTGAAGGATTTCATAACTAAGCAGTATTTGAAGGCTTCACATACATCACAAATATTTTAGTAATTTGAAACTAAAAAGGATTTCACGTGTTCTCAGGTTTATTCAATTTCCTCAATACTCAAAACAGACGCCAGCTATTTTTGGGATTTCTTTTTAATGTTTACAAAGTATTTTTGAAAAACAAAAAAAAGTTATATCTTTAGGGCCATTTGCTAACAGAAGACATGGACGATAAATGTGGTTGCATGTCTACGTCTACGTCAAACTACCACAATTGATTTTCACGGCCGCCGTGCAGGCCAAGTCAATTGTGATAAGGGCTCTGTTTCAAGCCGTTTTGGCTTTTACCGTTTGCCATATGCCGGGCAGGTGACGCAGGTGGAGATGACAGGCGGCAGAGGAATACCACCGTTCACCATTCGGGGCTGAGAGCCGAAACACGAGAGCGATAACAGAACAACTGAGATAAGATGCTTACTTTTGCTGGGTTCGCATTTATGAGCAATTTTCTCTGCTCGCCTATCTGCTGCTGCCGCTGCTGCCGCTGCTGCTGCTGCTGCTGCTGCTGCTGCACTCACAGTTGGCGTTCTTTATTTGTATTATTTCTTTATATCTATATGATCGCTCTGCTCCCCATAAACATAACCAGTACCAGTTGATGTGAATCAGTTTGTTGTTTGCGCACGTCGAGAGCGCACGAAGGCATCGGCATTCCACGTTCCTCGTTCCACGTTCCACGTTCGACACTTGACATAGAAACAGAATAATAACAACAACAACAACAAACACAACAACAACAATAACAAGTGACGTAGATATAGAAAAAGACGGAGACGGCGCAAGTGAGGGAAGTGCATTGAGTTCGACTGTGCCCCGATCTCGAGCGAGGCGCACTTGTTGTGAAACTTGGGACTTTATTATTCATTTGTGTTTAGTCAACCGGCCCGACCAAGATCCGTTGATCCGTTGAGCTGGTCTCGTGGGCGATCACAAACAGCTGATTGAAAAAAAAGTTACGGCGATTGTTGACAATCTTGAAACATATTGGAATAACAAAAACAAACAAACACATAGAACCAGTTTTGATATTGTCTAATTGTGAGTTTCACGAAGGTCGCAGCAGGCAACGTAAATGTAAATAATATTTACTCGATATTTTTACAGTAAAAACATCGTTAAAATGGCTAAAATGCCGGAGACAACAATGGCCGACCTGAGTCTGGCTGATAAGGTAACAAATCAAATGTTTGTCTATTATATATACCATATATCTCTAAGTTCACCCTAATATAACCAAGTGTGGTAAGCAGTCACGACTTTTATTATTATTTAGGGCGAAGGCACGTGACATTTTGGCAAATACAAAGCTGAATAAAGTTCTCACAAGCTGTGCAAAGCAGATATGAAGCAGAAGCTTTGCTAATTTACGGTTTGCTCGCCTGCGTATTCACCTACACTCAGAAAAAAAGTCGACCTGAAATTTAGAAAATCGCCATAGCTTGGCGCAAAGTGTAGTTAAGTTTATTATTTAAAAATTAAATTTCTTTCTCTTCTTAAATTAAACTTAGATTTTTTTCTGGTATATTATAATTATTAAAGATAGCTTATAGTATTTATATTTTTGTTGTATACAATTTAAATAAGCTTACAATTACAAACTTAAACTGAAATGAGGAGCAAATGTTATTATTTGTTTTTTGTTAGATATATATTTGCTAATAATCGAAAATATTTCTAAAAAAATTGCAAAAAAAAATACATTTCAGAAATTTTAATTTTTAATTTTAGTTTTTTTTTTAATTTTTCTTATAAAATGATTTTTTATAAATCTAGAAAAACTTTCCAGTTGTCAAGGCGATTAGTGTTCCCAGTGTACATTTAGCTACGTGGTCGCATTTAGGTGTAGGTGTATACATATGTACATAGAATGTATATAGAAATGTATTTGAATGTTTACAGAAGTGGGCTATCGAAATGTACACAAGAGTTAGCAGATGGGTGTACACAAATGCATAAAATACAAATTTGCCGATTTAATTAATTAGATATTGGCATGTGATTCGACAAATGTATATATGGGAATGCGATTATCAATTCGTCTTACGGATCGCCTTAAGAGCGTCAATTGGCTCAACAAATTAGCGCCGCTAAACTAACTAATTCCAATTATCATCTTCGACGGTTGTAGAGATCGAGACCGGTTTGTGTGTGAAACTGTTTAAGGTATAAAATAATTTATTGCAATCTCTATTAATTGAAAATTTAATTTACTGCGACTAATGTTTTAAAGTTTAAACCAGCGTTTCAAATCGCATTGTCGAGAGGAATTATGAGCACTTATGTTTAAAAATTTAAATGATTTAGAACGATGGAAATGGCTCTTAAGAAAACAAATATTAAATAATAAAAAAAAAACATTTGCTCAATTTTGGTATAAATGGTATCTGATTATTCAGCAGCTAGTCAGCCGACTGGGAAGTAATCATTTATTAATTTAACTTTTTGATTTGTACCGGAATACTTATACCTATAAAATTTGGATTAGCTCCAACTGATTACTTGGATTATTCGTATTAGTAATAAACTAGTAATTGCAATGCGTGATAATATATTGACCAACACTTTAAATGGATTATTTCGATTATTTCCCACCACAGACTGCGTTAAGGAAATCAAGCGTGATTGCTCGGCGATTTTCCGACGTTTCCACATGCTCCTTTAGTTCGGGTAAGTAAGGATCGCAACTGAGGCCAAGTGTAATTAACTTAACTGTATTTTTTGTTTATCAATTGCAGCATGTTTCACAGGAACCTCCGAGGAGGACGATGTCTCGCCCAAGGATGTGAAGCAGGTCAACACACAGGGAAGCTATGATTTTTGCGTTAAGAATATTCACAAGGCCGGCTTCGGACGGCGGGAAATTGCAATTGCGGAGCAGGAGATGCCGGGCATTATGACGTTGCGCAATCGTGCCGCAGATGATAAGCCGCTGTTGAACGCCAAAATTGTGGGTTGCACCCACATCAATGCGCAGACGGCGGTTCTCATTGAGACCCTGGTGAAAATGGGCGCTTCCATCCGCTGGGCATCCTGCAACATCTTCTCAACGCAGAACGCGGTGGCTGCTGCTCTGGCCGAGGCTGGGGTGCCGATCTTTGCGTGGCGCGGCGAGACCGAGGAGGAGTTTTGGTGGTGCCTGGACAAGTGTATAAACAGCGACGGCTGGCAACCCAATCTGATATTGGATGATGGCGGCGACGCTACCCATCTAATGCTTAAGAAATATCCGGACTACTTTAAATCAATCAAGGGCATTGTCGAGGAGAGTTTGACAGGTGTTCACCGGCTCTACCAGGCGCGTATTAAAAGTGCATCTCCCAATTTGGCAATTTTTCTAATCGAATCCATTTTTTCGTGCAGATGTCGAAGGCGGGCAAACTCACTGTGCCGGCAATAAATGTGAATGACTCGGTGACGAAAAATAAGTTTGATACCTACTACACAGGTCGCGACTCCATCCTGGACAGGTACATATATTTACATAAAAAAAACTTTATATATTATTAGAAAACTTTAATGTTTTGCACTAGTCTGAAGCGAACCACGGACATCATGTTTGGCGGAAAGCAGGTTGTGGTCTGTGGCTACGGAGACGTTGGCAAGGGTTGCGCCGAGGCGCTGCGTGGCCAGGGCTGCATCGTTTACATAACAGAGGTGGATCCGATCTGTGCACTTCA
Source organism: Drosophila kambysellisi (assembly GCA_035042185.1). Classification (NCBI taxonomy): domain Eukaryota; kingdom Metazoa; phylum Arthropoda; class Insecta; order Diptera; family Drosophilidae; genus Drosophila; species Drosophila kambysellisi. The sequence continues at coordinate 541,456 of JAWNLS010000303.1, forward strand.
GGCAGCGATGAACGGATTCCGAGTGGTGCGTCTGGCGGAGGTCATTCGCACCGTGGATGTGGTGGTAAGTGCCACGGGCAACAAGCATGTCGTCACTCGTGACCACATGAATCGCATGAAGAACGGCTGCATCGTCTGCAACATGGGGCATGCCATCTCCGAGATCGATGTGAGCAGCCTGCACACACCGGAGATGACTTGGCAGCGTGTACGCTCCCAAGTCGATCATATTATTTGGCCAGACGGCAAAATGATCATTCTGCTGGCCGAGGGACGTCTGGTGAATCTCTCCTGCTCCACCGTCTCATCCTTTGTCGTCTCCGTGGCCTCCTCGACGCAGGCACTGGCGCTCATCGAGCTCTACTCATCGCCAGGGCGATACAAGTCCGATGTGTATCTACTGCCAAAGAAGATGGGTGAGTTAATCAAATTCGATTAAAAGTATCTTTTCATTTGATTATCGACTTAAACAGATGAATACGTGGCCGGCTTGCATTTGTCGTCGTTTGATGCCAAACTGACCGAGCTGACCTCAGCTCAGTCCAAATTCCTGGGTTTGAACAAGGCTGGGCCTTTCAAAGCAAACTATTACAGGTGAATATCTATTTTAGACCTAATCAGTGATTGATAGCAGTTTCGATATCAGCTTCCATAGCATAGTTTGTAGCAGCTCTCGTCGCAGCTTCGCTCTTGTTTTTTAGTTATTGATACAACTAAATAGATGCTCTTTGTAGTAATTTTTGAAGGATTCGTTCTTTGTTTTTCTACTACTGTTGCTTTTGATAATAACAAAGCCGAGCAAAGCGAAAGCGCATTTTATTCACTTTTATGCTATTGCTCTGTTAATGCTCTGTTAAAATTCGTAGCAGTAGCAACAGCAGACCAATATTTCTGTTGCTCTTGCTGCTACGGAGGAGGAAATTCACACACTAAATCTAAACACTAACAGTAAAAAGAAGACAGAGAGAGAGAGAGAGAGAGAGAGAGATATGAGTTTTGTTAGATAGTAAATATTTTATATGTTTAGATCACGGAAAAACTGCTATAAGATAATTCAAATAGTATCAAGTATCAAATATTTGTTCATTATTTAAAGAGTCTTCGAAAAAATGCATTGAATTCTTTGAAAGTTATAAGGTATATTTTAATTATTTATTAAATTGTTTTATTTAATGCAACTTATTTTATTGAACCACATTTTATTTTTATTTTTTTTATAGATATTGATATATGTTTGGCGCACTCTTGTTTTTTGTTAAACATCTGCTTAAAAACAAATACGCATTCATATGTGTATTTTATGTTATTTTGTTGTATAATTTCATTTATTCATTCTTGACCTGGTGTCTTTAGTAATAAGTAATGTAGTTTATTATTTGTTGTGTTGTAATTCTATAAATAAAATAAAGAACACATGGAACAAAATCAAACATGGTTTAAGCGGCAAAATTTGTATTATGTTGTACATACGCATATATATTCTTGATCAATTCAACACCAGAGTAGATATAACCTAGTCCGTCTGACTATCAATTCTCAAAATCTTATTCCAAAGTGAAAATACCGATTGCTTTTCCACGACTCTAAATAATGTTTATATGTTTAATTAAAATTTAAACGTCTAACTAATATATCTTATGGTTTCTATAGACATCATTCCGTTATGTATACAATTTTATAACTACGTTGATATGAATCGTAAGGCTGCCGAAAATAATTGATTTTTAAAATAAATTATTTTCAGTTTATTCGGATTGGCACCATAAAACTTGAGTTTCAGAGCGGGCAGTTATTGACAGGCTTAAAACTGAAGTTGGTTTGAGCGCTTGCTAATTTGAAAGTTCTAGTCTGCAAAATTAACCATAGGTGGCGTTTTGCAACACTTTTTGTGTCGGGCTTATATGAATATTTATATATAGAATATTTTATATATGAGTCTAAAAACTGACAATCATAATAATAATCGAATCTTATAATATTAGAAGAGGTGTTTGATATTGTTTGTACACATTCTGCATTGTGTTTTCCAACTGCTTTCAGTTTTTATAAAAAAAGTATTCAACAATTTTTGTTGTCGGCAATGTTTAATTAAATCGTTTTTATTTGTTTTGATCAGGCAATGTGTTTTCATGTTTTGGAGCTTAGTCTAGCCAGAGATTACATTTAAATGGCTTGAAGAGCTCAACCCCAAGTTCCAAACACTCGGCAGTGATGGTGCAGAGTTATCAAGGCTCTTTTATTGAGGGCATTGATATTCATGATGCTGCTTTTTAATTCCATAGTTTGCTTTTAACACTTCCTGCTAACTAATGTTTATTTATTTGATGTTATTTTTGTTTGTCAAAGCTATGTAATGGTTTAAGTTAATGAGCCATAAACTTGTTTTCTAAGTCGACATGCTAATTTTATCTATAATCAAATCAATGTTTCGCTTTGCATATTTTTAAAAGATTGAAATACTTGATTTTCCATTACCAAGGAATAGCAAGGACGTAAGTTTGCGAAAATCATGAGAAATATTTTGTTGTTATTTTACCCCCTTGATATAATAATTACGCAAATTAGACTTTAATATCCTTTATACATATATAAATAGTCTGATTTTCCTTGTTGTTCTCATAATCTTATCAGCTTCAAATAAGGTAAGTGAAAGTGTTTTTAAATCTGTCTTGAAATCATTCCAGTTAAGGTCTCCACAGTAGAGCAAATTTTAGAATGACAAGGCGAAGTTCGGGAAGCTAACATATAAATATTGTAATATATGTACTTTTCGACTTATTTTATTAATAAAATATTTGTATAAATAATGTTACTTTAAGCAAACTATGCGACAGATATACGAGGACATATATTTCAAATTTGAAGTCTCTAGCACATATAGTCTCTGAGATCCGCGTGTTCAAACAGACAGACGGACGGATGGACAGACTGACATCACGATCCTGGTCAAGAATATATATACTTTATGGAGCCTGAGATGCTTTCTTTCGACTGTTACAAGACCATTATACCATTATAAAAATTGAGTATTATTAGCGAATCCTTGATACTCTGTATTTCTACAGTAACTTGTCTTAACTGTCCTTCATTGCATTCTTTAGGGACAGTAGAATCTGTCTAGTCTGATTTCGATGACAATAGAACAGTCTGTGCTTTACTTCTTAAGAAAAACTGAAATTACTTTTAGCAAGATTCTGTTTTGATTTAAATTAATATTACAATTAGTTTCTGCGCTTTGTGGATTTTATTTTTCTCAATATACTCAATAGTCCTGTCTGTTATAATTATGTTATGTTATTTTAATGAACGATACATTTTTTCGCTTTTCCGTTGTCAAAAAGTAATTTTACTGCTCCTTCGCAACCTTCATCAGGATTCTTACGAAATATTAAAAAGTTTTCTCAACCAAAAGAAAATCTAGATACAAATTTGTACGGCTCATCGCTGGATTATTTTTGCTGTTGATCCTTTCTTCTTCATAATGCCGTTGTCTTGTCTGATTCATATTCTTGGATGGAGATAGGCTTTATTTCAATGGATCAAACTGTTCACATGGCTCCCCATCCTAAGGCACAATCAATTATTATTGGCTCTCATAGTAATTACGTTAATATACCAGTTAATCAGCTTTGAGACAGGTCAAAAAGCTTGTCGGCCATTGCCTGCTAGGCTAGGGGTCGAATTCGCTGTGGATGTAGGAGTTGTCCCAGTATGATACCATTCCCAAGATTAGTTTCTGATCAGTGCGCGGGCCAATCAGCGGGTTCATCTGCATCACGAAGGTAATCAGCCAGGCGATCCAGCAGCAGACCGCCGTCAGAAGGACGCAACATCGTATCAGACTTCGCTCCTCAAAAAATAAGGCAATCAGCCAACCAGCAACGGCAAAAACAATCCAGAAGGTGGTGAAAATTGAAAGGGAAATGTATTTGTTCATGTTTCAAACGAATCTCCAGTGTGAAAAATGACAAGTTTTCCCATCGTGATCGGATACTTTAGTCTTAATTCAAATGATTCTTTTTTTTTTTTTTTGGTTTTCGCTTAAAACTTTTTGATGGACAAACCCAATTTGGATGCTCGGATCGTAAACTTTTATGATTGCGAACATTTTGCTTATTTTATTGCTGGCCGCGAAGGCTGCAGTCCTGCACTGAAGAGTAAAAGTTATAAAAATGAAAATTGTATACATTTTCCCGAGTGCCAGCATCAATAAAACTGCTGTCGATACGAGTACTCGTATGTGCACCCTCCATTCCACCATTTCCACCCGCTCCAACATGCATCCTGACTAAGCACGAAATCCCTTTGCGCTCTACGGGACGGCCTGAGGGGACCGAGCAGACGTTCAATATGTGCTGGACCGTTGTGCCATGTGTCGTGTCCTGATGATGCCATAAGTGCCTAGGCGCGCCTCGTAAAATGGCGGCTGCGCCTTGAACACCACGGGGTCAGGGGGCTGAGTGGGTTGGGGGCGGGGGAGCGGCTGTAATCGAGTTTTCCCAAAGTAGCAATAAATGTTTATGGCGACATCGAATTTTTCATTTTCTCGCCATAAGTATCACGACGGCCGGTGCCGATTCCACCACCAAAGAAAATATTATGGTGGTGCTGGTGGTGGTGGTGGTTGTGGTGTGGAGTGCTTCCTGCGGCCATCTTGAATGCCATTTTGGTTGAGACCGACAAAACGGTAAAATCAAATAGTGGCCTGCTCTGCTCCTTGCAACAGTTATTATTACGCACCACAACGATTTTAAAATCGCTTGGAGCATTAATACCATCGTAGTCCAATCGCATGTTATAAGTCACGGTCCTCATGCACTCAGAAAAAAATTGAATTTTCGCCATACTTTCAGAAACTAAATATTTTCTTTACTCTATTTTTTTTAAATTTAGAAAAAATATATATAGTTTAGTGGTTGTATTTTTTTTACTTGAATAACAACCCATTTCTAAAAATAACATTTTTAATAAATAAAATAAAACACACCTTATTTTTGGGATTTTCGATTTAGTCAAGTCTTTTCAACTTTTAGACTTTTTTCTTTCTTGTTTTTACAAATTATTTCAAAGACCAGAAAATCTGTCTTGATTTCAGGGCGAGGTTGATTTTTGTGCTATGTTTTTTTTTTTAGTGTGCCCAAGTCGACATCGGCGCATGTTTGTTGAGTCGCAAGCAAATGCAAATCAGGCGTGAAGTGCGATTTCGCCTTTGAACATTGACTTTGCCGGCGGCAAGAAGATACGAACTTGTTCGCTCCCGATTCTAGGGCAAAATAGCAACTCGCTATCTGTTCCGGTGTGTTTCGACATTTGCTTAGCAGTCCAGAGTCACAATATTTAACAACCAACGGGTCAGATTGATATGTGGTTAGTTGTAGAAACTGCGTGACGGATCAGAGGCTTCTCAGGTCAGGTGCCACGTTCGCTACAATTCCAAAGAAACTTTTTTTTAGCACATCAGTTCTTATTCTATTATCTTCCAGTTAACAAAATATATAAGCAGATCGAACCTGTACAGATATTTGGCAATGGAGAAAAGTCTAGTAGACATTCAGATGGATCCAGTCTCACCAACGGTTTGACACACGACTGGGGTTTGCATCTCAGGATAACCATGTTCGCTACCTGAACAAGAAACTTACTTGGCCCAAAACACAGGCTGAAACTCAACTGGTGGATGGGACTAAGCTGATCCATATGCTTGTGTTGTGCTCCAACTTAAGTGAGTAATCGAATTCGGCGTGTAGCCGACCTCAGCTCATTGGGCGACGTTTTAGCAGGTTATCACTGTGTCCAGCACAAATACCTATTGAAAACATAAATTAAAAATGATTTTGTTACATTTTGTGAAACAACGACAATTTAAAGTAGCACAAGCATTATAAAATATCAGACTTAGGCTTAGGCTACTCTCCGGTCTGCTTAAAGGACATCATAGACTAAGAAGTCACCTAACTAAACTAGGTATTTATAGCAGCTATTTTTGCAGGTTTTGTAAAAGCGAGGAGGAATTCTCAATGCACATCCTAGCAGAATGTGTCGCTCCAGCCAGGAGAAGATACAGCATCCTGGATATACATGTTATGAGATCCAAGGACATAGAAGCCCTCAACCCAACAAAGATTCTAGCAGTGCCGGCATCCCAATTTATATTATTATATTATAAAATATCACGAAATTCTTCAATAGTGCTCAGGGATGTGCAGAACATTTCTTACTCAAGAAAATTCAACAATTCTCTATTTTTACAAGAATATGTAATAAATATTATTTACAATGTGAATACCAAAATTTGGCTACTCATTTCTCGTAATCTGGCTTATGTATAGCAATAGCGGTCTGCAGATTTATATATCGATAATATAAAATAAAAAATCGTACATACAGTGATTTTTTATTTTTTTAAGAAAAATTAACATTTAAGGTTTCGATTCTGACAAGCCAAAGCAATTAAATAAACTTTACATCGAAAACAAATTAAATCTCTGGCATTCTTGGTTTGGGAACAGTTTGGGAACAGTCTTCAAGTGGAAAAAAGTGTAAGGGATTAATGACTAGATCGATGACACTGATCTGTAATTTTCTTTATGAGATCGAAGATCCACAGCGAAATGACTCAGTCAAACGCATGACACTGAAAAACACTTAATTATACTTTTATATGTATATAAGCAGTGATAAATTGTATTATTAGGTAAAATTTTGATAAATTGTATTATTAAGTAAAATTTAATTTTTCCGAAGATTAAAATGAACGCACTGATCCGAATGGCCGAAAATTATTTGTCGATCGATAAATAAAATTTAAATAAAATTTGTATGTAAAAATATGCAAATTTTAAAAATATATTTTTTTTTGTTTAGAAATAAATAAAATTAGTAAATATTAAAAGAGTAATAAATATAACTATACAAATAATCATTAGCTGTGGCGCAATAAATAAATGCATATTTAACTTCACAACTCAGGACCAAAAACCAAAAGTATTGAATTGAATATCGAGTGCAAAAAAAAGGATCGAATTTTGCTGATGTTTTTGCACACATTCGTAACTCTTTGGGAACTACTAGAAAAAGTCCGGAAATAGAATTTGAGGTCTCTATGAAGTGTCTGCTTGGTGGTAAAAACATAGGTAAATTATTAATTTATATTTCAATTGCAGTGGTTAAAATAACGGTATCAAATCTTGGGTTCTGTTCTCTCTGGTTGTTTTTCTTTGTTTTCCTGTGACAAATAGCAATGTACACCGCCTGGTGACCCCGAAAATTTGGATTAGTGGTTTGAAATGGAGCCAGCACGCGTTGTTTGCCCTCTCAATTAGCGGGTTTGACACCTTTTAATGAAGTGACCGCCGCAAACAACTCAGTCGCAGAAACACAACACATCTTGCGAGCAAATAGCGGTTCAGCAATCGAGTTGCTTTTCTGCTGCCTTTGAAGGCGTACCTTGGCCGTGTCTCTATGTGGATATAACACCCAACACGCCAAAAAAGCAGACAGTGCATTCATTGTATTCCATTGTATCACTAAGCAGACAATACACTGAGGCCTCAAATCGACAAAAGTGTGCATCAGGTTCAGCGTCTCTGGGTCGCATTTGTACACATTCTTAACCCACTTGCTCCTTTAGTTGTACCACAAAATGCTGGGTTTTTCATTTATCATTGGATTTGATATCATTGCGCTTGATATCTATTATTTGTGTAGCTTCTGAGAAGGTCGAACTGTAGAAATGTTGTTTTATTAAAAATTGACACATTATTTATTTTATTTTTATTTTATTTGCTACTATGTTATTGAGAAATTTGTTCTATACTTATAGCTATAGCTATACCTCGTAACGCATTTCCTATCCAATCTCATCAGGTATGCCTACTATATTGAAGTAATATATAGTATTAATAACATAGATCGATTTTTAAATGTCTAGTAAAATTTAAGTAAAATTTAAATGATCTCCTCTTAAATGTGATTTCGGAGAGTATCCGTATTTTATTTACTGTTCCATTTAGGCACGATATAGAATGGTAAGCATTTCAACATAAAAGCCCGGTGCTCAAATCAAGGTAGTTGCCGAGAATTGACTCACACTGAAAAAACATAAATTTCCGAAATTTTACCATAATAAATACAGAAGGAGACACATAGTTAAGTCAGGTTACGAAACAGTTTTGTGTACTTCAAGAAGCAATTACATGTGAATGTAAGAATATTTGAATATTGAAGAGTTGCCTATTAACTTGGGGTTTGCGACCTGCTTTTATTCAAATTTGTACTAATTTGTCGTTTTGGGAATCTTTATTCAACTTAGTAAAAGATCTGATTGGTTTCATTTTTGGCCTTAAAGTTTAGTTGTGTTAGAGGAATCACGTAAGTTATTTCATTGGTTTTGGTTGTAAATGTGTCACAGCTGCTCCAACTCCATTTACTCTTTTCAAATTAATTAATTTTGAAAACTAAATTTGCTTCACTCTATTGTTTTTTGATGATAGGCAATAATCTGGTCTACAATTCGGAGGAAGACTTATTCAAGCCTAAGTCGTTGACGTTAGATTCAATTAACTTTTTAGTGGAATTTATTGAATATCTCAATATATATGCATATTATTTGACAGATTTATGTCGTTCAAAAATCTGGTTATTTTATACTCGACAAGCAGGTATACAAATTGTTGTTAAGAAATCGTGTGCAAGGTTATCAATATAAACCTTTAAGTTTAATAATCAGTGCGAGCAGCTAATTTATTTTGGAATTGCTTTGTTTCGGAATCTGCCCATAAAATATTCCACTAGTTTTTGAAATTTATTGGAAAACTAGAAAACTGTTGTTTTGAATATAATTTCTAAATATAAGAAGAAGAAAAAATAATAAAGAAGCTTCTGCTATTTTGCACAACTACAAACATATTTTAATATGAGATAAATGAACCCAATCAGATCTTTTAGGAATAGAATTCTTTATGAATTACAGGATTCTGAAAATAGACATCGTCAGTTCTTTCAAATTAAAGTATATGAATTTATAAATTTTAAATGACTCTATTAAAGGAATGAAATCAGTCTACAATACAAAAACAAAACCCACACTGAAAACTAAACATCATTTGTCATTCTATAAAAATGTATCCTGGAATTAAGAAAATAAAATTAGGAAAGAAGGTGAGACAGAAACTTCCGTTTAAGAAATATACTTTCTGAATAAAAAGTTGACTTATCCTTGCTGTAAAAAATATGGCGGTTTTCGGAAATTTTGGAAGATTGTCTTCTGTGTGCAACAGAAAACTGAGCCTGGTCCTGGTGCAGATTCTAAACAGAGGCAAACACAGGTTCAATAAACTTTGATAAGCTGGTATTGGAATGTGAAAAATGTTCAGGATTTTCAACTAGTTTTTAATTTTGATTTTATTTGATGTGCTTGAAGTGACTTTATGGTCAAGATATTGCAGGTGCCGCAAAATAACTGTTGTTTGTCTATGTTCAATGTGCAACTTGGCGATTGCCGGAACTTTCATTTTCATTGTTAATGGTAGTCATTTATTTATTTTATTTTGCAGTAGTTCTAAGATGGACACAATTTGGCAGACGTTCACTTTTCACAAAAAAGCCCAAAATGTATATATCCAATATATACATATATATGTATATATATATATATGTATATATATATATTTAAGAATAAAACGGAGTTTGCGCATTGTAAAAGGCGTTCGTCAATTGCTATTGATTTTTGGCAGTAGAGTCGACCACGTCCTGCTACACTGAACTACAGGTTCAAGGGGCACGAATGGCGCACTGCGCAATGGTCGATGGATGGATGATTGATAACGGTACCGAGGATACCGAATAGGGGAGGATACGAACGGGGGTTGGCTTTGGCGATGTCGCGAGTGCGAATTAATGTATTTGGAGCGAGTTTGCAACCCCCAAATTGCCGATTCATCGAACTTAAATGCGATATCTGCTTTGTCGGCTATCTGTCTCGGTGTGTGTGCGTGTGTGTGTGTGTTGGTGTGTGGGTAAATAAGTCAGGAGCATGCAAGATATATAGCACCGTCATATATCTAAGCATTGCCTTCCCCCAGCTCTTTGTTTATTTGTTTATCTACTATTTACGAGCCCGTGTGGCAAGTCTCTGTGTCTGTGTCTGTGTCTGTGTCTGTCTCTGCCTCCGCCTCTGCCTCAGTCTCCGCTTGGCTTGCCAATATACGACGCATGCTCTTCGCACTGCTGTCGTCGGTTTCGTCACGGTCGCTTTGTTGCTGTTACTTATTGGTATTGGTATTCGTGGTGGAAGTGGACGAAGCTATCGGTATCACTGTCCCCTAACTGAGACTCCGACTGGGACTGGGTCTGGGACTGGGACAGGCACTGTGACTCTTGGCGTTGCAGTTGGCATCGGCGTCGTTTTGTTTTAGTTGTATTGTATTGGTGGTGTGTGTGTGATTTAATTCCTGGAATCTAACAGCTATTCACACCCAGCAGAAAAGTCGCACATCGCATTCACATTTCGAGCGTTTCCCGATGACGTTCCGTTCCGTTCCGCACATCGCATAACTCCAACTGGAACTGGCTTTTGCCCACTTGGCCGACGGCGCGCTCTTTTCCGAAAGTGTTAAAACAATAAACCAACAGTAATAACAGTAACAACAATTATAACCATAAAAACGACAGTAACCGACGCTCAAAAAACACAACAACAACAACAAAATACACTATTCTGTTCAACTCGAATAAGTATTAAACGACCGTCCTCCGCCGTAGTCATAATTTTTGAATACGAATACAAAATACAAATCCAAATAGAATTTGTGGGTTAGGAGCACATCGACGGTATCGGGTTGACATTTAACCACGCGATCTCATCTGGCTTTGTTTACGGTTAGTGGTCAATGGCCAATTAACAGTTGTTTATCACCCATCGCGTTGGGCGCCGCCAAAAACCGGAAGCTCCGCACTTTGGTATTTATTCAAGCCGGCAGCTTAAGTGTTTCTCCGCAGAGTGAATCCGCCATCCCGTATATTATGTGATTAAGTGGCGACTGCAGAGTCAAGTCAACTGCCATGCGGATTGGCTACCGTCCTCAACGATGACTGCAAATTACACCTGCTCGCAATAATTCCAATTTTGACACTCACTCGGTAAGTGACAAGATGAAAAATTCAAATAAACAACAATAAACAAATTAAGTGATCCCAAGAGGAATGTAACAAGTGCTTTGTGTTTGCTAACCTTTGTTGGAATCATTTATATATATATTAAATTGATTCCAGATAAATTTGTTATTGCCAGAAAACCTCACTATTTTATTTTTTTCTCAAAAAAATAATTCAAATCCCGTCGGGATTCATTTTCATGACAGATTCAAATTGTCATGTTGACCTTGAAACATGCTTAACGTATGTAATTAACTGAGTAACAAATTTAAATTTACATTTTTGAACACATTGAAAATCCATATGACGTCCCATAGCTTTCAAAAGTAAAAGATAAGTTAAAGATGTTGATAATCTTTATCTATGTATTCTTATTAGGCTTTAATACAAATTCAAGTTCCAAAAAATTAATATATGAAATAGTTTACAAGTCAAACGGCTCTAATTCACTTTCGAAGACAATTAATAAAAAAAGTGTAGTAAAAATGAAAAAAAATATTGTATTTACAGCATAATCTGTTCTAGAAACTTAAGATTTTTATTAATTGTGGAACATGAGTTAGCCGTAGCATATTCGCAAATTTTTCCTATTTTATTTACAAATCATGCTTCTCTTTTGTCGGGCATTACTCTATTTTATGTCTTTTGCTAAATTGCAATAAAAATCATAATATCCCCATTTCTAAATATAATACTTTATTCATAGATAGCTACCATTTTTAATGTGTTAATTTATATCGAAAATAAATATGTTAAAAATTAAGAAAACAATAGATTTTATTAAAAATGCAATTAAAATGTATTTTGTGTATTTATATGTATGTATTTATGTATGTGGACGTGGGTAAATCTATCTTAAAGTCGAGCACCATCCAATTTACAATTTCGCCTCATATCCGTGTAATGTGTAAAGTGTAAGTTGTGGAAAACCAAATAAAAAATGTGCTGGATTTGATTCATTTTTGGTAAAATGATAACATAAATTTGGCAAACTTAAACGGTTTTAGTTCAAGAACTCGTTTGACTGGCCGATATTATAAATTGTCTGCCATGGATATATCGGACTCGGTGTTTGATACGGAGCTCTAGTTAGTTTATCATGCGGCTGGGACGGATTCTTCAATACGAAAGAACGGTATGTTGAGTATCATATATCCTTGAAGACCGGAGTTAATTTTTATTCCGTATTAAAAGATATTATTGAATATTCTACATTTGTGTATATTTATTATATGGGCTTTGTCTATAAGATATAGTAGACCGTCTTATATATCTTGTCAAATGGGGTGAACAAAAGAACTCACAATTTTCATAAATTTGGTTTGGAAAAATAATGTTCAGACGAGAATAAATCTTTAAACTTTTTGTTTCTACGCCAACTATATGACGCAGTGGCTTATTGATCATTAAACTTTAAGGCTGAGAGAATTCTGATCATATAAGCAAATAGGGTAGACGCTTCAAAGGTCATGGATATATAGAGACAATTAATTGAGCTAATCATGAATATGCTTACTTTATGGGGTTGGAGACGTGTGTTTGAATGCGTTAAAAATTGTTGCAAAATTTATAAAACAAAATTATTTTTCTAGGGTATTAAATCAAAAAAGTGCAGTAATATAATTATTCTCTACTAAAGCACATTCTTTTGAAAATGTATTCTTATCTAAATAAAGACCTAATAAATAAAACATTCTACACTAGTTAACAATCTAGAAACAAATGCATATTAAAATCCTACAATTTCTGATAACAAATTTTGTTATAACGCTTTCAATGAAACGAAAAAAACTAGAATTGCTTAAGTTCTTCAGTAATCGGTGTGATTATTATTATAATTTGCATTGATGCAATGTGGCGTCTTTTGATCTTTCTTGTTCTTACAATTCAATTATCCTGAATCATAATAAAGATATTCGAAATACCCAAGCTTTAAAATGATTGCGAAAATATGGCGGTTTTCCAAAGTTTTCCTCTTGTATTGCTGACTGCAAAAAGCAACTCAGCAAAAAATATCTACTTCATTTTCGAAATTCTCCGTCTTTTTGTCGCCAATGGTTACTCACCTTACTATTCAGAAAGTGGCTTATAAATTCGCATAAATTCATATAAATTAATGTGAGGAAACTAACTAACTAACAAAGCAAACTGGCCTATAATATAAAAACCGAGGTTTTGAGTTTATAGTTCATAAATATAAATTATTTCTAAAATCAAGAACATCTGTCAAGTTTTCAAGTGGTTTTCATTTTATGGTAATTTTTTTAAATTCAAACCTATTTTTTTTTTTTAATTTCACACACAAGTGTATTAATATTGACAAACTTTGAATTTACTGAATCATTGATTCTATCTATCAGATGCAAATTTTTACCAAAAAATGCAAAGAAGTCTTGATCCAAGATTCGCTTGATGACGTGGAAATGGTTCATGTGTACTTGGATATATTTTTCGCAGTTCAGTCTTTAGTCGAACATTGAATTTATGGAGAGAGGAAAGCTTCATCTCTCCCTTCTAAGCCCATATCGTTCCCCATCTTGCTGCGTTGCTTTGCAACATTCTGTCCCTTTTTCTGTCTTTTGGCAAGAAATGAAGACAAACTGCTGCGCTTTTAAGGGACAAAGTTAACAGTTTCAGTATTTTATCGCATTTTAAGTCAACGCGGCTATTCGAGCTGCGTGTCACAATTCTGGCAATCTGGCCACTCCATCCACATTGCCTATCATAAAAAACGCTTCCTGTCTTCAATTCAACCAAGAGCGCTTTATGGCTATGGCGATAAAAGGCGCCCGGGTGCGTTGTGTTTTGCTGCGTTGTGTGATTTGTTCCCACGGCATACGCCTTACGGCATACTGCATCCGGATAGAGACGATTAAAGAGATCACGTACGGCCGTAACACACATTGAAACAGATAATGGCAAATGGTAAATGGCAAATGGCAAATGGCAAATGGCCAACGGCAAATGGGAAATGGAATGGCGGCACTTAAGGGCTGCTGCTGTTTCATCTCCAGCTTCTGCTTCTGCTTCTGCTGCTGCCTAATCCCGTTGTACAAAATGGAGCCACGCGCTGACAACCCTCAAACGCATATTGCGCTTCACATTCTCCATCCACCAACAGCGGTAAACGCAATACAAACACTCGCACACACACACAGACACAGACACCAACACACACACTCGCATTTGCACAATGTTGTAGCTCAGAGATAAGGGTTCAGTGTTTGTGGGCGTGTCTTGCTGCGTGGGAATATGAATGTTGTGTGTATGTGTATTTGTTGCGTATGTGTCTGCAATGGCGTGCCATAGACAGCAGGGTTGCCAGACGGACAAACAAGTATATATGCAATGAATCAATATGAATTGTAGGTGGCGTTTGTATACCCTTATGTGGAATATTTTAATTTTATAAATAAATTGCTTTTAGATACTCAGTAAATATTTTATCTTAAAAATGTATCAGTATTAGTTTTTACAAAAATTAAAATATAAATTGGAGCAAATGTTTAAATTTTCTCAGAAATAGTTTAATAACTGTACGCATCTTTCGACAGTTGACAGATGCGCAAAAAAGTGTTCTGAAATATATCGTGTGTACGTGTTAATTTTTATTCAAATTAAAATTTTATCTCCGATACAGCATGTATTTTTAAAGTAAAAATTACATACAAGGGCTGCCGGAAAGTCAAACAAGTAAGAATAAATATCAATATTTATAAAAGCTGCCATTGTATTTATTTAATCGTTATATAAATAAATTGATATTCGTTTTTATATTGTAAGGGGCGTGTCAACCTAAAATTTTATGCCGCGAGAATATTTTATTAATTTGTAATTAAACAACCAACCAAATTAGGGTACTCACAACGAAATTTCATTATAATAGTAATACTTTAATAAGAACGAATGCTGTTTATTTCTTAGATTTGGTATCTTAGTAAATTCTGTATTTGGTATTTAAAAAGATTCTTAAGTACAAAACATATTAAGTCTAGCAGAATGTTATTCTGTTATTACAGTTCTGTTAACATTGGAACAGTGTAATGAACAATAGGTGTCGCTGTTGTTGCTATAAAAACGGGGACTTAACGAAAAGTACATTCTTCTGTTTTCGCAGAAATATACGAAAGGTTCGTTAAGTGTGGAGCAAGCAGCATGCGTGTGGAGTAAAACCATTATCAAGTAATGTTAAGTATTGCATTCTGTTATAAGAGTCACACGCAGAGAGTAAATTATAAGAGTTGAGAATGCAAGTATAAGTGGGCGGAGCCTATTCCCATAATGGCTGCCAAAAGTTGTTAAACAGGAGTCGTCTACACAGAGAGAAGTGCTACAAAAATATGCAAAATATTTTAATGAACAAATTTTTTTTTTTTTTAATTTTGGAAGAGCAAAGCATAAATACGTATTTATTAAAGTGAGCACATATTAATGTTTTTATATACATGTTTGTATTTACATATATGAATTTTTTAAATTTGCAAAATGTATTATTATTTAAATTGCTTATCTCAGTTTTCCATTATCCGTTCTATTGATGCAAGATGTATATAATTGTGCCGGAACAATCAGTCTAAGCTAAGAAATATATGTATATACATTGCGATTCGAGAGTTGTCAAAAAGTTAACAGTATGCCGGATTTGTCACTGTATAATGCCACATTTTGAAATACTAAATTATTAATTTGCCTATAATCACATCATAAGGTTACCACTGAAATAATCGGTATACAACAGGTCTTCGTTTATTTCAAAATTTATTTTTATCCATAATTTTACATATGTATGTTGAATACATTTTGGTCGCTCCATAATTTGATCTTTTTGCAGTTGAGATTCTTTAATTCACTGCCACAATATTATACTTATAGAGATTTATAGTTAAACAAATACTAAAAAAAAGTAGATAAAATTTAGTGAAGAAGAATATAAAAGATATTCTTGATTTGTACCAAAAGCCGCTTTTATATACAATAAGTCCATTAATTATATCTGTTTAAATTTTATTTAATACACACAAAACCTACGAAGATTAAACTGCATAAATTGCATTTAATATAATTAGATTCAATTTGAAATGAATAGTTATCATGTATTTTAATATTATTATTGTTATTAGTTTGACTTATTGTGCCCACTTCTGAGCCAATAATAATTCAGACGCGATTCATGCATTTTATTTAAGCTTTGAGGATTCCTCTTCATTGCCACAAATTCGGCAGATTTCTCATATAATTATATCTATTTTAGCTATGTCTGTCAACAGTCTTTTCTTTCCATTTATATTGCATACTGAAATCGTTTATTATAGCTATCTAAAAGATATTTGCACTGTCTTAGACCTGCTGCCCAGTAAATAATTATTTTTAAATATTCAAATATACAAATGTATTAATGTATGTGCGTATTAAAATGCCATCAATTGCTTGAAGCTATTTTGCTGAGTCGGATGCAAATACCATGACCTCTAAGCTTATAAAAAACAAATTTTGTTTAGTCCAAATACCTTAACAAATTTCAAACATAATTTGGTATGAAATTAGATAACAATTTTAATAATTACTAATCTTTTTTGTTCGACCTGGCACAAGGTATGCATACAAGATTATATAAAACTTTGGCTCAAAGCATTATTGCTAACCGATTTGGCTTAAGTTGCAGAACTGGGAGAGGTTTTAGAAAATTTAAAAAAACGTACTCCTTTTCAAAAGACACCCGACATCATTATCCTCAATACAGGAATGTATGTAAATAAACAGGATATTTGTTACACTGGACATTATTTGATGGCGGCCTTGACAAATATTATGTGTTCCATTTGTAACTGGAAAACTAGACAATTATCGGAAACTATTGTGCCTCTAATGTTGCGTAAGAAAGGATGCGGGGCCTAACCTTGAAAGATTTCTAAATGCATTTAGCAAAATGAAAAGAGTTAAGGGGATGCACATAAAAAGTGTCGGCACACCAAGGTCAAAGGCCAGAGCCATTTAGCCTTTGAGCCTTTTGCTGCAGCAGTTGCAGCAGATCGCAAGATGCAAATCAGTGCCACTTTCGGGTTGAACGGTGCGCAACATGTGTTCCGTCTTCTGGATCGGTTTAAATTACGAGTGCGGGAGCGAAGCTTAAAAAGTGTGTTCAAGTCTCCTTTAAAAAGGAGTGTTTCCTTACGAATGTTGGCGGCAATAAAAGCACGGCGCGATTATTCTGCATTTAAGTGTCCGCTTCTGCTCAGCCGATTGCGAAATCTAAGCGAAATTAGAGCGACATCGCCATCGTAAATCCAAATCGCCCGTCTGGCTGGTCCGGAGTCCGTATACGTGAACTCGTAAAAGGACATGGACACGGACACGGACACGGACGCGGACACGGCTCGGCCACTGCGTTGCATTAAAAGCTGCTTCACTCCAGGCGAATGTCTAAAACTGTATTTCTTACAATGTTGAAGCTGCCAAACAAATGCGGAGAAATAAAGACAACGAAAACGAAACGCAGATAATTTATTGCCAACAATGGAGTTTCAAAAAAAAAGAAAGAAAACAAAAAAAAAAACAGAAAAAAATGTCAATTTCGGTTTTATGGCATCAAATGTTTGAGAAGCTTATGTGGATTGCTGTCACAAAGTGGATTTCGAGTTCGTTTCCCGCTCCCGCTACCCCCTGGCGAATTTATTTCTCCTGACTGTGCGCTTAACCCATGTATGTAGATATATATACATATAAATATGTGTGTCTGTATGTATTTCGTTGGCTATAGCAATTTTGTTTACTTTGTCGTTGATTTTTAAATAGCTCAGGACGTTTTGGCAGCTTTGCAATTATTTTCGTATTGGAATGAAAGCAATTAATTTATTTCTCTTTTTTTTACAATGAGATAATTTAATTTATTCCTTATATCTTCTTTTTTTAATGAAAGAAATTTATTTATTTGTAATTTCTGTTTGATTTTTTGTCATCCCAAACTTTATATTGTTTTATTTTATTTTGCAACTCAGGCACGATTAGACATCTGCGACCCTATGGATTATTAACTTAACTAATATAATATTATATTTATTACAAGTATATTTTGACAACCGATATCGGATTGTATCGGTGTAGCCTTTACTCTTACTTGTATTTTGGTTTTTTTTAACGTTTTTTTACTCTTATGACGCTGTCATAAAAAACATTGATTATTTATTTAATTTTATTTACTAAACTATAAATTTTTAAAGCGATTTTTAAATAATAGAGTGATTAAATTTAAATTTAAAAAAATATTAAAAACAATAATAATATTGAAAACAGTCAAACATTTATGCAACGATTGGGAAAAAACGAAAAAAATCAAACAAAATAGCAAACTTACTATTAGGAAAAGTAAAATTTTCAGATTGGCGAAAGACTAATAGAAAGAGTGAGAGAACATATAAATAAAGGATAAGCAAATCTCGCTTAGAAAAATTCTGAAAAAATACTATTTGTATTTATAAGGTATCTTAACTAAACTCTCCTCTTTTTATTTTCGTATAATATTTATATAAATATTGGGCTACTAATCGTATAGAAACTATCAGTCGAAAGAAGAGCGGTTAGAATTGACTTTGTTTTCCAAACTGTCAAGTTGTTCTTGAATTTGGCAAACAAAAATATACATTTATTTTAAAAGTGAAAGAAGCATGACGAACTGCTGAAAGAATCTTCTTGTTGGTTTCTGTGTGTAGTCAAAATGCTCCATAATTTGATTAATTTTGTTAGAAGAAGTTAGCTCGCGACAGCAAATTTAGTTTGGAAAAACGACTTTCAGAAAATGTACAAAAAACACTTTGCTGGGGGGGTTCGTCAGAGGTGGAAGCGGCTATCAAATGTGATTAGGGATCGTGCTGTGCATTTTCTTTGTTGTGCTTCCCGTGGATGGTCATATACTGGGTACGATTTAATGGCGGATCAATGGGATTTATATAATGAGCCTGGGGTGGACTCCATAAAATGATGCTACACACTTAATGCCACTCCGCCATTTTCTTTTAACTTGACTCAAATGAGCCGAACCAAAGCCAACCAAAGCAAACCCGAACCCGAACCCAAAGTCACAGCCAAAACGAAATGAAACGAAATACAGAAATGAAAAGAAATCTGATATCATTCGGAGTCCGTAAAAAAAGGGAACCCGCGTCTTTTATGTGAAACGCGCCGAGATTGTGAAGCAGATTTAACCATTTTGGATACAGTGTTTTTTGTCGTTGGTTTTTTTTTTCTTTTTTCATCTTCTGGTTTTCTTTGCTCTTTGCTCAGCCATCGCTAAGTCTCAGTCCCGGTCCCAGTCGCAGTCCGAGTGGCAGTCGCAGTACCCATTCCAGTCCCAGTCCCAGTCCCAGACCCAGACTCAGTCCCAATCACCAGCCTCTGACCACCGAGAGGTTGCTGGCCTTTGTTGCTGTACTTTTTAACAAGTTTTATGGGTTGTCATGTGTCAAATGGAAATGGGAATTTATGTGTTTGTAATTGAACGCATGCCGCGAGCTGTGTGTGTAGTTCAGAGGACGGCAACAAATCCCAAATTCGAGTAATGACGACTTCTAGACCGCTAAAGCGCCTATTCCCATGCCCCGATCCCAGCAACCTACGCGGCCATCTTGGAGCCCAGAACATGATCCGCATTATGCTGGTGCCGCAACCACAGCATTTACATAAATTATACTCTTTTTGGGTATCTTGGCCACCTCTGCCCATCCGACAGTTTACCTGCCAGCGCAGGCGCTCGGATTTGAGTTGAGGTTGTGGTTGGGTTGTCGTTGGGCATATTTCGAAAGGCCTGTTTTTTCAGCAAATGGAAGCTTATTAACCATATTTTTATTTCAATCAATAAATAAACGTTTATTCATATGAAGAACTAATACTGCAAATTGATTTATTCCACAAAATAAATAGAAACAAAAAATAATTTATCTGTTATTCATTTCCATTTGCTTCTTGATATTGGAATTTAAATTAAATTTCCTAGCGTTCATCACAAATTAGTCAGCAATTAACATAAATATAATTAAACCTAAACGAATATTGGCTATTCCAATTCTGCTACGTAAAGTATACAGATTCCAGATTCGGGTAATTCTATCAACTAAACAGAACATTGAGAGCACCATAACTCCCTAATTAATTGTGACACAAAATTGCCAATACAATTTTTATGGGTTTCAGGATATCAAATATATGTAGGTATATATGTTCTGCAAGTGCCTTTAGCACCCTCCGAATATGACCTGGTAATGCAAATCACAACATAGTTGTCTTAATTGTAGATGAAACACTCTTTATTCAAGTGATGATTTGTTGACGCTTTTATGAAATCAGCAATCAAATTTGGTTAATGTCTCAATTACTTCAAAAACCACAATCATAAATTAGTTTAGTGAACAGGCATCCCATTCCAAGAGGTAGAAATTTGTTTATATTTAGTCTCCATAACTGAGGCCCAGGCCTAATAAAATATTCAGCCCGTTCGCCTTGAAATATAGTTGAAAAGGGGTGGTTCGGTTCCAGTCGATTGAGTGGCACTTGCCATTTGCCACAAACCACATCGACACCAAATGAAGCAGTAGCAAAATCCAACTCGAGTCTATGACGAGCTGAAGTAAAAGACACAGCAACCGCTGAAGCTCGATGGTAAAAATTGTTATGGTCAATTAAACAAACTAATTATGGCTGATTTGCCTCTTAAGCTGATTTCGGATCTTTAAAGCTATCCAATTTAGTCGGTTTTTCTCATGATACAATCAGAAACAATCAATTCAAGATAAGATATTCAAAAAAAAAATTCGAGTAAACTTATTTTGTGCATGTCAAAAAATGATTGCGTGTTTTGGAAAATATAGAATTTCCCTTCATGTTTCTTACACGTTCCCCAAGATATTTACATAATTCAATAAAGTTATGTTAATCATGATATAGAGCAAAAAAATATGTGGTTGATTAATTTGCAGTCGGGTTCAGGGTATCTCCTTGTCGAGCTCTCCCGATTGGAGCGTTTTACTTATTCGTAATGGATCAGGGGATAAGAATTGGATAAGAAATGTAGGCATCTTCAGCCAGCATTGTCAATTATGCAAATCGATAACTTCTTCCCGTTCCCTTTTAATTTTATAGCTTTATCAAAATTTTCGTCTAGCATATTTCACATTTTGTATACCTTCCTCGATCTCTTTGAATTCGAAAAGCACTTTTTTATAATTTCTTATATTCACACATATTAATCTACATTTTTGTTTACAAGCTTTAAATAGATTGGAATTTTCTTTCATGACGCTTACTTCTTTTCAACCAATTTAAAATAAATAAAATACTTTGTAACTGGCAGATCGATTTTAGTTTTAATCAAATTTCGTTAAATTTAATGTAATTTTTTAAATGAAATATTTTTGAGATTGTTGCAGAAATTATTTAATTAGTAAAACGGATCTTAATTCTGATTTGCAAATCAATTTTAATTTTAATCATATTTTGTTAAATTCAATGATTCATTTTTTTCTGAGCAGATCATAGACTAAGTGCCACTCTGTATTTTTTATCAACAAATTATTCGATGCGTTTGCGGCATGGTAAACACCAGAAGGAGATTGCACCACCATCATATCATATCATATCATAATTTTCATGACTTCTTCATCCCTTCCGCCTCCGCCTCATTTCATTCGCCATCTTTGTTGTCAGCCTCAATTTTTTACACTGATGAAGCCGATGAAGTTGTGCATCTTTTTAATGCCTTTGTTGCAAAAATGTCGAAGGCGGAAATTACATTTTTTTGGTAACATTAAAATGGGAAGCAGACAGCTGATGCCAAATTCATCTCTTGAATATAGCAACTTTTCTTGCGTGTTCAACATACAAGGCGAGCAGCAAAAAAAAAGAAAAGAAGAAAAGCAAATTATAATAAAATCTTTACATTTTATGGACCTCTTTAAAAAAAAAGTAATTTGAATACGTTATTTTATGTTTATATACATAAGGAATAAAGTCACAGCCATAAATAACAAAATTTCTCTAATAAGTGTGAATGTCAGTCCTTAAATACATATATCCATAGACTTGTAGACTTTAAATTTTGACACATAAATAAAATATAATTTAATAAATATAAACTAGATAAATCTCCTTTAATGCATTTAATATAATATTAAAGCAACAAAAATGTGAAAACCGGGAGAATATTGAAAACTCGATTAAAAAATGTTATAGAGAAGGTTCCTAATAATCTTCCTTCTAGGTTCGGTAACTGTAGCTCTTAAATTGCGGGAGATAAGTGCATTTATCGATTTTTGTGGGCGGGAGTGGGCGTTGTCCGAAATTTTTTTCCAGATATTTGAATACTAGCAATATACTTTTCAAATTTTGTGACTTAACCTTTCATATTGCTTGAGATATATGGTCTTATCGATTTTCACCAACAGGCGTATCAGTTTAGGTAGGCGGAGTGGGCGTGGCCATCCAATTTTTAATCGATCTCTTAGGGAAGTTACAAGTAACATACTTTCACAATTTTGTGCCTCTACCTTACAAATTATGGAATATATGCGCATTTAAGGTTTCTAAGGCCGAAGTCGGCATATGGGCATAGGTAGATCAATCGTACATTTAAAGTTGAAAACCTGATTTTGGGTCGGAATACAAGTCAATGTTATAGTCCGAAAATCGGCATATGGGCATAAGTCGAACCTTCAAAATGCCAGAACTTTGTCAAAACTCAACGCATTTTCAAAAGCAATGCTTTTTTAGACATTGTTTGGTCTCTAGATCAATCGTACATTTAAAGTTGAAAACGTGATTTTGGGTCGGAACATAAGTGAAAATTATAGTCCGAAAATCGGGATATGGAAGATATGCGTATTTTGTTACAAATAATATATATGTATATATATATTTGTATCGTTATTGACAAAATATATTCAAGGATTTTAATTGTACGAGAACAATTTAGATGACTTTCCTGAGAATCGAAACTGATCGCATCGACTGCTAAAAGTTGACTGACTTTGTTTTTTTATATTCACAATAAAAACGTATTTTTTATGCAAGAATTTTTAAATTTAATTTCGATATTTAATGATAATAACTTAAGCTTTATTTGTTATTTGCGAATATCGAAAAAAACAGCAAAAATGTTGAGTTTTTGCCAGACTTGAAGTGCCTCCGGTTATGTGCAGTTGTTCGCGAGTAAATTGCGGCTTTTTAATCATAGAAAAACTCGCACCCAAATTCGCGAGTTCTCGTGTTTGCCAGTGTGTGTGTGTGTATTTTTCTGTATCTGGGTGTGCACATAAATAAACACAAATGGCAACCGAAGAAAATGAGAGCCAAGCCTTGCAACCGCTGCCAGCGCCAGCAGATGCCATAAATTGCGCCTGTCACTGTCTTAATGGGGCGGCTGTCCTAAATTTATGCCACAATCAGCAGCACACAACGAGGAGCGGACACCAATGGCCAAGAGCGCCCAAACTCCGTTTTTTTTTTTCATTTTGCCACAGTCCAAAGTCCGCAGTCCGCAGTCCGCAATCCAAAACCCACACCCTTCTGTGTGTCCTGCGGTGGCAGCACAACTAAAAGAAAAACTGGAAAGAAAGGCTAACTTGGCCACACCGGAGATTATTTACTCTGCAGATCGAAGTCTATTTCTCCTAGACCAACAAAAATGGTCTTAAAATATAAAGGTTTTTTTTATTTTATTTTTTATAAGAAATTATAAAATTGTAATTTTCGTATGAATTTGTAAGCTACCGGAAGGCAGCTTATGTGAAATAATAAAATACCAATATAAATCGGAATAAGCTAATAGTTATAATATGCTGGAAATAACACATAATTTTTCCAAATTGTATAAAAATTTTCACTAAAATTAAGAAAGGCATAAATAATTTTATTTTACCAAGAAACTACCTCCAGTTTTAGAAAAGTTAAATTATAATTATAATGTAATATAAAAATTAAATATAATTATTATTTAAATATATGATAATTTTTTAAAGATTCTGGTAAATTTTGTTCTCAGTTATTCTATTATAGCCTTTTAAATTTGCCCTCAGTTTCATTAAGTTAGTATTTTACCTTGCTGACATATAGACAGGCTTGTGTTGCTGACCATGAATATATATATATATATATATATATATATAGAATCCGTTACACATTTAATGACAAAATGAGAATACCCTCTGTTAGGTTACAGCAACGATAATTTATAAGTCGTAAAATGTTTGCTGGCTTCTTAGACGGCGCTTGGCGATGAAAACGCCACGAAAATGGAATGCGAAAATGTGTAGGACAATTTCCTAAATGTATCGCATTTGCCATCCGATTAGCAGCCGTTGCTTTGCCGTCTTTTGGTAGTCGAAACACGAAACAGTGGCGACTTCGACACACCCGCCCTGCCACCTTGCCACACACATCAGTTGCCAGTTGCCAGTTGCCAGTTGCCAGCTCCTGGCCTACCATTGTCGCAAGATGGCCGACGTTGGCCATGTCTCGAGGGTTGCCGCTGAGGGAGTTTTGTTTGCTGGGCAAAATGCAAGAAATACATATAAAAATAATTGTGAACGACAATTTGATGAAATTGCAAAATATTTTCAAGCTCACTGAATCGAATCGTAAATAATTTGCTCGTCATTTAATTCCGACAAATCAAATTAAATAAGAACTATAACCATAAAAGCGAGAAGCAATTTGCATTTTTCAATCATTTCCGAATTTCGCTAACTTTTCATATCAAGCAGTAAAATAACAAAACTAATTTTTCCTTAATGAATGCAGATTTAAATTCATAAATAAAATATAAATATTACTCATATTATTAAATAATGAACATTATTTAATTATTGAATATTTTTAATTTGAAATTAGGCTTATATGTAATTAAGAAAATAAAAAAAAATTCTGTAGTCGACTGCTGATAATAATGAGATGAATAAAGGAATACTTTTTGGACTATAGCTTAGGTGTTCTTATCCGATATTGATAAAATTGGTCCAGTTGCTCAATAATATGTTAATGTCTATAATATATATATAAATTTTGAAAGGGAGTTCTGTATTCAAAACTGTGGGTTTTAATGCTATCAAAAATCGATATGTATCGATATTCACGAAACGTGGACAGTTATCGAAAAAACTAAATTTGATAACCGCGGGGTATACCGGAACTCATTTTTCAAATTTCTCTGTTTGTTATAGTCTCAAATTGAATTGGCTAATGATGCTGATCATTTATGGAAATATCTTATGGGCCGGAGATACCTCCTCTTGCCTGTTACTTACTTTGCCCAAAACCATTGTAATCGTTTTACCAATTTATGGGTTCAGCGTATAAAAATCAAAACTTTAAACCACCAAAATTAATTTGAATAAAGTTTGTAATAATTAAGGATATTTAAAAACTGGTCATATAGGTTATTAAGTCCATAATTATTATATAGCCATAAATATAAAAAAACAACAATAATACACAAAATATAAATAATTTAATGTTTAGCGTTGAATATAAAAAATAACAATCACAAAATATAAACATTATTATAAATATTATTTTATTTACACACAATTCTCAGTAAAATACAAAAATTCAAATTTGTTGTGCGTGGAGCATCGCTGCAGACGCATTGGGCGCAGAGATGTGGCAGAGAGGTGCACGTGTGGGGCAGAGATTGAGCAGCGATGGGGCAGAGAGGAGCAGAGAGCGGGGAACGAGCAAATCACGAAAGAGAAGCGAGCTGAGCGAGAGCGAGAAAACGAACTGAAAGCTAAGAGATTTCAACTCGCAAAGTGGTGATTTCGAATTTGGCTTATACACACCGAAGGCACTCACTGTGTGCATTGGTGTGCTCGTGTGTGTGTGCGAGTGTGTGTGTGTGTGTGTGTAAGTGAGTGTATACCTCTTTAATGTTGTTGTTCTGGTTTTGGCGCTGGCGTTTTTTACGGTGCGCCGCCCGAGTATTTACCACTTTACAATGGAGTTTTAGTACCCGTGAGTCGTCATTGTCGCCGTCATCATCGCCGCATAAAGTCGAAATTAAAACCGCGGAGTGTCAGCCATTAACCAGTGGAATCGACTCAATCTACACTCGATATAATCGGCCTTCAATCGCACTCTCAAATCAATTTTCAATAATTTAACTGCTTGCGCAATCTAAACAGTATTTAAAAACCCATCAATCAAATCGAAGAGATACTCAATAGTACTCAATAGTGCATTTGCCTGGTTATTAATATATTAATATGCACTCATAAGCCAAACGATTATGTGAAGTGTCTGTTGTGTGTTCCAAATACTGAAATCTGGTCTACATTTGAATAAAATGAAGAAGCTCCGTGGGAGAAGTATTCAAACCTAAGGGGGAATAATACAACTAGCAAATGTTCAACATAGTTTTATCCTTAGAATACAGTGACAACAAAGGTATGTAAAACTAAAATTTAGTTTTTAAACATATTTAAACTCAAGAAATTTAACTCATCAATAATACCCCATACGAATACAATCAATTGAAGTACGCAGCAAATAAACCACATTTAACTTGGCAAAGTTAAGCGACGGAGTCCCAGTGCCCAATCCATAAATTATTGTAATTCTTTACTCAAATACAGCTCAAATTCTAAATAAATAAATAAATACAATGAGAACTAATGTAACTTGAAGTACCTAACTAAATAATATATTTAAAAGTTAAAAACAACATTAAAATCCCCTCTATAAAGGCTTACAAAAATACGAGCACCTAAATTCCAAATTTGGAGTATTTAGCTATATATATATAGTCTCTGGACGAACAGACGGCAGGGGCTAAATCAAATCGACTATTGATGCTGATCAAGAAACACACTTTTGTCTGATTTCATAATATACTTGTCCTACTTTTAATGTGTTAACGATATAAGAAAAGACTTAATTTTAATATGCTATTGTAGGCTTCAGCAATGATATAATATAGTAATTTATATAATTTGTATATTGTTTTTTTAAAAACTTAAAGCCAAGATCTCATTGTTAGACCGATAGTTTCCATCCACTCCAAAGATCAATGATTGCAGACTTAAAATCAAAAACAGGTATAGGATGGGAAGATATAGCTTTAAAGGTCCCCTTCAATGCGGACATCATTTACCGTGATGAAGGCAAGTGAGGACTCTAGCTTTACAATTATAACAAATATCGATATACAAAATTGTGATTATCGATTTTTTAGATTTCCGGTGCATGGGCATCAAATTTTATTTTTAATTTTTAAAGACATTTT
Organism: Drosophila kambysellisi; assembly: GCA_035042185.1. NCBI lineage: Eukaryota > Metazoa > Arthropoda > Insecta > Diptera > Drosophilidae > Drosophila > Drosophila kambysellisi. Next base: position 568,871 of record JAWNLS010000303.1, read on the forward strand.
AAGACTATTTTACTCTAGCTTTAATAATCGCAAATCGATAAATCGTGAACAATCAAAAACATATCTCCCAAAATTGTAAGGTTACAGCCATCAAATTTGGTTAGTAGGTTGTTGGCTATATATACTTCATATTTGGCATATACCACCCTCGGATGTCTATCATTCAATATGATTCTTATCTGCGGGTTATTTTTTGAACAAGGATCCAGGCCAATTGGTGTCGAATGTGATTAAGTCACCTATTCAGAATAGGTATTTAAACTAGCATACTGTGCAGGTTTCACAAAAGAATCCTGAATACTCATCCAATCTGAGTGTGTTGCCTTAGCTAGAAGAAGATGTTGGATCCTAGGGATGCATGTTATGAGATTCTCGCATTCGTGGGGGAGTTAGGATTAATGGAGGAGTTACAGGCTCAGAAAAGGGCGCATAAGATCGCAGTGCCCCAATAATAATAATATTAATTCTATATTAATTGATACATCGGTGATTTGTACTTATTACTAATTATTATATTATTAGATTATCTCACAATATTTTACAAAATATATATTTTTTAACGAAGAATTGTGACTACTTCCTTAAAAATACGATTTTCTTTCTTAATTCCATGATATAATTGCAAGGGAGTTTTTTTTATAAGTATTCAAAATATGCTTTGTTGTTACTTAATATTATTAAAAAATTGAAGGGCAAAATTCATTACTGTTTTCTGAACTCCTAAAAATAGGAATAACATATATAATTTCATTTAAATTTTTGCTATTGTTAAGAAATATATATCCGAAAATAGAAATTTGGAAATTTTAATCTCATGTTTGTATGTTTCTCGAATGTTTATTTATTATTCTTTTAAAACTATACAAATGTTATAGTTCTTAATTCGTTTTACATTTATCGGCGAGAAGTTCCCACAAGTTATTATTTGGATTGCCTCAACGTATCATTAATAACAATAACAAACACACGCCGCCGCTCAGCTGCTGCTGCTTTTGTTGCTGTTGCTTTTGTTGCTGTTGCTTTTGTTGCTGTTGCTTTTGTTGCTACTAATTAGGCAAGACAAACGGCGTTTAGCTAATTACGATTGGGCCAATTGGCACTTATGGCAGGCATTGTGGCTGTTAGCGATCTGGGCGCTGCCATTTACGACTATCTTAATAAACTTAATGCATAATTACAGCAATAAAACAATAAAATTATGAAGCTTTTGGGCCACAAACGAAAAATGAGACAAAACAACCAGCGGACAATGGCCATAAATATTTACAGCCCAGAAAACACTTGCTCAAATTAAGTACTCGTTAAATGGATATTGAAAAGCGACCCAGAGCAAACAGCAAACCAGAAACCGCACAAATTGATAAAAATATAAATAAAGTGGGTTTGCGTTCCAGCAGACATCTTGGAGTCCAGCTTTTGGTTTTTTAATTGCCATGAAAATAATGCAATCTGATTTGCATTTGACTTGATCTTCAAGCGAAAAAACTTTTAAGCCAGAAGCGGGGCTGTATTTTTTGAGTTGTTGGTTATTTTTATGACAAAAAAACACAAATACGAACAGAAATATGCAGTTTTTGTTCCCCCAAATTCGAAGATGTCGTTGGGGCGCAGTAATTTCGAATGATTAACTTTCGGATTTTGTAAAATTATAATGGATCCCCTGAATGCGTATGCGGGTGGTAGTTGGGTGTGTGTGTGTGCTGGTGTGTGTGCGGGTGTGCCTGCTTTTGCAAATGGCGTCTTTCACCCTCATCCACAGGGCCCCACTGGCAAATGAATTAAGGCAGTAAAATATTCAAACAAATACAATGAGAGTTGCTCCCCTGCCCCTTTTTGGGGGGCTTTCAGCTTCCTTCAGTGCTTCCGACGCCAGAAGGGAAGCTCGTAAAAAGGGGGAAATATCCATTAAGTTTGCAACCCCCGAAAATAAGCGAAACGGAATCTGCATTAGCATGCTACCAAAATTAAGTTGCCCATAAGCAGACACACGTCAATTTTATATGTGCGTGTATACATACATATATATTTGTATGTTTGTATAAGTGTAATATGTAATTTATTAGTTATACGACACCAGCATACATCCAAAAATATTAAGCTCCGCGTGGGCCGTAAGGTTATCAGCGATGAGGGGCTCCTTTTCATTATTCCTAGGTAGATTACATGATTCTATTTTATTTTTATTTTTTAACTGGTAAATTGGTATTTTAAAAAAAAAGTTAATGTAATAATTGCATATCAATATTACATATATTTCAAGAAAAAATTAAATTCATTATTATAAGTTATTATGATTGATTTTTGTTATAAGAGTTTAAAAATGAGTTATTATATTGATATTGATATTTTTTAAATTATTCTTTCCTCGTAAAATATTTAGGAAACAAGAACTTAGATAAATTTTATTTTTAAATAAATAAATAATAAAAATTAAAAATGTTTTTGGAAAGATCAGTTTGAAAAATTTTTAATTTTAAATTTTTTTCATACCTCGATTGTTTATCGATATCTACCCTTGTTCATCAAATCAGCCAAGTTCTTTAGTTGCCAACAGATTGGTAACTTTATAAAGACTAGAAATATTTTAGTAGATTTTATCCATAGCTGCGGGGCAAACAGAGTAAATTAACACACACAAAATAAAGAAATATAACCACAAGTGTTTTCCGGCTTTCGAAAGAAATATTTGCTACAAAAATGTGTGTTTTTTTTAATAAAAGTTCAATATTCAGTTTTCGCATCATTTGCAATTACAGTTGCAAATCCTTTCTGCAGTAAGACATCCAATTTTATATTATCATTATTACTTTTTTTTTTTTTTTGAAAATCTAGGTTTATGACCAGCCACAATGCGAGTTTTTGTAGTTCACGGCCGCAGACATTGCTTTATTTATGTATGATAACTATATTTTACAAAATGAATACCTATGGAAACGTTTTAGAAAGCTTTATTTAATTGAATGACCAAAGTCTGTAAAACTAGCCTGTGTCTGCACTAAATGTGTACATACATGTATGGATGTATGTATGTACATATATTTATGTATAGATGGTTAACTTAGCTCCAAAATACAATGCGTACAGCTAACGGGCTAAAAATTAGTTAACAGAGTGAAAGAGAGAGAAAGGAAGAATGGAAATGCCTCACAGCATAATCGAAACAAATACCGAGAAAATGGATACAAGAAACCGAGGGAGCAATAAAATGGCTACGAATGAGAATGAAAAACAAACACGGAGAACAGCCTCTGAGCACAGGGGCAGTTTTTTTTTTTTTTTTTTTCTTACGCAGAGATACCCAGAAGCGAAGATAGAGATGCCAAGCGCAACAACAGATACAGAGCTGCTGGCGGCTGGTGAGTGGCTGGGTTAGTGTGTGCGAGACAGAGAGCGGACACGCGCACGTGCACAAGTGGGATGGCAACAGCGGGAGAGCGAGAGAGCACGCGAGAGGGGCGGTCAGAGTGACGAAAATGAGCTGGCGTCGACCGCAAAGAGCCAACGGAGGCATCGACACGACGCAATGCGACGCGACTGCGACTGCGACTGCGGAGAGTCGTCAATACGAAAAAGGCGAATGCAAACACACAAACACAAACACAAACAAAATTAAAAAGCAGCGCAGAGGCGCAGAGAGAAAGACGATGGGAAGACGTAGGCAGAGAGACGAAAATGCGGAGGAACAGCAGCAAAACGGAAAACACATTTTCCAGCTTCGTCGTCTTTTTACAACGAATTTTATGGCATTTGGTCATAAACTTCTTGTTAGTGTAGAGCGGATCGCAAACGCGTGAGAACCGACCATCAGCAATCCAATGCAAACGAAACAAACAGAATCTCAAAAATAAAACAGAATACAAAAAAAAAACAAAAAAAAAACACAATAAGACAAAAACAATTTGCACAATTTGAATTCGCAGTTTGCATTCTTTGACATACACACATTTGCATGCTTATTTGTACTAGTGATAGAACTATTTAAAAAAAAACTTTAACGCGAGTGAAAATGCCACAAAATTGCCGCGTTGAACAGAAAGCGCCGTCGACGGCTGCTGCACTCGTTTAGTGGCCACAAATTGGCTACCAACCAATCGACTAACCGCTAACAACGCATAACTGTTTACAGTTTATAGTTTAGTGTGTTTAGTGTTTATACCTGATGCCATTAAGGCCATTAAGCTGACACATCATGTAAGTAATATGGCCAATGCCAAGAAATTCAATAGAAGTGCTTAAATATGAAACCACAATTGGAGGAGACTCTCGCTCTCTGTGTGTGTTTGCGAATGTGCGAGTGTGTGTGTGTGTGTGGGTGAATGTTAATGTGTCCTCGGCCGGGTTCTTAATTTGACAAGGTTACCTACACCGATGTCGTCGGCTTTAAGGTGCTAACTTTAACGCTTCAAGGTTGCTGCTCTCTTTTAATGGGTTCACGTCGCAGCCATTTTTGCCATTTGCCGTGTCCATTTCCATTGCCACGTTTATTCCGGCAGCTCGGCTTGTTGCATGACTTACAATATGCAATTGCCTGCATGTGCGGCATTTGATTTAGCTCTGAAATGGGATACCTCCAGTGCCACAACGACACTCTGGTGTGGTGCAAATGTCCCAAGCAAAACTGAGCACAATTTTCTTAATAACGAAACTATTTTGAAAATAAATAAAAGCATCCCAACATTTCTGCTTTCTTATTTGTGGCAATTGATAACAAAATTTCCTCTTAATTTGCAAAAAAATGTTTTCTATTTTTGTCTTATTTTTCTACAATTTAATGGAGCTCTTACAATTTAAAAAAAATAACATAATTCTTTAACTTAAACTGTTTTGAAATTTTAAAAACGAAAATGGACTTTCAAGAAGTGTTTTCACAACCGCTGCTTATAATTTTGGAAAATGAGATATATTCAATTCAACATTGTTCGTGAAAGATCTTTTTTAAAAAAAATTAAAATATAAAAATTAATAGCATTTGATATCACCCGTTGGCATATCAAAGCGGCCAGATTGGGAAAAACAATCCATTATCTGTTGGTTGAATGTCTGGACTGTTTGGTGGAGTGTCCAATCTAATCTAAGAACAATTTTCAAAAACAAGTTTCAAATAAAACTAATCATCTCCGCGAAGTAACTATCAAGTGATAAAAGCATCCAAAGATTTCTGCAGTCATTTTTATGACAGCAAAATTACAGTTAATTATCTGAATTTTTTATAATTTTAAAATTTATTCGGTATTCCTCAGAAAACTCAGGCCTCTTTGAAAATAATAGATAAAATGCCAAACACTATTTTGTATTTTACTTATTGTATTTCCTAAAAACACTTGCTTGACAGCCCAAAGAATGTTTAATTTTCGTTCATTTAAACTAATTGTAAGAGTTGCATTGTAGAAAAGAATAAATTATAAGCAAAAATAAATAATAAATGAAAATAATAAATAAATGATACTAAATTATCAAAGCAAATTGTGTAGCTAGTAAGATAATTGAGAAGACATAGAAAATATCAACTCTCAAACATTTGCGTGCAAGAATCTCGGTTAATGGAATAGTTATAAACTCAGAAGAGGCACAATTGATCTGAGTAGGCATTAAGCACCCCAATAATAATTATAAGAGTAATAACAAATTTAATTTAATATTTAATTTATATCAACCACATAAACTTATATCAACCTAAAACTGTGCCTAAATTCGCTTAAAATGCAATCTCGAATCGATTTACTTGTGATTAATTGATTTATTACCATATCTCTAATCAAAGATTATAAATAAATGTGACTATATTCGATTAGGTGCTTTAGACGACCACAGAGTACATTAGTTGAGAGCTCACACATCTGGGCAGCCAATTAACGTTGAGGTGTGAACTGCAGAACAAGTTGCTAAAGACCTTGATGTTATCCTTAGACATTTTTTATGAGGGAATCTCCTCGATTAAGCGTTGATGACGCACTAAATAGTGGCATGCCACTCGATCAGAGGAATGCCTCGCTATTTTTGTGCGCTTGAATGGATTTATTGGCAGCAGTAAAATCATTAGTGCCACTCAACGTCATCGTTGCCGTTGCCGTTGCCATTGCCTTCGTTATTTCCGATCCATTGCGTGTCGCGCTTGGGGCAACTTGCACCTGCAACTCGCTCGCTGGCTGCGTAATTGCGGCAATAATTTCATAAATATGCTTAATCGCATTACGGTCGTCGCTTTATGGTCTAGCTATTGCTGGCCATCATAAACTTTGATTGCAGTTGCACGACTTGATTAAAGCGCAATCAAACCAACATTTTTTAGCGACGACTTGGAAAAGAAAATCTCTACCTCTCACACTCTTTCTCTCCGAGCAGAGAAGGGGCAGCACCTAAATTGTGTTGTGTATCGCTTTTCATGCGACATGCGTACAACGGACAACGCGCAACGTGGTTGTTGGCCAAACCCTCTCTCAGCGGCAGCCATGATGGCTCCGCAGCCATTGCGACTGTGCGTGCATACACTGCGAGAAACAGTTGAGATAGTTGCATCTTATAGTTAGAGGGAAATTACAAATTGAACTGTAGTATTTTGTTGAGTAACTTGTGTCTGCAAACAATTTAAAGTTATTTTTATTTACAAAGAGAACTAACTGCTTTAGCTTTTTTTAAATTTCACTTTATATTTAATATACAAATAATCTTTTGTTATAATATATTAGAGGTTGTCTGATCATTTTCAGTTATAAGCAGAAATATTTAAAGTTGAACATTAAATAAATATTATGTATTTAACCTAAGTGTTTAAATACATTTTTATTAACTTGCAATCTAATACCATTTAACTTGTACAAATAAAATAGCAAGAATACTTTAACAGAGTATTAAAGCAAAGCAACGGGCAATGTTAAAGTGTATATCATTTTTTTGGAATAGTTATCATTGGTTATAATACAGATTGATATGAGTTTATCATAATATTTAAACCCCATATTATTATGACTTGTTAACATAAACAAGTAATATACTTTCATTAAGTTCTTCTGCAACTTCTTGTGATTTTCATACAATTTTACAGTGAAAGCTTGTTAAAGTTCACTTATGAATTGTGTGAAATTTCTTTATTCAAAAATATTAATTCAAAACCAAAGACGGCAACTAAATGCGAAATTTTTGTATGAAACGTTATTGAATTAAGTGCGATTGGTTTTTGGGTTTTATTATTTACTTAAGTATAGCATTTAATTCAATCAAATTTCGATTGGTAAAACAATTGCTTAATAATTTACAAAATATGCTATCAAATTTGAGCATAATTTCGTTTATTTGCATTCATTCATTTCTATCTTTAAAATGAAAATAGGAAAATAACAAATTATTAAACTGTTGTCTGATCGACTGATAGTTAAAATTTAACAAAATACTTTTGAAATGGATAGTTTCTTGTATTTTTAATGCAAAAAATAAAGTTAATTTATATACTTTTTTTACGGTCGCACTTCGAGTTTGAGTTTACAACTGTTATTTAGTTCGCAACTTCCCCGCTAGGCACGTCGATTAAAAGGTTTGTGTACAGACTGAAGTTAGTGCGCAGACTCGACGACAGAGTGCGCTCGGAGCACCTTAAAATAAAAAGGCAGTCAAAAAATCATAAACATCGGATTTATTATCGGCAACTGTGAGTTAAATAAAATTGATGACTGACTTGATGATATGTAAATAAAAAAGTAGAGCTAATTCTATATGATGTCTTTGTTGCATTCCACTAGGTAAAATTATAAACTGCATAAATTTGTTTGATTTACCTAAAGGACGGAAGCGTTAAATTAAAATACAAACAAATATTAGTTTTTATTTCACTACAAATATTTCCAATCTTAATTTTTAAGAACATTGTCGATAGGTGGCGCTTAACTCATCTTCATGATATTAACTGATTGGTAAATGTTCTGACTAGAAATGGTTAACAATTTTATCCGGTGAATTGCATTCTTCAAAAATAAATGTGGATAATGTCGATTTAAATGAATGTAAGACAGCGATGTGAATTTTCCGAGTCCGATTATAATGTAGACCTATCTAATATCGAATGTTAGATACACATTGTGCTCTTCAGGTAACTGTTTGCACTTTCGCAAGTACGCAAAATTTTTAAACTTCAAATTATATATGTGCAGGTCGATTATAATACGAAATATATAATTCAAAGCTTAAATCGTATATAAGGCTACAGTCACTAAATTTATAAGGTAAATTTCTTTTAACCGATTTCTCAAAGAAAATCTAGAATGATTTTCTTATTGTTTGTTTGATATTCTTGAAACTGTTTTGAATTTACTTTAATGATAAGCATAGGCTACTTTCCCCGTCGACATTCACGTCTGGATCCGATTGTATCTGACATAGAAACCAGCAATTTAAAGTTGTATTCCCATTTTTCAAATCTAAAAATCTTTATTAAGACCGATTCTTCCAATGTTTCATATCTAATCGTTGCTGTACTGCTAGATAAGATAATATAAATGTAAATTGTAAAATAAATACAATGAATGAATATAAATACAAGCATCATATTAAATTTAAATTGGGGTGCCGGCATTGCGACCTTTTGGATCTTTTGAGCCTATAGCTCCTGTATAAACCCCATCTTCTGCACGAGTGCAGAATCTTAAAACGTGTATCCCGAGGATGCTGCATCTTTTCCTTGTAAATACAAGCAGCATACAAGTTTCTAATTATTTTTAAGGTTTTGTCACCGGCAGTTAAAAAATATTTTTCAATTTGTGCTGTGCAAGTGTATTTTCGAAGTTTCAAAACGCTCTCTTCAAAAGCTAAAAATAACTTGCTGAAAATTCGCGGAAAAGCCTCTTTAAGATTCCATCAAACCTGATGGCAAACTTTTGATATACACTGCAAGGGTTTGAAATGTGAAAACTGTGTTGGAGTCAGCCTTATGGTAAATATTACTGTGCTAAGTAAAGGGACGAAACTGGCATCAGCCCTCAACTGCATTTATCTATGGACAATTTCGTCAGAGATGCGGGTGCGGGGCAAATAAGGGATTCCAGCTCTGTTTCACTCTCCGGGGACATGTTTTTGAAATTGTGTTGTATTGTTTGTATCTGTTTCTGCTGTTGTGTGGCTGACTCCGACTCTGACACTGATGGTCCCCACAGATGGCTGCCATTGCCCAAAGGAAGCCAGCCAGAAATTACCTATAAGTATGTGTGTGTGTGTGTATGTGTGTGCCGGGGGGTGAACAGGGGAACACAGACGGTTTGGGTCGGAAACCGGGCGTTCAACGCATGAAAACATCTTCCAAGAACGTTGACTCAACTTCGAGAACATTTTCATTTTTTCTTTCATTGTTTTTTTTTTTTTGTTGGTCTTGTTTTTTCTCTTTCCCGTAAATTTAATTCACATAGAAAATGCCATCGTGGTGCAGCCTTCGCTCCAGTGTCCGTGGCAATTTCGTGGAATCGCCAGCCGGCGATTGCTCCACATTTGTGTGTTGCGTCGGCTTTGGCAAGTTTGGAGTTCTGTGAGTTCTCCGAGTTTTTGAGTTGACTGACTTCCGCTGAGCAGCACATGTGGGTCCTGTTCATGGCAGCCACTTGGTTACTTATGGCTCGGTTGGCTTGAGCCCCACAACATCCAGTTGGAACTGGCCTGAGTGCATTTAAAGCAATCACACACCGTCGGCAAATTTACAATTGAATTGGATGCTTTAGCAACATTCACTCGCAATTTATTGACACATCGAGTATTTTCTGAATTTTATATTTAAGCTTATGCTTTTTGGACTGGTAGCTTGTTTAACTTATCATTAAAAATAAGAATGGGTTTCATACCGATACTGAGAACGATGATGATTAGAAATTAAATCGATGCTTTGCTATGTATAATTACACTCAGAAAAAATATATAAAAATAAATTCAATATAAGTTGTTTTCCATTATTAATTATTAATCAATTTGTATCTTTTATGGTTTAAATTTATTCTTAACAAATATATTTCTGAAAAATACAAAGAAATCCCTTTCTCTTTATACTTTTATAAAGAAGTACAAATTTTACGAACTTGGTTCTGTGTGTTAAGAAATTGTTCATAAAAATTAGAAAGGTTTCTTTTTTGTTTTCAGTTCAATATTCACATTAGGTAAATTTTCTACAGCAAAAGGCTATTCAGAAATCAGATTTAATTCTGCATTTAAACTGTATCTGTATTAATTTATCTTAAGCTCAATTAGCATCACAGAAAGGAAAAAAAATATATATAAAAATGAAATAGTGGAAAAAAGAAAAATAAAAAAGCAGTTTTTCTAAAAAGAGAATTTTTTAATATTTGACCTCATTTATTGTTGGCTGTGTACATTTAATAATAATCGAGTTTGCATGTAAAAGTTTTTACAACTATTTCAGTTGAGTGTATCTTGTATTAGTTGTTGCATGTTTGTTGTGTTTGTTGCTGTTGTTGTTGTTGTTTTTGTTGTGTATGCTGAAATCTCTATATTTCACTATGTCTTTCAACTTGGTCTCCTCTTGTTAATGGCGGCGAAAGCAAACAGCAAACGGCAAACTTGGCGAGGGGAGCAGCTACGGCTACAGACGCTCCACGTGCACTCCGGGATTAGTTGGGAGCCAATTTATTTTATGTCCTGAGGCACAAACATAATCATGTCTAATTTTGTTTACTTTCAAAAATGTGCGTGCGTGAGTGTATCCATGTGACTGGCTGACTGACTGACAGGCAGACTGGCAGACAGACATGCACACGCGTGGGTGACTCCGACTCTGACTCTGCCCCATGTTGTTGCTGCTGCTGCTGCTGTTGCGGCTGCCTCGCAGCGACAACGACATTAACTAAATTTAGAGTGCGACGGCTGTTGCGGCCACGGATAGGCCTGGGGCCTCGACACGACAGTTTATAATGGCACCCCAGCAGGAAATTACATATTTACATGAACACAACAAGAACAACAAAGAAGAAGAAGAAGAACAGCAACTATAGGGGAGGATTGGCTGTTTTGTACGCAACCCCGGGACTCAAGGGCTCAAGTTACGCAATCGAAATGAGGCAGCGCGAAATCAAAAAAAAAAAAACAAAAAAAAATGTTAGCGCTATTTCTTGGTCCTTGGCCGATTTGGCACCATAATAGCCCACACCTGCACAGGGTGTGGCTACAGAATGGCTACAGGCTGGGTGGCAACAGGGTGGCACGTGACTCTTGTTTCGCTGCTATTCTGAAATTGCGTGCTGCTGGCCTAGAAATTGCCTTAGCGGTTTCTTGCGTGCCGAACTGATTACGTGGCGTCGAGGGTAGACGGGAGGGGGGGGGGGGGGGAGTGGAAGGGAGGCAGGGAGGGTGGGTGGTATGGCTGACAACCCTTTTTGCTGGCCCAAAATTGAAATTGTATTTCATTTTGCCCCAATAGGAATGCAATAAGGTCCTCTCACAATACGCTGGCAATTAAAATGTTTAATGAAATTTTTGGCAAAACGCCGTTTTGCTTGCGGAATGTTCCGTAAAGCTTTGTAGATATTTTAATTATCTTGGCGTTTGTTTTACGGCCGAAATCTAGCTGACTGACTCTCTGACTGAAACTCTGACTGTCTCGCTGACTGACTGACTGACTGTCTGTCTGTCTGTCTGATTGTCTGACTGTCTTTCCAACAAGCTTGGCAATTGCAATGGCCGCTGGAGACTTTAAAGCTCGCAATCAAGATTCAAATTCAAATTCAAATTCATGCTGCTTTTAGCACTATTGGTTGCTGCCACACACACAAACACACACACACTCACAAACACGCACACACACAGGTTGCCACAGTGCGTTGTGGCAACTGTGGTTTTTTAACCAGGCGACGGCAATTGTATTCATCGTCGTCGTCTTTTGTCGTCGTGGAATCGGATTGCGTGTAGCTATAAATCTGTGATTTTAATGCGCGTTATTAAACTGCAAGCGGTGGCTGCCACACTGTTTCCCCTGCCAGGCCGGGCCAGGCCAGGCCAGGCCAATAAAATGCAATTAATATGTTCCGCCAACTTGCAACAAAGTTTGCAGCCGTTGCTGGCTTTTGAAGCTCGCACAAACCACGCCACAAAGATGGCCAAATCAAAGCAGCTAACAACAGCAACAACAACAACAACAGCAACACCAACAGCAACAACAACAACTGATTGTCATCATTATTGGCAGTGCAGCGGCGAACCTTTGTTTTGGTCTCCATTTTGCACAGTTCAATTCGATTAAGTTCGAGTCGAGAATTTGCATTGTAAATTGTGCGATATAATGCCCGATAATGATGGAGGCATTGGCGGCTCATTCAGCTTGGCCACAACACAACACACACACACACTCACACACACACACACACACACAGTGGCCTCGGACAGCGGTCCGTTCGTTAGCTTGCGGCGCAAACAAGTCACGTCGCCTAATTTATGCGACGGCGACGGCAAAATAGCTAACAAAAATATTCGAAAAACGTGTCTTTCGATTTTTAATGGTCGCGCATAAATTTCAGCATCAAGTCTCGTAATAACTTCATTACACCAACTATAATATTTTTTTATTTTCATTTTTTTTTTTGAGAACAAAGCCAAACCAAAACGCTGCACTTCAAACATGTCGAAGCTTTGAAAAACGGTACAAAACAAAATTCAAATCTCCATTCATATTATTCAAATAATAATAAAAATATAAAAAAAAACATCGCTCAAGTTGAAAGTTTTCCGGTATTTTGACTTTTGACTCATATTTTATTTATTTATTTATGTGGGCTAAAAACGGCTTACAATTTCTGAAAATAAATTTCAAAAATAATAATGCAAAATTAAAGTGACAAATCAAACGACATAAATTAAGATTTAAAATAAAAAATTTAATAATTCTGGGGGAATTCGAATGTAAAATTGTATAACAATTATTTCAAGGAAATCCAAAAACAAAAACAAAAAAAGTAATGGTTGCAAAATGATTTTCAAATCGGTTATCCAACTATATTAAATAGTAAGACTACTGCGAGACTGATAATACTATTAATAATACTATTAATGATAATAGTAACTGAACATTTTTCTAGCCGTAAATAAAATAAATAATAACTCTATTATTTAATTGTTTCCCTTCATTTCAAATGTTTAGTTTCATTTCTCCCGTTTAAGTTTATCTAATTTAAATCGTAACTTTAATTTCAATGTGGACTGTTGCAGTTTAAATCACTATTTTTATTTAGTATCTTTTTAAGGGACTACAAAAGTTTTCTAACTGTTAAATAGTTTCAATAGTAGTCAATTATGGATCACAATTTAAAATCATGTAGCAGCTATAAATACTTAAGTGACTATAATAGATACTTAGATGCAGTTTAAGTAATTATTTATTCCTTTCCAGTTGAGGCACCATCTGAAGATACATTTAGTAAAGATACAGCATAAATAAATAAATAGGGATTTATGGATGTATCTAGTTATTATTGTATTATATATTCTAGAAGTCAACCAGCGATCTGTGGACTTAAGTAGTTATGATATATACGCGTAAGTCGCACACCTTTTGTTTCCCCACCTGCCATCCACACACACTCACACAGACACACACACACTCACACACACACATCTCATTTCGTATGCAGCGTCACATTCTGGTTGTGTTTCTGGATCTTAGGTTGGAGATGGGATTTTGGGGACTGGGGTCGATTACAGCGACAATGCCGAGGTGTTGATAGAATAGCACAGGGCGTGAATTTTTAGTCGAAATATTACAGACACACACACACGCACACACACACACACACATACACATACACACAAGCGAATGGGCTAAACACGTAAACAAGTTCGGGCTTATACATATTTAAGTCCCATAAAGGAAATATCAAATGGCTGCCTGCTGCACTGCATCCCTTTCACACCAATCAGTGGAGCCTGTGCCTGTGCGTGTGAGTGGCTACTACGTGAGTAAACACACTCACACACACACTCGCACACACACACACACACACACGAGCAGGGTATGAAAGTGTGACGGCGCTGGGACATATTAAATTTGAAACGTTTTTGGAATATTTGATCAGGCCGCGACAGCAGCGACTGAGAATATTGGGAGTGGGAATGGGAATGGGAATGGGCAACGGGTTTGGTGGTTCGGTGGTGGTGGTGGTGGCACGTCTGGTGTCATATGGTGCCCCGGCTCGGCTCGGGGCGCACACAGGGGTTAAATGCTGGCCATTTTGCAATGCATGTCATTCTGGCAACATGTCGCCAATGTTGCCAAAGCCGTCGGCGTTGCTCATTTGCCATTTAGACGATCCTCTGGCTGCACTTGCTCCAGTTCCCGCTCCCTTTTCCATTCCTCTGCATGAGTAGCACTCATCTGCTGTTGGAGGCAATCGGAATCGAGTCTGAAACTGATGCTCGCCTCAAAGTGTGCGTCTCTTATCCGATCCATTATTTTGATGGATTTATAGTCATGAAGTTTGTGTTCTTTTTCTGTTCTTTTTGTTAAAGATTTTATGCCTTTTATTTGTAAGCGATGCGATGTGAGGTGCTTTTATTTATTTTTTTTTTTTATATGTCTTTTCTTAGTTCGGTCTTCTTTAAATATGTATGTAAAAGATGTTGAGTTCTTAAGATATTCTGGCCTGGGGATGGGCTCCGTTCGATGCGGAGCTAAGAGGATCACGGGCTCTCAGTCAAACTGTACTTCACAGTTTAAGCCAGCTTTGAGCCAAAAGAATTTAACTGTCAGTTTTTCTTAACGTTAATTTGCAGTTAATTAGCATTAACACATTCGCATTAATTATAAATTTATAATAATATTAATTATTTTAATTCATAAATTTTTTATTATCCGTAATGGCGAAAATTCAAAACACAATTTTGTTTAAATTAAAATTGTAAATAACATAATTTAAAAATGCCTTTTTCTACTAATAATTTCAATTATCAATCGGACTTATTGTTAGTAAATTTAAAGACAAGATTTGTGCATTTATTACAAGGAATTCATTTGAACTCAAATTTTAAAATAATTCAATTTTAAGAACAGATGAGAACCTCTTTTATATTTTGGTAATAAAAAATAGTTTAGTATGCTTGAAGAATAAATTAAATATAAATAATTATTTTATGTGTGATGCGAATAACTCAATATCTTCACAAGAACTCCAATTTTTACAACCAGAACAATGCATTTCCATTCAACATCAGCATAAAATAATAAAATACAACAAAATATAATCCAAGTTGAAGATTTGTATGTTAACATGTTTAAAAATATTAATTATTTATTTTTTAGCTATTCAATTATGTATATGTATATTAATTATTATTATTCAATATCATTCCCGACTATTCTCTTTGATTTCGAGCTGTTTCACATTTTTCACTAAAGAGAGGCAACTATAACTGGTTTAATTTTAAATTTAAAAAAGGCAGATATATTTCTAAACTTGGAAAATGTTAAATTATTTAAAATTATTTACAAAATAAAGACTTGGCAAAATAATACTATGTTTAAAGAAACAAAAAGCTACGAATAGAGTTTGTGATACACTCTAAATTTTGCTTGCCGACGTGTTGATTGTGTATTTGGCCCAAACAAACTACCGCCCAGACTCTAACCACTTAGCAAAAGAGCTGTTAGGCATATATACCTAGATATATACATATGTACAAATGTATATATATATGTATATTTATTTTTAATCCTCTGTTTCGTTCACTCTTGTTGGCTGTCCCGCGCGCATTTGAGGCAATAGAAAGTTGTTAATATTTTGGGCTGGAAATGATTTGCAGCAAGGGGCACAAAGTTACGTAAGCGAGCGAACGAACCCAAAACACAAACAATCCTTTTGTGCACACCAACATTGTGGACTCACCCCGAGAGCACAGCAGCCGACCGACAGCCCTTCATCCCGGAATCCCATTCCCAATCCCAATTCTAAACCCGATGCCGATGCCACCCTCAATGCGCTGCTCTAATTTCATTGTTCACGGTCTCTTCGTCTTTTGTTTGAGTTTTGAATATGCCGAGTTCCATATTTGTGTATACATAAGCGAAAGGGTTCGTCCAAGCGTCGCATCCATAAATCAGTTGGGCATCGACATCGGCATCGGCATCGCAATATGCGTAAATGCAATAAAATCATAAAACGTAAGTAAGATGGCGAGGGGCAGGGGCAAGATGACTGCAAAAGGAATGCTAAACGGAAAATTTGAATCTCGCCTGAAAACACCGGGAGCAGCAGCGACAGCAGAATTATTACACTGTCTGTTTGTACGGCGATTTCAGGCTCTACGGACGGCTGCCTTTTATGGCCCGTCGCGTTAACTGGACGCAAATAGAGCTCGACAGGAGATATGACTTCAGCCCGAAACGGAAACGGGAAACGGGAATCTGGAGCTAATCTGAACTCAACTGAGCTGAGCTAAGCTCGACTCGAGTTCTTTGACAATTTGGTTGTTACGCATTTGGATTTAAATGTACATATTTTGATTTGGTACGCGTGCAGGCCATGCTCTGCTTTAAGAGCTGCCGGAGTAGGCGTGGTCCGTGCATCTGTCAGATACACTTGGCAAGAAAGATCATCCTGAAAAACTAAAGAGTAGTTGGTGTTATTTGAAATAAAAAATTGACAAGCTCAAAAATATGTTATTTTTTTATTTATCAGAAATATTTTGTATTATTGAGAAATAAATTTGTGAAAAGTAGAAATAAAAGAACTCATTTATAGAAATGTACTAGTTTCGCTTTAATATTATTGTTTAATTCAAATTAAATTATAAACAAATTTTCAAACTAAATTTAAAATGTTAAATTTTAATATTAGAGTTGCTTGATAATCGAAATATTATTTTTCAAAATTGTAGAAAAATGTAACCTGAAATTAGGGAAAGAAAACCACTGAATTTTAGAAATATGTTTTCTGAATAATAAAGTGCGTTACACTTGGCGAATTTCTAAACTTCAGTTTGATTGTTTTGCTGAGTGTAAGAGCTGACCGTGTTGGCCCGGCCCGCGCAACTGTCAGATACAGATGCAGTTACAGATAAAAAACAAAATACAAACCCAGATACAGAGTTGCCCTATCTTTGTGCCTAAGAGCAGCAGCAGCGGCAGACTCGTAAAATGGTCTTTTACATTCAGGCCAGGCAAGAACCAACCTCCACATGCCCTCCATCCTTCTCCCGCTGCATGGAGGCCTAATGGATGCTGGTATGGACATGGGGCATCGAGCATTGAGCATTGGCCATTGGACATTGGACATTGAACATAGTCGCCGTGTCTCTTTGGGCACATCTGTTAGATGCATATGTAAATTGAACGTATGCAAATGAGCATTAGTCGCTGTTGTCCCCCAGTCTGCCAGTCTCCCAGCACGCCCACCTCTCCCCGCCTTCTTCCCTGCAGCGAACTCGTTGCGGCCCGCAGCGCATTCCAAGTGCCCTATAAAAGTGTCACATTTTATATGGCCAGCCAGGCAGCCAGGCAGCCAAGCAGCGAAGCAGCCTCGGAGCAGGCCTCAACGATGGCGATGCCGGGCCACTGATTAGGCCTTATAGTCATAGGAGTCAACTAATGAGCATTTTGATTGCCAGATGAAACGCAATTTTCGAGAGGTGGAACACCGTTCCCCCCTCCCACACGTGCTCGCAGTCCGTCCCAATGTACATCTGCATGTGGAAAAACATTTGTGATTTTAAAATTATTTTTAAATGCAATAAAATTGTTGGCTCGACTCGGAAGGTGAACAAACTGCTGCGAAATCGTTTTCTTTTTTTTTCATTTTCTTTTTTCTTTTTAGCTTTGTGTCAACAAATACACAATGGAAAAATGCGTTTTATTTTATGATTTGCATTGGGCTTGAAATTTTGTTTATTTATGCAGTGATCATAAACAGAGCATCGCCTTATTTACAAATACCGATTTTTATTTCTGTAAGCGCACTTTTTGACACACGACAAGTGTTTACCGATTCTCGCATCAGTAAAATATTTAAATTCACGAATTTTTATCCAAATTGTAAGATATATGGTTGTTTATCTTTATTTAAATTTGGGGTAATCATACAAACTTGGTATACGGGTTTTTCACCCATCGTAAATATAGCAAATTAGCTTCATGGGTTTCTATAATGTGGGTTTAAATATCTAGCCAAAACCTTGGTTTTAGAATATTACATGCTCTCTCAAGAGTTGTCTTAGATTTGATTAAATTCCGACATTTGTTATACAGTTTTTTTTTCAACAAGCTAGTAAAAAACACGAATAAATTCAAGTGTGAAAATAAGATAGATTATTAATATCGATACTAAATGAAATACATTTTATATAATGATTAAAATATTATTGAAATGTATTATATTATATTAAATCAAGCTGTCATCATTCTTACTTTAATATATTTATTTTTATATTTTGTGTTTATATTTTAAATATTTGATATATTTATTTGCATTTGATGAATTGTTTGGCCTAATGTTTACTTATATTTAATGGCAGAGTTTTAAAAAAGTAAGAGCGGTAAGTTAGGAATTTTCATGTGCACAAATGTATATAAAAAAATAAATATATATAAATGCAAATTTATTTATTATTATTTTATTTTTTTATTTGTTTTTACAAAAGGAAATAATTTTAAACGAACGAATTCATGTAATTGAATGTACAAACATATTATTGGCGTGTACTTTTCCCATTCGTCAAAAATAATAATAGGCCAGATTTATTGCTTTTTAAAAACAAAAAAAAAAAACCTATTGCTTTTAACCAAAAATACTGTAGACTGGACTTCTGTGCAATAAAACAACATCCAGAATTCAGCTTAGAACGTTAAAAAGTATTTGCAGCACGAAAATTTTCCCATTCGAAAAACGCCAAACTTAATCGCATGGAAAATATTTAGAAAGATGTTAAGGCTCAAGAAAACTAGATCAAATTGTGATTTCTAAATGTTGTGTGGGTGTGAATTCAAAAATATCAAAATCTCCTTGCCAAAACCTCTTGATGATTATGAGTCGAAAATGTGAAACAGCTATTCAAAATAATGATTATAGCTGTATAGAATATAGTGTTTAAAAACCAAATATAATAAATAAATTAATTATATATATATATTTAGTCAATGTTTTCAAAATTTTACAAAATATATCCATAGTGAGTTTTGCTTTTCTTATTATTGAATATATATTTGTTTTTATTTAATGGCACATGAAAATGTTTTTAAAGTTAAAAAGTGCTCTCGTTGCCATAAATAGCCCATAAAATAGCCCTATAGATCGAGGACCAGCTAAAAAATATAAATCTAGAACTGAAAAAATAATTTAATCCAGAACTGAACTTGTTCTTACGCTGCAACAAATTAAAAATAAATTAAATATATTAAATAAATATAAATAAGTAAATAAACAAATGCAAATGCAGTCACTCATTTCTTCTCATTTTGATATATAGTTTTTAACACTACTTCTGCACAATTCATTGTATATATAGTAAAAATATGATATCCAGAAATTGTAAATGCAAAACTGAATGAAAACAGGGTGCTCCGATCGGTGTCGCTGTTTCGTTGCTGCCTGCGTCTCTGCCGCTGAGCGCAATAAATCCAGAAACCATAATCGGGATTTATGGATGTTGTTTTTGTTGTTGTTGTTGTTCATGATGTTGTTGGGCTGGTGTCGGTGGTGTTTCAAACATTTTTATGATGTCTCTGCAGCATTTATGAGCACTTTACGCCGGGGATGGGCTGCGGGGGGAAGGGTGCGTGTTGTTCGATATAGAACAGCCACCGATATGCCGTGACGGGCATTAAATCAGAATAATTTGCAACAGGTGATAATTGTTTTATAATAACCAGCGAGCCTATGTGTGTGTGTGTGTGAGCGTGTGGTGTGTGTGTGCGAAGAACGAGTGTATTTACGAGTGTCGGACAGAATCGCACTCAATTGGGCATTAATTAGAACAAGCTCATCACTGGCTTAAAGAGCCACATTTTATAAATAATAAAATAAAAATATTGATAAAATATAATGACAATTATCATACTTTAAAATGCGATTAGTCCAATATTGGATAACATAAACAATTAATAGTTATTGGAATGATTGACTGAATGATTGTTATGTCGTATACGAGTAAATTATATGAATATTGGAGTTTCGAGTTTAAAATTTGCTGAAAATTAACAGTTATTGTTAAATAAATATATTATAATTATTACTTTGATGTATTTATGCATACTACGGTTATTAGAATCAGTGTAAATGCGATACGCTCACAATGAACTGATTGATTGAATGAATGATGTGTGTGACGCATATTATGGCTATTCAAATATTTGAAAATGCGATCAGCAATGATATTCATGACTACAATGAACGGTTATTGGTTAATTACGCTGGCACTTTGAGTGATTGACCGAATGATTGATGTGTCGTCATGCCAAATAGTAAAGCCACAACGCAAACAAGCTAGGCAATTAAATATTTGTTTGTTTTTTGCTTTTATGATTTGTTGTGATTTTTGCAATTGACATTTTTACGAGGGCGCTACCTGACTTGGCGGATGGAAGTCGACGCGGCTCATTTATATGCAATATTAGTGGGGATTTTATTGTCTTCGAAATTAATTGACTATTGTTAATAGTGTTCGCCTCTCGTTAGCTAGCGGTGGGCGATTAAGTTTTTTTTTTTCATAGCTTGCGTAATAAACGCCACCAGCACCACCCTGCTTACACGGCTTTGTCACACTGACTTGGCCCATAAACAAGCAACAACAACAACAACAACAAATAATAACGAGATCGAGGGTGGGCGATACTATCTTGGGCCTGGCCCATAATTCACTCGCTCAAACACTTGAATGCCTGCCTCTGCTGCCCTGGCACTCGTAAAAGCGGGCGAGCGAGAAAAAGAGTTTTACAATCGTTTAAAAACTCGTCAAAAAATTAGGCCTTAAAATATTGTATGACTTGCGTTTTGGTCTTTTGCTCTTCTGCTCTTTTCGCCGGTTTGCATCAATAGACACCAACACACACACACACGCACAATAACCACATGCAGATCAGGATTCACACCCACGTCTAATACTCGCCACTCCTCCCCCCGCATCAGACACTCTTCCAGTGTCTATGTTCGCTTTTATGAGCCTACAAAATATTTTTATATTAGCAATAATTTCACTAGACACACGAATGATGGGTGGGTGTGGGTGTGGGTGTGGGTATGTGTATGTGGTAGGGTGACGGGGTGGAGGGGGGAACTCTTAATGTGCGCAAACAAGGGCAACAAAAAGTGACTTTGATTTGTCGTACATTATTTTAAGCGTCATTTGCGTTGCTTTGTTTTGCTTTGACATTTTATTATTTATTTGTGATTCATCGCCGGCAACAACAACAACAACAACAATAGAAACCGTGCCAACCAATTAAAAAGCGCTTATTTTTTTATTATATGTATATCTAAATATTTCTATAAATTCGCATAGTGCTTGTGCATTCCCTACACTTGTTTTAATTTTGGATTTTTATATTTTTCTTGTTTTTTTTTTTTTGCCGACTCAAGCGCTTTTTTCTTGTGCCTTTACTTTAAGTGGGCAGTTCCATGTTGCTGCTGCAGCGTCAGCCATTGGTCTTGCCTCTCGCTCTCGCCCATGTCCAGCATGCGATCTGTAGTGATCGTCGGCTCGCTCTTACTAATATAACCAGTACAAGCAGAGCAGCACGGCAACACTGCATGCTGCTCTCTGTGTGTGTGTGCGTGTGCATGTGTGTGTGTTTGTTTGTCGACGCTGTGGTGAGTTTTGCTGACTGTGTTGAGTATTTCACTGCGACGGCGACAGAAACGCAGCCATTGCATGATTTCCATACTCTGTTCAAATAGCTGAGTGTATTTGGAGTATATCTGTTGTATGCGTTGAGATCAAATTTGAGTTTTTCGTTTACAATATAAATTACCCCTAAATTAACAAAGAAAATTAATTGACCGCAAACAGAGCAATTATTTTTAATAAACAAAATAAACAAAGACACACCTTCAAGATGACCGCCTATATATTCGTTTTTTAGGTGTATTCTATACCTATATCTGTATAGGAAGACAAATAAATAAAATATAATAATAAAATAAATACAATTTTTAAATACGATTTTCGTTTAACGAAACCCACATCGTAAAACACACACACCATTGATAATAATTAGTTATTATATTAGGATAACTTTCGTTTTTTTAAACTTTATGTTTTTATTCAAATTTATTGATTGTTCGCCTAGGAATATACTATTTCAACAATCATTGATTTATTTGATAATATATTATTATACATATCGTTATATATATAGTTGCAGATTTAAATTAATTGAAAATGATCATAATGACTAAATATAAATATGAATTCAAAATTAGTTTTTGAGAAAATTCGAGAAATACATTTAGGTATTTATTTTAAGGTCTTTCAACCGTCAACAGAATCAAGGCTAAAGGCTTAATCCGAATTTGATTTCAAAATAAGTTATTAGGGAAAACTGATAGATTTACTCTAACTTTGAAATCTAAAATTATCAAGGAGCATAATTAATTAATTTAATTTAGTTTATTTAATTTAATATGGATTCTAAATTAATTCCAAACTAATTCGGGATGTTTTTAATTTCCGCCGCATAAAGGAGCATAAGTCAATTTCATTATTTATTTAAAATTAGCTTTCTGTTGGGAAACTGATTAGATTTAACCCAGGTTTTGGCATATAAATCTGTTCCGTTAGTGGAAATGCTTTAACCCTTTTTGAGTGTTTTAATCAGTATCCGTCTCCGTCTCCAACTGAGTCACAGCAGAGGCCGAGTCGAGGTGCGGTTTAACGACGACGTTGCGCTGAATGCATCTTGGTTTTGGCGTCGACTTAATCGTCGCACAATTAAATTTATTCACTCTTTGGGCATTAAATTCAAAACCTCAGCATGCCATGTGAGCACTTTGAGTCAAACGGAATAATTAAATTAATATTAACAATTAACAATTAACAATTAAGGCAAGTACGCGCGTCCAAGTAGAAACATATTTTGTCAAAAATATTCAACTTAACTTTAAAGTCGACTGTCAGCTTAACCTCTGCATACATATATATATATATATTTACATCCATATATAAATATACATATACATCTATTTAGGTATATAGATATCTATAGATACACACACACACACACACTAACAAGTCAGGGTTAGTCCGCAAATACATCATTAAATCATCTATGTTGGTTTAAAGCAGTCTTCAACTATTTTTTCAAGCATATTTGTTTTTGTATTTGTTGTAGACTTGGCTGAAATCTTGCGCAGCTTTCGAAATGTCGGTCGCAAATACACACACACACGCACACACACACACACACACACACACTGGGGATGCACATGTGGGTCTGAAGTCGAGGCCGTCGTCGTGCTGTCGTACTTGCATATATATATATATATATATATATATATATATATATGTGTATGTGTGTGTGTGTGTGTGTGTGTGTGTGTATGCGTGGTAAGCAACTCGTACCGTTCTCTCCCGCAAAAAGTTAATGGGCCGTGCATGTTTTTCCCTCAGCCGTGGCGCTTAACATTATTTATGATGGATGGAAAATTACTATTTTACTCTCTCTCTCTCTCTCTCTCTCTCTCTCTCTCTCTCTCTCTTTCTGTTCACTGCAACTTCCTTTCCATTGCATTGGAATTGGTTTGTAGAGGGGGGTGGGGTATGTCTTTGTTGATTTGGCTGGCTTTGTTATAGTTACAGTTGCATATATCAAATATTTTCACAGGTTTTCCTTCAGTCTGGCGAAGTATTATTGCTATTATTATTTGTACAACATTCCAGTGTCTGGGCCTAAATTTACTCCCTGGGCAGCTGTCTTGTTTTGTCCCATTCTGTAATGAAGTGAGCCATAAAATTTGACAGCTCGCCATTTTTGGTGATAGTTGTGGCTCTGTTTGCCTAATTGTCCAATTGCCATTAATACCGTTATCGCAGCTGACACTGACATGACTTTCCGCTTATCTTGGGGCTTAATTGACAATTGCTGATGTGAGGGGACCACTTGCAGCGACCTAAGCTCTAATTTAGTTGTGGTTGGTTCTCAATCGATCCACGTAATGGAATATTTCAATTCGTTCAATGGACACTTTTCCAGAGGGTATTACGATTTAGCCACAACCCCAAAAATGGGGAACTAGGAACTATTACTTTATCTCTTTACTAAATGAATTTCTGCAAAATTATTAAATATCATCAAGTGATCTAATTAGAAATCTTTGGTAACGATTCAAGTATTCAAATTATTAATTAACAAAATTATAATTCAAATAAAACTAATAATAAATTATTAGAATTCGTGTTAAGAAACATTGTAAGGTGAATTTTTAAAAATATTTAAACGTGAGTTGCACATTAAAGTGTAAACAAATATATTTATAATTATATATTTCAAACTCATGTCTGTCTAAATTTACAGAAACATGTCTCTCAGGATGTAACTTGATAAAGCTGATAAGCTGAATAGTATTAATGGTTTCAGTAAATATATTAAAATTAACAGGATCAGACTAGTGCCTTAAATTGCTGTCATATAAAATCTCAGTCGATAAAATAACATTTTTCTATATGTTGAGCAAATTCAAATACATTTTATGAGCAGATAGCATCTTTTGTCTAAATGTAGCTAATCACAGAGAATCTGCAGATATCTTGTTTTTGACATTTATTTAGTTATAATTAAAACTAAGATCGTCCTAAGCAATGCCAATTTCTAGATATTATTTATTTGTTCATATGATCAGATGTTTTTTTGTTAAATGTTATAATTTGCTATTCCATTTCTGTTGAAACAAAATCATTTTTCCTTTAAGGCAATTAAAGCTTCATTTTAAAAAGTAAAATAATACATTAAAAAAATAAATAAAAGAAATAGGAAAGTTGAGATTTTTAAAAAAACTGCGGAAAAAAATTATGAAACACTTTAAAAATACATTAAAATTATGGAATACTGTCTTCTGTTACTTTTTTGTCCGCTATCTGCAAGTATCTTCAGGCAGTCAAAAAAGTATATTTGAAAGTAACACTTTAAATATAAAAAACAAGACTTTAATTAATAAACTGATTTGATTTTCATCCGAAAATTCATTACATAATTTTCGGAAAATAATTTAAAAATATTAAAACAAAACGGATATATGTGATTAAATGTGTTTTGAATTTGGTAAACGTTTTCAACCTTTCCATGAATTTCATAATCGATTTTAGCTGATGAAATAGGAAAAAAAAGATTCTTTAGAAATTGCTGACTTAACTTTTCAGTACGTATGTAAAAGTATTTTAAAAGCAAACATTTTCAGTATAAAGACTTGTGGTCTTGATTTAAGTATAAAAGCTGGCTTAGACTTAGCCACAACTGGTTCGTCGATTTGGGTTTTGACTGGCAACTCCTATTTGAGGCTGGGGCTGGCCAACTTTAATTAAAGCTGGCCTGGGAGGGGCACATGGGTCGACTGCTAATGTATGTCTTTGTGTGTGTGTGTTGTGTGTTGTTTGTGTGTTTGTCAGTTTGGTTGCTTTCTGTTTTGCTGCTTCTTTAATAAAAATAATTACTCGCATATTTTTTTGTCTTGCTTTTTTTTTTTTTTGCTTTGTTTGTTGCTGAAAGCCGCGAATATGAAGCGTTTTATGACCGCGTTTCGTTTCGTTTTGTGTTTTGTACATTTACCCGGCAACCGCACTTGCCACTCCCCCCGCCACCATCAACACCCCGAGCTGACTGCTGACGGCCATTTTTAGAGTGTAAGCGCTTTTCCCACTGGCCAGTGACCAGCGTCCGACGGTCAGTCAGCGCTCGTTTCGACGGTTTGAGACGGCCAGATTGCAATCGAAATGTGGCTTTTTTTTTTTTTTTTGTTTTTGTTTGGCTTTTTTCCCTGTTTCTTTTTAATTTGCTTTCCAGCGTTTTTTATAAATTTTTTGCAACGGCGGCAGCTTTCAATTTATGAAACACGCTTGCTACTTTCAAATGCTGCCCCAACGTTTCCAAGGAGGTGAGCTGGAAGGGTTGTGCTTCCAGGAGACGGACTGCCCACTTGACGCGACTCAACTCGACTCAACTCGACTCGACTTGTTTACTTGCATCAGAGAACAAAGCAGCCGCAATCTGTTAGCCAACTAGCCAGTTAGCCTGTTAGCCTCAAGGCCGCACTTCGTGGGTCGTTGGCGAGCGGTGGGGGGCGTGGCAATTGATGTGCGCACCACAGATCAGCTTATGTATGTGCGTGTGAGTGTGTGTGTGTGTGAACACTCATGGCCAGCAGCAGTCGCTCAAGCATTAGCAAATAGCAAAAATGATTCGCTGCCGCGCTTAGTTCCTCTTTAACCCCCCTCGTTGACCACCTCTTTACCCCCTCTGGTTGGCCAATTACTCGCAACACTTTGGCAAGATTTTTCTAAACATTATTTTTTTTTGCAGCTTGCTGTTAATTGCACAGGTTGTTGTTGTTGTTGTTGTTTTTGTTGTTGCTGCTGCTGATGGGGTTTTAATTGCGTTTTCCAGGTTTTTAATTAAAGCTTAACTTGATTTTCAGTTAAGTTGCAATTTGAGAGCTGCTTTTTTGTCTGTTGTTTAATTTTTGCACTTGACGCCGAAACAGGTTTGATTCGCAACCGCGCAGCGTTTGTCAGTCGAAAACTGGTTTTGGGTTTTGCTGCCAACAAATATCAAATAGGGATGCCAACTACAACTACAACAACAACAACAATTGCGCATTTTTAATGGCTGCCGCTTAAGATTTATGTTGCCTCCGCAGCCAAATCCAACACACAACAACAACAATAACAACACTAATTTCAATTCAGATTTCGGCTTGAAACTGGGGGCAACCTGATAAGCGTAATTCCCTGGAATTTCCAAAATAAATATTCACATTTAATTAGAGGAATAAATCTACGATCAGCACAACAAACGATGAGGAAACGTTCCATATTTATAGATAACTATGAAGAGGTCTGGACATAAATAGATTTTTGTAGAAAGGGGCCAAGAGTTGGTGCAACCTATGCACCTACGCTGTGTTGCAGCCAAATAAATCTCGTCTTTAGAAATATGTATAATTTATTGCCAGGGAAAGCTAAGGACAGCTTCAATCCTGACTTAAAATACCATTTAATTATATTGTGTCGAAATAGAAAAATAAAAAAATTTAAAAATGAATTAAATAATATTAAATTAAAATTGACTGACTTAATTTTCCCTGTATATTATTTTAAAGCTACTCTAAATATTAATCTTTAATTACGTTCAGCATTTATTTATCTTAAATTATTGCACTTGTCACAAAAGAGTTAAAAATAATTAAATCAAATATAAAAGTGAACGTGTAATTATAGTTTATAGTTTCATGCTTAAATCTAATTACTGTGAATTAATTTGTGACAATTCCTTTAATTGTTGTGTTGCAAAACAATGTCATAATTCTTAACGAAATTTAAAATATTTTTTTAAGAAGCTCTTTCAGTTGTGTTATTTTATAATTAAGTTAAAACAATTTTAGACTTTTTTATTTTCTTTTGACAGCAGCTGTGCATTTTATATTAAGATAATAAATGTCACTTACTGCTAGTGGCATAATTTATATATTTATATTTTATTATATGTAATAATTTAAAATTATATAAATATATACTTCGTATATGTATCTATGTATGTATCTATGTAGGGTATTTTTTTGTGAGCATTTTAAGTTGTCTATTTGCGGCACAGAATGGCGGCATTTAAACAAAGTTGTTTTTTTTTTTTATTTTTTTTTATAAAACAACTTGCTTTGTGACATTTTGAGAGGCGGCGGCTGCGACAAAGGGGCGGGCCGAAGAAGAGGCGGGGGCAGCATGGCGTGGCCAGCCATCCGCAAAGTCTGTCGAGGCATGCGAAGTTGTTCGCATTCTCGATCTTTTCCGGAGGGGCCAACTGTATATATAAGGCAAGAACAAGTATACAAGTATACACAAATATACACATACATATATAGATATGTACGTTTATATATACATACATATATGATATATGTGGCCGCACACAAAGGCAAAAAGGCAGAGAAAAATATAAAGAAGAAAAACCCACACAGGCAGCGCACATGTCAAGAATGTTATAATTAAAATATAATAAAATGAAGTAAAATATATATGCATATATATATATATGTATATATATATATATATTTATATTTATATTTTGTGAACTTTGTCGGCGAGCTTTAAGTTAAGATGAGTCGCATTTGGCTGCCATTTCCATTTCCATTTCTCGCCAAGATTGCGAGATCGCTCGCTCATATTTGAATATGTTCACTTGTTCGCTGTCAGCTCGCCCAGTTGCCCGCTCTTTGAATCCCCCGCCCCGCCCCGCCCCCTGCTCAACCACAGCCCTCGTTCGAGCCGCGGCAATAAAAACCAAAATAATACTATGTAAAAATGTTTTGTGTGCGTCTGTGTGTGCGTGTGTGTGTGTTGTGTGCTGCTTGCTGCCCCTCCCCCTGTCCATCCCCCCGCCAGCCCATCAGCGAGATCAGTGCGCCAGCAAAGTTGACTCGGGCTCGCTGCTTTGGGGTTCGGCGGCGACGATCGCTTCGCTCGCTCTCGGCGCATTCGCATTCGTTCGCATTCGTTCGGTTCGGCAGTTTTTTTCGTTCGGTTTTCGGTTTTCGTTTCAGTTCAGTTTTTTGTCTAAACAAACAAAATATTGAATTTAATTTTTTTAGTGTTAGTTGCTCTCTAACAATTTCGGAGTCGTTATCTCGCATGCGCGTCGCTGATTTGTCTGTTTTTCTCGTGTCTCCTCCGTCTCCGTTTGGAGCCCATTTATAAATGCGTGTGTGTGTGCACGTGTCTGTGTCTGTGTCTGTGTGTGTGTGCGTGTTGATCCCTATTCCCTAATCCGATCTCGATACC
The DNA here is from genome assembly GCA_035042185.1 of Drosophila kambysellisi. Lineage (NCBI taxonomy): Eukaryota > Metazoa > Arthropoda > Insecta > Diptera > Drosophilidae > Drosophila > Drosophila kambysellisi. The sequence continues at coordinate 597,806 of JAWNLS010000303.1, forward strand.
AAATTCCGATACCAATTCACAGTTTCGACTATCGATGAACGCGTTTCGATCGTGAGCGAGTGCCAGAAGAGAGGCACTTTTAAATTATGGTGTACAATTTAATATCAATAGTCGGAGGAATTATCGCTGCGTCTAATGGCAATAAAAATCAGAGTTTTTCAAATATTATGTATTATGTTGTTTAAAACTTCATCGTACACAAATAACACAATAATGCTGCAACATTAAATTAAATAAAAACTCCCAGTTCCCCCTCAAAAAAAAAAAGAAGAAAAAACAAAAAAAGAAAACAAAATTTACGACACTAAAATTCATTTTTGTGTGTTTTGATTTCAATTTAACGAGTGCCGCAATCTTAATAAACATTTCGTTGCCAGCTCATAATTTGTATTGATTTGTATAAATTATCTAGCCACGTTATCAACGCCTCCTCGTATCGGTGAGTGCCGCCCAAACATTTGCCCCAACTTTTATTCTAAATAGCCATTAAACTTAATTATGGTTGTGCAACAGCATTTGTGGTTAGGTCAGATCCAAACTATTTGACAGTATATACTCACTTATATAGACTGCATATAGATTGTGCTGCTGATTTATGTTTTAAAACTTCCGATATTTCATATCACTTAAATTGAGTTTTATTTTCTGCTAATAAATATGTGTGTTATTTTTCTGATTTATGTTTAAATACTGTAGATATTTTATCACTTAAGTTGAGCGTTGTTTCTGCTATGAATTATTATGAATTATATTTTGTCACTAAAATTGAGTGCTGTTTAATACCAATAATTATTTATTTGGTTTGATTTATGTCTCAATATTTCGATATTTAAAACATAAATTTAATATTATTTTCGCCTATTAATTATTTTGTTGGTTTCACTTGATTTATTGCTTTCGATGTTATTGTATCTCAAATTGAGTGATATTTAATTCTAATAATTATTTCTTTTGCCTGATTTGGGTTTTAATACTTTAAAATTTTTTTTTTAATCGAGTGTGATTTTAATTATTTGGTTGGTTGATTATTGTTTTAATATTTCGTATTTTTTTTTTTTAACTTTCATTTACTACCATTAATAATTCGATTGATCTGGTTATCCGATAAATCTGATAAATAATTTAATCTTAATTTAAGCTTAATAAACATGAATATTTTCCTCTTCTGATTCCTTAAATATTCTCTTATTTTTACAGTTTATTAAACAAACAAACACATTCAATCGGAAGCTCAACTAAACATTATTTCGGTAAGTTTATCTGAACCCTTTAAGTTTAATGGTTCCCGCAGAGATTGAAATTATATTTACGAGACCTAATTGAGCACAGAACTCTGCATGTGAAAATCGTGTGGCATGAACTGGGCGCTTGCAACAGTAGAGCCGCACTCTGCTTTCAGCCAGGATATTGTTTTGACTTGGGCCAAGCCGCATTGCTCGAATTACCTTTTTGATTTTATGGCCAAAACAATTCGATTGCAGCAGTGTCGAGGGAACATTATTGTAACATAAAGTGGCCATGCTCCATGCTCTCTCAACTTGCCTCTCCTCCTGCCCCTGCCCCTGCCCCTGCCCCTGCCACACCCCGCAATAGCAATAGCTGTGTACAGGGCGTTAAAATGTCCAGCAGGAGGCGGGTCTGGCGGTATTAAAAATGGCTATAAATAAAGTAAAGTACGGCGAGTACATGATTTCCCTGTTAAGATGCCACGCAGGACGACGTGGATTGAGGATTGAGGACGCGAGTGAGAATGACACTGGTGGGGCGTGGCAAGTGGGGCAGTCCAGTCCAAGCGGGCCAATTGTGGTAAATCGGAAGTTAAAGACGGCAATAAAATGACGCAATAAAAATCTATGAATGACACATTAAATCAATTGCCAAAAATCACAAAATCGCTACACAAAAAAAAAAATAAATAAATACATGTTGCCTATGAGTGGATTTATTTTGCTAGGATGGGGGAGGGGGAGGGGGTGCTTTGGCTGCTTGGGTGGCTGTCCAATCATGAATTCATTTCAAAACTTTAAGTGAATTTTTATGGCCGTGAGAAATTGGTCATCTGGGCTAATTGCCCAAAACTGGGTTCAAAGGCCAGCCGTTGATGCCAGATGTCTATCAGGTGCATCCACATCCTTGGCAGCCTGTCTGCTGCCTCACGATTAAGCGATGCATTTCAAAATCTTGACATTTACAACTATATATCTTTTTATTCTTCCATTGTTTCGGAAAGTTTCTTGAAATGCCAACGAGGAACAACCTGCTTGAGGGCTTGTTGCTGGCTGGTTGGTTAGTTGGTTGGCTGAAAAATGTTTACGACTTTCGCCAGAACAAAGGGAAAATCGTGCGCAATAGTCAGAAACAAGAAAAGCAACCAAGTTCCACTTATGAAGCCATAAAATGGGCACAAAAAAAAAAAAACAAGAAAAAACAAGAAAAAAGAAAAGAACACGCAGCCAAACAGCCAGTTAGTTCTTTATCGCTCGGTTTTAATCGGGGGCAGGAATCGACGTTGCCACTCCTGCTGCCAACGCAGCTGACGATCAGCAGATCAGCAACCCGGGGGCAGGACCCGAAAAGAAAAATAACAAAAATTCCCCTAGCTGAAACTGCCTGTACAGGTGAGAGAGTGCCGCTTTCACCTAAACACGGTTCAGGGTGCAGTTTTGCAGCCATTTTTAATTTTTTCTTTTTTTCAATTTTTTTTGATGACTTTATATGGGTTTCTCCTTTGCCTTTCTCTGCCACCAGCAGCAGCAGCAGCAGCAGCAGCAAGTGTAATGCACTGTCCGTGTGTCCCTCCATCTGTCCGTCTGTGTGTTTGCCTGCCAGAAGCATATATCAGATACAACTCGAATTCGTTGCCTGGGTATAAAACTCGTAAAATATGTGCACGTCAACGCGCTTCGTGCTGTCTTTTGTGCAGCCATTATTAAATTTCTGATTGTGGCTTTCTACTCGCATGTCTCCATCGGACCGACAGACCGACAGACTGAGAGACAGACAGACCGACTTCCGACGGACCGGTTCGACTTGTTATCTCGAGCCCGCCTCGCCGCTCAGCTGGCTAATCGAACAGCCGCCGCTCGGCTCGGGTGTTGCCTCGGTGCGGCACAGTGGTTGCAATCACAAGAAAACTACTTTCGAATTTAAAATTATCAATTCCCTCAATTTATCAATATCTATTCCAATGAAATTAATGATTTATTTGAATCCCTCAAATACTCTTATGTATTCAATCAAATCATATTATTTTTTATTAAAAACTCAAATGAATACAATGAAACCAAATTTTTTGTTCAAATGTTTTTCCGTTTAAATAAATATTTACTTGATGTGCTTGTAAATATTATGTTATATTTCTGTTTTACTATACTTTAACAACGAAAACCGTTAAAAAGTGATAATATTCAAATTATTGTTCAAGATTCTGATAGACATCATTGAAATATTCTCGATTTGTATATTTATACAACTTCAACTGCTTAGTTATTTCTACCAAATTTTTAATTCATCATTTGCTAAAGCTACAGTTATATTCTATTCTAAAACTATTGAAAATTAGAAATCTTTTCTTATATTGATTTTTGTTAAAACGGAAACGGAAAAGTTTTGTGCTTAGAACATAGAATATTGAAACGCTCAAAATAATTTCGCTTCAAAGCTATGATTAATGCTATCACAATTTGCCTCACTGTGCAGAGCCCCACAACTGCCCCCACCCCCTCTTCTTCAACATTATCAACTTCGCATGCGCCCAAATGAAAATTAGCTTGAGGTCCTCATCATCTTAGTCAGCTAAAATTCCACGAACTCGGGGGTATGCAACCGTTGCCAGGCACATCACGTAGCGCGTTGCACATGCTCAACTTGTTTACAGGGGGTTGGGGCAAAAGAAAAAGGCAGGCAACAACTACAACAACAACAACTACAACAACAATAGCAACTGAGAGGAGCCACAGACATGCACAGGCACAATATTAAAATGTTTAATTTATAATTCAATTAATAATGACAACGTGGTCGAAGTAAGATTCTCCACTCCATTCTCGACGTTAAATTCGATGTGAGGAATGCGAAGCTTGCCTTCGAGCTATAACAATAAATATGAGTACTACATATATATATATATTCATATATATAAATATCTGTATATAACTACAAGCTTTGCTCAAAATGGTTGTAAGCAAAAGGAATAAATAAACGAATTCATTTTAGTAGTGAATCGTTGTAAGGGAAAGCATTAAAAAAATAAATCCATTTCCCCTTGATCTTATTATTAAGAAAGTATATTTCTAAAAACCCAAGATTTTGAGTTTTTAATTTAAGGGTAAATTTTTCTAAAATGTAGAACAAATTTTAACAATTTCCATTGGTTTTTTATACGTTTTTCAATACCATCGAAACTTTAACATTAGCCTTTTTGTTGCTTGTATTATTAATAGTTTAAAAGTTAAAAATAAAAAAATTATAAATTTAAAAAATTCAAATCGAAACCGCCTTTTCATTATTTCTAGCCTTTGGAGAAAGCATTGCCAATTTTTTTTTTAAAATTATCTTTTGATATTAAGAAATTATTTCGAGGAACTAGAAAAACTTAATATTTTTCAGGCGATTCTGATTTTAGGACGATTTTCCAAAACTTTGGTCGATTTTTTTTGTGAGTGTGCGAGTGTGCGAGTGTAAGCTTCAACTTTGCGTGTATAGATACGAAATCTATACACGAGCCAAAGTGCCACGGGTGTGGCAAGTGCCGCCAAGAGGGTAAGGGTGGGGGAAGGGGAGGGTCGGGTCGAGGGCAACGGAAGCACAGTAAATTGAGAACTCATTGAGCGAAGGCAACAAGGGATCGATATTATGGCAAGGCGAACAGCTCAGAGTCCGTTTAGAGTCGCTGCCACCCACTCTCCATTTGGGGTTGTGTTCTGTCCTGGCTGTGTATCTATCTATGTGTGTGTGTGTGTGTACAGCTGCGAACAAAATAATAGCACCATTCGCTTAAATTAAAGGGACAAAGAAAATAAACCATTTTTGCTTGGTGGAAATTTAATTTTTTAATTCAGATGCAGTGCTGTTGGATTTATTTTAAGTGTAGTAATGGAAATAATAAATAATAATAATATATTAAAAAATCACCATTTGATAGAATTGCAAAACTACAATGAAAAAAAAAAATTTTAATTAAATGAAAACAATTTATAATAATAATCTGCCTTTCAATTAGAAAATGTTTCTTGTTCTTAGAAATAAAGATTTATTCCAAATCGGCAATCGACAAAAAATAGGGTTTTTTTTTATTTTTCATAAGTATTTTGTATTAAGAAATACATTTTAGTATTGTTGAAATTAATACCCTGATTCTTAGAAAATAGTAATGTAAATTTTAAAAACTTTTTTTTAGATCAATTCGAATTCCCGAAAATTCTTAATACTATCTTAAATTGTTGTATGTTTAAAATAATACGAGAAATAAACGTTTTTGTTCGGGTTGCTTGTACAAACGGATGAAAAACACCCTGAAAACTAAATATAGTTTTCTAAATTCAAGAAATTTATAAGTATGATTTTGATTTGAACGGAAAAAATTTTGTAGTGATGGTATTTTGTTGTCCACCACTGTGTGTAGAAGTGACAACGTCAGCAAAAGTGTTTTGCAGCTCGGCTGAATGCTGAATGCCGTCGCCTGTTCGGCGAACTCGGAAAACTCGGAAAACTCGGCAAACTCGATGGCTTCGACGGGGGTTGCTGATGTTTGTTTTTCTTTTCGTCTTGGCTGTGTTTTCTAGCGGCCATGCCATTTTCCCCCATTTTCTCCCATTTTCTTTCATTTTCTCGCATTTTCCATTTTCTTTGAAATCTTTGAATGCTTTTGAGTTTGCTTATCGCGACTGTCTCCGTCTCCGTCTCCACTTGGCTTATTTGGGGTTGCTCTGCGCAACCCAGTATCCAGCGGCGTTGGCGTCATCACACAAGTGATGCGGTAGGGGGCGGGGGCGGGGGCGGGCCGTCTTGCCGGGGGTTGACAATGGCCTCGCCGAAACTGAAATTAACCTTTAGGGAGACGGCCAAGGAGAGGGCAACGCCGGGGGAAAGCGTACGCTATTTGAATAAATATTTTGCTGACTTTGGCTGCTGTTTTAGCTGCTGGAGCAGGACGGCCATGTTGCTAACATGTGTGTGTGTGTGTGTGTGGGTGTGTGTGTGTGTGTGTGTGTGGGTGTGTGTTTGTGTGTGGGTGTATATCTTTCAAAGCTATTTTGCTGCGTAACTACTCTATGTGTAAATTATGCTTATGTAAATGAGCAAGTCGCTTTGCACTCGGCTCTTTTTATAAAGGAGCAGAATGAGGCACAGGCAAAGGCGAAGGCAACTCAAAGTCCCCCATGGATCTCTTATGAGCAACAAAGTTTCCATCCCCTGCTGCGACAGATAAGAAAATGCCATGGAAGTTGAGATTCAGATAACCAGCATATAATAGAAGAAGAATGCCAAAAAAAAGAAGGAAAGTAAAATTGATGATTTTACTTATTTTGACAAAATGAGTTTTATGTCCCCAGCCCCAATCCGGCTCTGGCTTTGTTTTCCTGCGGCTTAGTGAAGGCTTTAGGAAAAATGAAAAAGTGCTCTCTGTTAATTGTGCTGCAGCTTTAAGAATTTTAACTAGCTATATATATATAAATTTTATTATTTAAATCTAGGGATTTGCATATGAATTTGATTGTTGCTACCGCAATATTCAAACTGGAAGTTGAGCCCACTTCAAGGCCAATCAAAATTTATTCAAAGGCATTCTCTGTATTTGCTTTCCAGCATTTATCACACATTAATGCCAGTGTACTGATCACCGTCCAGATAATAACAACATAACTCTGGAGCTGTTGTGCCGGGGATGGGGTATTCGAATTTTGAACAGGTGGCCGATTTAATGACCATAAAAGTGGAATTAACACCTTGTTGGCCGAGAGCAGAGCAATTAACACCTTTGACCACTCGTAATAAACTAAAATAAAAACAAAAGCAAACAGCGCCTTAAATAGATGCAAACACATTTCAAATGAAATGCTAAAAAGCATTTCGAATTTATTCAAATGATAACCGCTTATCTCCGATTTGCTTACGAGCTGAGCATATTTGTTGCATTAATTATTATATTATGTTAATATCAAAATATGCTTATTATTTGTATATTAACAAATATAATCAATTTACCGCTGCGTGGGAATTTCCCGGCACTTCTTAAAGATAGCGAATTGATGGCGAATTGCCAATAAATAAAAAACAGGCGCCATAAAACGAAGACAACTCGCATGTTTCTCATGTTCAACAGAACCCGCATATTTATGGGCTACCATTTGTCCAAGTGGCCAGAGACAAAAGACTCAGTGCTTCGAATTTGAATTCTCTGCGAAAAGAGATCCAAACCAATCCAAACCAATCCGAACCGCACCGACCCGATTTGACTGCAAATGTGTCAATTTTAATGGCCGCGACTGTTGTGCCCGCCACGGCCAACCGCCCACCTCCCCCCTCTGCCTGCTTGCAACGTGTGCCGTATAATGAAATATTTTATATGGCCGAAGGTCGTTCGAAATTACTGACAAAGATGAATGACTCGCCAGACAGCTGCACGGGTTCTGGACGAGAGAGGGCGAAAGATTCACTCAGGAAACGTGGACCGATCAAAGAAAATTTTCTTCTTTTTTTTTTCTTTTTTTTGTGTAATGATCTACATTAAGAAATGAAATAGACATGAATTCGGGAAATGCACCTTACTTTTGTGCCATGGCTAGCTCACCTTATTATTCAGAAGGAAAAAAAATCTAAAAACTACAGTTTTTCTATTCTGAATTGCAGTGTAATTTTTTCTTTAATTTAAAAAAAAATATCTTTAACTTTAATTTAAAAATGGAGCTAGTAATTTTCACGACTAAAATTGTAGAAAAGGTATTTTCTATAAATGAGGGTTTTTGCATATTTTAGAAATTTTTCCACAATACAAAAAAAAACTATATTTTTGGGAATATTGAATTGGGGCAATCCTCTCAAAGTTTTTGAAATAATTTCTGTTACATCTGTAAATTGTTTCTAAAAACAAGAAATACTTTCTCGTTTAAAAGGCGATTTCTAAAATTATAAGTCTATTTTTTTCTGTGTGCACAGAGATGCCTCTTAAAAACTGCTCAAAACCGTGACTTTAACAATTTCGGAATAGTCAAGAATGTCCCAAATTAAAGGGTTCTTTATTTATATTTGTAGAATAAAGGGGAAAAAATGACCTACTGCCTGCGAGTCACTCGAGGAGTTGTCTGTCATTCGCCGTCATTCTGGGGCACCCTGCATGTCGGTCTGTTTGTCGTAAAACGCTTTGCTGGCAATAAAAGCAGTAAACTAGCTAGATTTATTGTACTAAAATATTGTTTAAGTACACAGTAAACAAGAGCAGCAGCAACAGCAACAGCAACAACAACAACAACAACAACTGGCAAATAAACACGGACCCGGCATTTTCTCAGGTGCTTCGTCTTGGTCTCTAATTGCCCGATTGGCGCTAAACTGTCCAGCATAAAATAATCATTAACAACTTTTACTGTAACACATCATAAAGCATCTGCCATGAAAATTTAGATATAAGTTTATTGGACAATTAATACAAATTATGGTGGGGATTCCCCATTTCGTTTAATTCACTCTTTAATTTCATGGAGATCTGCCTCTGAGTTAGTCTTTAATTCTCGGTACAAACATGAAATGTAGATTCAACAAATATAATCATTTAATAAAATTTAGATATAAGTTTATTGGACAATTAATACAAATTGTGGTGGGGATTCCCCGTTTTGTTTAATTCACTCTTTAATTTCATGGAGATCTGCCTTTGAGTTAGTCTTTAATTCTCGGTACAAACATGAAATGTAGATTCAACAAATATAATCATTTAATATATGTAAATCCTTTCCGAGCACAACATTTTTATTAAACTGTTATTTTTTTTTCTTTTATCTTTTAAATTAAATACAAAATTATTTCCCTAACTTAATTTTGCTTAAATCTTTAAATCTTTTGGGAATATTCCCAACATAATTTCCTGGCTCCAGTTTTATATTCTTTATATATCTTTAATATTTCTAGTCTCCAATGTGCAGAGTTCATTCTACTAAATAATATAAAAATCACAAATACTAAAAATCTTTAAATCCAAAATGCTTAATTTCGATTCAAACATATTTATGGATATTTCTTGCTTTAATTGTGAATGATTCAAGTACAGTACTCTCTATCGAGAGCTGAACTGAATTGAGACAACTACACAAAAAAGAGGAAAACTACAAAAAAATTATGTGAATGGCTGCAAGGGGCAGTGGCCATGTTGAGGCAGCCTGTCAGAAGGAGGAAGTTGGGCTGACAACTGAGCAACTGAGCAACTGAGTTGCAGCAACACATGCTCGAGAACTGTATGCCGCAGAAGATATTGAAGATGCCTCCACAGACTGCACAAAATGTCTCGCATCAGATACATCTTCAGGCTGTCAGTAGACACTAGATGTGCCATATTTTTCTCAATTTTCATCTGCCATCCCTTGGCAGCATTGGTGTGTTTTCTCTTTGTTCTCGATATGGACTGCTTAAGACTGACTTTTACACACACGTGTGTGTGTGTCTGTGTGTGTGTGTGTGTGTGTGTGTGTGTGTGTGCTCGAGGCATAGCTATCTTTTTCGTGTTTCTTTTGAAAACCAATTGCCCCGACCCGGTTTTGATTTTTATAAAAAAAAGAAAAAAAGAAACAGGAATGTTAAAACTAGCCAGAAACTTGTTCGATGACTTGAGACTGAGACTGCATCTGCGTCTTGTGCTGGCTCCCACTTTGATACTCCAAACTCAACTCTTGTCGCTGTCTGTGGAAACTGGAAAAACAACAAGACTTTTCAGCCACGAATCGAGGCGATGATGATGACGATGACGATGTCTCTTTGAGCTTAGCTGGAATCTCTGATATCTAAATTCTTCGGTTTCGATGCCACTTTGGTCTGTTTGCAAGGGCACCATTTTAAGCCGAAAGGGTTCTGGGAATAAAGAAATTTAAAGCAATTAAAAGCAGCAGCAGCAGCCATTGGACTTGACTGAGTTACAGACACCGGACGGACAGACAAACAGACGGCGTCTCATAATTAGCTGGGAGAAAGATCGTTAAAGTTGAGACCCCTCAGCAATGAGCTGTGCTGTGTCTAATTGGATAACACAAATTTAATTTAATTCGTTCACAGCATCTTGCAGACCACCAAAAAACCCGATTCTTCTATTTTTTTTTCCATCTTTCATTCGTTTTTTTTCTTTTTTTTTTGTTAGTTAGGTTTTTTATGGTGGTGGAGCCAATGAACTTTTCTCTCACCGTAAGTCTTGGGTTTGGTTGTTGGCCATTGGTTGCGGGAATTCTGTGTTTTTCATATGGCATGTGAATTTTGTTTGAAATGATCTTACTTGTTTTTTTATGCTGGGTTTATAGTTGTCTAAATTTAAGTTTTTTTTTTTAGTCGTGCCGTGTCTACATAATGAAGCCATAAGCTGCCATTGCTGCGATCATAAACCCATTTGAATATTAATTTTGTTAATTAACTTATTCAAATTTTAGCATCGTTAAATATGGAAGAAACTTCTTTTTATTGCTCGGTTTTTTATTTATTTATTTTTTTTTTTGAATAGTACCAATGAGAACACATGAACTAAGGGCTTCTTTGTTGTTTGAAATCGAATTGTATCGATGAATAAAATTAAAGCCCACATGGATAATCCAAATCATGAAACATCTGCGGTGAATTAAGTAATTTGTATTTAGATTATTGGACTATGGGTAGTAATATATAAAATATTCAAATTCATTTATATATATTTTTTATAGATTTTTAAGGAGTGTAAATGTGAGTGGGGAAACCCCTCGCAGCTGATTAAAAACTGTGTAAGTTTAATTTGATCAAGTATTCGAAAAGTGTGCCTAATCATTGTTGAAAGTTGAGATTTCGCCCGTTATTGGAAAATAGGAATCTCAAGCCAAAGCAAAACTTTTTCAATAATGAATTTTAATAACAATAACGACTACTGAGTCTATCAAATGTATTTAAAAATTCCAGCTTAAGCTAACTGCCTTCTTATCCAATAATCTAATGCAATTAGTAACAATGAATAAATGAATTCTAGTTTGAAGAAACACTGATTTGCTCAAATGGTTGAATTGAAAGGGACATGGTTTGAAGTAGCACATGTGCCTCTAAATACAAATTGGTACTATGTATATTGGTAGTAGGGCATGAAAGTACAAATAGATTTGACTTTGACCCTGACACCGCCAAAGAAAATAGCAATGGACTCTCCTCAACAACAGCAGCATTTTCTACAATGCAAATACAAGGCGAGGAAACAAATTTTACGATGTGTTTGACGGCTGTCTCTTTGTCCGCCTGTCTGTCTGTCTCTCTGTCTGCCTGCCTGCCTGTTCGTCTGTCTCTCTGTCTGTCTGTCTGTCTGTACATATATTTGCCTAGCGCGGCGCTCACTTCCGTCCGGCCGACAACAACAACTCTGACTGGGCCTGAAATGCATTATTACCTGCCCGGTATTAAATGCAAACAAGACGTTTGCGCCAGTCATAAAGACGTAAGATGACTTCCCTGTGGAAGGGACACAGTAACGTAGCAAACATCATTACGTCAACGTTGTTGTTGTTGTTGTTACTGTAGGTGCTGCTGCTGTTGTTGTTGTTGTTGTTGTGTTAACCCTTAAGTGTGCTGGGAAAGTGGTCGCAGGGCGGCGCCTGCATTTATCGCATTGCTTTCAATTCACTAATTTCTCCTCTCTCTCTCTATCTCTCTCTTTCTCTCTCTGTCTTACAGCAACCAAACATTGTGAGGCATTCACAATTTAAAGAGTATCAACGGTAGCCGCGTTACTTGCAGCAAATCTCAGAAGTGGCGTCCAGCCAAACTCACATTGTTGCGCCGATAGCGGCGAGTTTATCCCCTTCCAGCGTCAATTCCCAGCCACCAGGTAAGCACTTCCAAATTCCGTTACTTAGTTTTAATTTTTAGAAATAGAAATTTAGAAACTTTTAGAAATACTTTTAAAATCCTTGCACAAAACTAGTGTTAAGCTACTTTAAGGCGTGCTCCAATTCGAGCATAAATTTTCCATTTTTATCAGATAGCTTCCACTTGCGTTTTGTGGTGCGCTAATTTTGTATTTTCAATTAAACATAAATATATTAAACGATAGGGTATTAAATCTTCGTCGCCCAGTGATTTTTTTTGACTGTGCTGGGAAATGCGTATCCTTTTATGATTTGTCAACATTTCGCCGTCCTTGTCTCAATGCCGTTTTCTTCTTCCAATGGAAATTGTCGTAAAATGCTCATAATTGTCTATTGCAGCGTTAAATTCGACAAATGTTGAACATGAAACATGAGCAGGGGACAGGGGCTCGTATTAAATTGTTCCCAGCAGCAATTGTCTCAATTTGTATGCTGTCGTAAATTATACTGTGTATATATATATTTATTTAGCTCATTTTGATTAATTATTGGAAAAGGGGTTCAATTTACTACTCTTTCGCTGTTACATTGCGTGTGTATATAAATGTGTATATGTGTATTTGTGTGTATTTATACATATATATTAATAAATAAATATATGTATAAATGTTGTCTGTTGTTGGTGTTGCTTTTACTATTGTACGAATATAAGGGCAACATTCAACTAACAGACGCGATTCGGAAAATAGAAAAGAAGAAACATCGCAATGTTGAGGGAGCCACCCCAGTCCCTTCCCATTGAAATCTCGGCCATAGATGGCGCTCTTGTGCGCGAGAGTTGAAAATACGTATATTCAAATCAGCCCCAAACAAACAACTAACAGAGAGAGATAGACAGAGAAAGTGATACACATAAGAAGAGAGAGTGAAAGAGAAGGATAGCTGCACTGTGAAAAGAGCAAACAAAGGCCATACTGTGTATTTGTACTGCTGGCATTTAAAATGTTCCTTGTGCACCTGCTGAAAACCCTGCAGCAATTATTATCGATATTCTCAAGGTGCAAAAAAAAAAAAAAACGAAAAAAGACTACAATTCTGAAATAGTCTCACTTAATAAGAAGCTCTCTTAAAGCATTGGGTCTCACAGACGTGTGTACATGTGCACACCCATACATAGAAACGGGCGTGTATCCAACATTCACACACATACTGTGCGTGTGCATAACGCGCGCCGCAAAGAGAGAGAGCGACAACAACAACCACCACTGCACACACACACACACGCTCACAAGCGCATGCGCGAGACTCTCTTTTGGGCACACGGACACAAGGCGCCGCGCAGTCAGCAGCAGTCAGGCACACGTATCGCATATGCCTTTTGTTCGCATCTTGACTCTGTTTGTTTTGTGAGAGTGAGAGTCGCTGCTTGGACTCCACCGTTTGTTTCTGCCTTTTGCTTTAGCTGCTGCTGCTGCCGCTGTTGGCTCTGCTGACTGTTTCGTCGCCGTTTCGCAGCCGCTGCCAGTGTAGATTTGTGCTTCGCTCTGTACGGTCGAAGTCGTGCGGGCGTCAAAGTAGCGACGACACTAAAAAAGACCTGAGTTTTGTATCCAAAAAGTGGCCACTACAGCTGCAGCGACATCGAAACCAGCGAGAACTTTGACTCAAGTGATGTGTGTTGTTCGACGACAAAAAAATATGTTTGGCACTATGGAATCGTCAACGAATTAAAAATAAATATAAAAATGTTCAAGAAAATATTACGAATATTTTCTGCATTTTATTAACTGTTGCGAGCGGCGAGTTTTTAATTGTTTGTTTTGATCGTAAAATCCAATTTTATGACCAGCAACATAAAAAAAAAACAACAAAAATACGAATAATAAAAAACAAGCACAACAACAACAACTCACATTCGCTCTCTCACACACTAAATAAAAATATTATTTATTCGCGCCATTTGAACCGGCATCAAAACAAAAACTTCTTTTAACAACAACAAATTCGAAAGTCAACAAACAGAACGCATTAAATAAAAACCGAAGTTTAATATTTTTAATACAAGTGACTAAAAAGTGATTACAAAAACTTGAACACATGACAACAACAAATAACAAATGTCAAATTATAATACACAAATAATAAGAAGAATTTCAAATTGAAAGAAATTAATAATTAGAAAATGAAAAATCTACCAACTGGGCAAAGGCCAATTTGAAAACATTTGTGCGAGTCTTAAGCACCGTAAACACCCTGTGCTCTGTGCTATCTCTTCGACTGGCTTTCGATCAAAAACGCTTGCTGCCCCCCCACTCCCCGTCAGCAACTGTTGTGGGTGGTATTTAGTTAGTGCTCTCTTCGCCCGTCCAGCGTCGCTCTTCAAGATTTCTGACTCTCGCTCTTTCTCTCGCTCACCCTCGCAAGCAGCGCACTCCGTCATCATTGACCTGTGCGTGTTGCGTGCCTGTGTGCGTGTGTGCCTGTGCGTGCGTGTGTGTGCGTGAGTTAAACGTCGACTTCTTTTGGCTCGTAAAACTGCAAATAAGAATCAAACCAAAAAGCGACAATTGCAAAAAAAATATATAAATGACTTGAATTAAGCTATTATTTAAACTAAAAATATAAAAAAAAATAATTTGGCTTAAAACTAAGAGAAATATTACTAAAAAACCATAGACCGCCTGAAAAGTAAGCCAAAAACCGGCAATTTAAAAATATATATATATATATATATGTAAAATAATGAAAAAACAAAACATTGACTGGCAAAACAAAATAAATTAAATTGCTTAAACTGAAAATATATAAAAAAATATATAAAAGGAAAATAAACCAAAAAGTGGCAATTAGAAAACAACAAAAAATTGTTTGGAAAATCTGAAAATATAAAGAAAAAAAGTAAACCAAAAACTGCAAAACAAAAAAGAAATTTGTATAATTCAACTAAAAATATAAAGAGAAATATACAAAAAAAAAGGAATCCAAAATCGAGTCCGGATCAGCGTTTGGGGACCGCGTCCCGTTCGGTCTGTGCTGGTTTTTGGTGTGTGTGTTGGCGTGCCTTTAATTTTCCGCCTAGATTGACTGAGACGCACTCAAGATAACCGTAAATATTCCACCCCTTCCCCAAACCCCAACCATCCCGCTGGCGTGCGCTCTCTACGACCCCCACGATGTCTCGGCAGTCGGGTCGCACGCCGCTGCCGGGGCTTGGTGGGGGCCACATCACACACACCCACATCCCCCACATCCGCCGCATCCATCACACCCACACCCCACCTCAGTCAGCGCCTCGGCGGTCGCGCTGCAGCACCACCAACTACAACATCAACAACAGCAGCAACAGCAGCAGCAACAGCAGCAACAGCAACAGCAGCAACAGCAGCAGCAGCAGCAACAGCAGCAACAGCAGCAGCAACACCAGCAATTGCAACAGTCCGCGCAGCATTTGCAGCAGTTGCATCACCATCCGCACCATCACCACCACCTGCCTCAGACCCAGCCGTTGCACCACCATCTGCAGCAGCACACGGTCGTCTCCTCCGCCTCGGTTGCACTCTCCACGCCATCCGCCGTACTCCAGCAGCAACAGCAACAGCAACAGCAACAGCAGCAGCAGCAACAGACGACGCCCACAACACATTCCACGCCCACACATGCGGCGATGTATGAGGAGCCGGTTCCCGTGCAGCAGCAACAGCCCCCTCTCCAGCATCTGCCCCCGCCACAGCAGCAACAGCAACAGCAGCAACAACTTGCAACAACCCCGGTTAGCGGCGCCCTTAGTCCCGCCCAAACTCCTACGGGTCAAGCCGCACAGCAGCAGCCCCAGCACCTCACATCACCTCATCATCAACAGCAGCAGCAGCAGCAGCAGCAGACACCGAGTAGTGCACCAAGTGGTGGCGCCACGTCTGCTCTGCAACAAAACTCGGTTGTGGCAGCCGGCCAAAGCCAAATTGTTGCACCAACAACGGCGAGTGTTTCTCCCTCCAGTGTCAGTTCCCAGCAAGCAGGTAATTGGAGCAAACCTCCCTCCCTACGAAGGAATGTCCACTTTTCAATTCTCAGTCTAATTGTCCACTTAATCAATATAATATATATATACATATATATATAGATATATATATCGATTTGGAAATTGAACACCTAAGTTTTAGAAACTCGCCATACTTTTGGCGCCAAGCTTAACTCAGAAGGAAGCAAGCATAATTTTTGTTTTTATTCATTTTGGGGCACATTTTTCTAATATTTAGAAAAATACGTTTAATTTTCAGGATATTTTTCTATACATATTTTTTATTTATTGGTATTTTAAGATTTCACAAATACAAGCATTTTAGATTGCTTAGAAAATAGAGAAAAACTTACGATTCTATGGGGATACCTAAGAAATTAATTTCTTAATTATAGAAAATATCTATAAAAATTAAAAAAAAAAACAATACTTTTGGGATTTTAGCTTTAAGGCAAGCATTTCTAAGTTTTAGAAATTGTTTTTCTCATTTTTACAATTTATTTCTAAATAATTTGACCATTTTTATTCCTGGGGATTTTCATAAATATAAATATTGGAAAATATTGGACCTAATCTACTGTGAGGAGTACTTAATTCAACCAATGATGATTTTTCTGTTTATAACTCGCAATGCAGTCGATACTAAGTTAGGATTGAATCGCTATATATATGAATATATCTGTCTTGGTAATTCAGGAGAGTTTCGTTTAATTCTTCTTAATAATTCTTGACAGATTTTTGTTTTGAGATCTGCTTTGAGTGATAAAAATCACCTTATGATTTAAGCATTTAAATAAATGGATTTGGGTCTTAAATATGGGATTAAGTTTCATAATTTTCAGCAGTCATTAAATATTAAAATACCGGCTTTGCTCAGGGCATCTACTTTTGGGATTGCTAAAAAACAGTAGCGCTTTCAAAATAATTATCTGTTTGCTCAAAACGGTAAAACAAGTTCTCATTTAATTTTCAAGTTTCAAGTTAAACGTTATTTTAAAAGTTTAAAAATTCGTTTATCAAATGAGTCAGATGAAATACTTTTTAATTAAATTATAAGGAAAAATTATAATTTAAAAATTAGTTATTCATTGAATTCAAATAAGATGGCTTCATGCAATATTTTTCCATCATACTTGTCGCTCCAATTTTCCTATTTACACATTTTCCTTAATCAAGAAAGCAAATCTGTTTTAAATATACTTTTTACTTAGGTTATATTTAGATAGATTTTAGTGCAAATTACAAGTATCTAATAAAGCCAATGTCCCAAATATATATTATTATGCAGCTGACATATTCTCATATTCTTTTTTAATTGTATTTGACAATTACCAGATAGTTTTTTAATGAATAAAATAAATTTAATATATTTTTTGTACCTTAAACTTATAAATCCTTTTTGGGGTGTATTTTCTCAGAAAATGTTTGTTGTTAGATTCGTTATTATACACTTTGAACATGCAAATCAAGAAGATAAAATGATGTTCTATAACCTTATGCATATTGAGACCTTATTTGAGCAAGTCCAAAGTCCAAATGAATTAGATACACTAAATTGGTTTTAAGTTATTCCAAACAGACTTCGTTAAAGTCTGCACAGAATTTTAAAATATCAAATTTAATTTTAATAAGCTTGCATATTTTATCAAATTTCTGTATTTGTATAACGATTGAACAATAAAATGTATAAATATATATATATATTTCTTATATATAAAGTAAGGGCTAATTTTTCAATCGTCTTAGTTTGTTCTTGGTTATATAATTGTAGTAAAAATGTAAATAAGGGCGTTTCAGAGATGTGTACAGGGTATGCTCAGGTCGTGCACTCTGAACCAGATTAATGTTACCTATTATTATAGCTACTTTATACAAATATTAACTAAAACTATTAACATTAAATGTTCTTAAATAACTATTATTGTTGATTTGAGTCTGCTTACAACATTTGAACACTTCCAACTCCGACTATTTGGATTTGGATATGTTGAACTGGGATTGGGTCCAGCAGAGGCTGTTCTCAAACATAGATTGTTTTTTCACAGTTTCACAATTCTTTGGCGCATAGTTGGGAAGGAAAACGTTCGTCAAGTTGATTTGTTTGACAGGCAGTCGATAACGAGAATGTTTTTTTCTTTCGTTCTTTTACAGACATGTCCATCTCACTAGCGCCAATACATATACCCGCGATCAGGCCCGGCTTCGAGGCGGACGCAACGACGCCAGTTAAGCGGCACGGGCATCCGTGGCCCTATGAAAACGACTTCAACCAGTACCATGCCACGCCATATTATATTGACAGGGATCGCAAGCCGATGTTCTATGGTTACCCAGAGACCCAGTTTCAGGTGAGTGAAAAACAACAACAACAACAACAACTGCTGCAACAACAACTGCTGCAACAACAACTAGAGGCGCTGTGACTCCGGCTCGAATTGCGCGCCAGACAGCTGTCTAGTAAACAACTCAATGTCAACTTAACGCTTTATGCTCTTGCCTTCTTCTCCTCCTCCCGCTCTCCATGTTGCACGTCCGACAACAAGCAGCCTCCATATTGGCCCAACTATCGTGATCAACCTAATGCCGCTGCAGCGGCGGTCTACATGAGCGCCACCGATGAGCGCCATGCATCTGTCAGCGCGGCGGCAGCGGCGCGACAGTCCGTCGAGGGCACCTCGCAGTCCAGCTACGAGACTCCCACCTACTCCTCCCCAGGTGGGCTGCGCAACTTCCCCGAGGCCTACTCGAGCACAGGTTAGTTGACATACACCACACACAGAAAAAAAACCACTGGCAATCATTTTTATAAATTCCCTAGTCATTTTATTTTAATTTTGAAATTTTTTAATTACAATTTATAATTTATACAAATTTAATAATAATAAAAAAGGTTTTTTTATATAAATATTATATTATTTATTAAACAAATTTTTTGTGCTAATTAGTAGAAATATCTCATCTAAGATTTCGATTTTTTTTCTATTAATAATTATTTGTAAGGTGAAAAAATGTAGTTTTCATGTGAATTTTCGCTGAGTGTATTCGTGTTATCGCATTTTGCGTTGCTGTGTTTGCCTCTGCTGCTGCCTCAGCCTCTGCTGCTGCCTCAGCCTCTGCCTCAGCCTCTGCTGCTGCCTGTGTCGCCACCCGGGGCCAAACTGCAAATTGCGACACTGTCAAGTTTGTCATTTAATTAGCGCATTGCAAAATGCCTCACAAATGAGTATCGTCAACAGTCAACCGGGTTCGTGCTCCTGTCGGTGGGTGTGGCAATAGATATTAACAATTGACCCCCCACCTAAGTGCCTGCACCCCCTTTGGTGTAGGAACCACATTAAACTGAGTTTTTAAACAATAATTATAAAGGACCAGCTGAATTCATTTATATTTTGATTATGCAGGTTTATTTTTAACATTTTATTTAATCAATCCCTTTTCCATATTCTACATATATAGTCTAGTCTTAGTCAACATATGTTTGTTGAGAAAAATTTATATTTGTGTAATAAAAATTATGCAATAAAACATCACGTATATTTCATTTTACTTAAGAACATAAATATAAATATTTATTTTTTGAAACATTTTTTTAATTAATTAATTTCCCGACAGCCAGCTTATTGCTCTTCTTAGCTAAAACTATCAGAATCTCAGGCAGATATTTGTAGATCGAATAGCTAAATTCATTTGAAGTCAATAATAACATAAGATACATTTTAATAACTTTGCCTATTTAATTTTTACTCAGCGAAGATCAATTTTACTTTGATAGCTGCTTAATTTTAATTTATCATTCCGATAGCAATAAAAGCTACAATTTACTATAAGTAATAATATATTAATCAAATTTTTATTAACATAAGATATATTTAATATGACGTATTATTTGATTGACTTGACATTTGTAGTCAAGCAGAAGTCATTCATTTTTAATTCCAAAATTAATTAATATATTTTAATTTTAATTTTAAGTGTTTTTTTTTTGCATTAAATTCAAATTTGCCAGAAGTTGTTTATTATAATTTGAAAACTTTGTAAAAATTGGATGTAGTAAGTAAATTATTGAAATATATGTGAATGCTATTTTGATCGTCCCCAGGCGCATCCGGTGGCCTTTCAGTGGGTGCAGTGGGTCCATGCACACCGACAAATGCGATGCACGAATGGACCGGACAGGTGTCGGTGCGGAAAAAACGCAAGCCGTACTCCAAGTTCCAAACGCTGGAGCTGGAAAAGGAGTTCCTCTTCAATGCGTACGTGTCCAAACAGAAACGCTGGGAGCTGGCACGCAATCTGCAGTTGACGGAGCGTCAGGTATGTTAAAGTGTTGAAAGCTAATGTAATTACATCGTTTTACATCGCATGTGTGTTTTTAGGTGAAGATTTGGTTTCAAAATCGACGCATGAAGAACAAGAAGAACTCGCAGCGGCAGGCCACCCAGCAGAATAACAACAACAACTCCAGCAGCAACCACAACCATGCGCAGGCGGCACAGCAGCACCACAACAACCATCACCTGACCATGGGTCTGAGCATGGGCCACCATGCCACCAAGATGCACCAGTGACCTTTGGACAGCAGCAGCGCCGGCGCCATGGGCTATTCCACCTACTAGCAGTTAGCCAATCCCAATCACAATTCCCAACCGAATCCGAATCCGATTCCGAGTCCGAACTCGATTTCAAATCCAATTAAGAACGAAATGATATCGATCGACTTTCCGTGCTAGTTGAAGGCTGTAAACCCCCACCCTGAATTGCAGCTTGAGTTCACCATTCTGTAAATATATTTTCGGAAGTGAGGAAAGCTATGCTGGAGGAGGAGGAGGAGGAGCTGCAATACCGGATTGAGTGACGACGAGGAGGAGGTGTGAAGTCAACCCCCCAAGCGTTGGCGTCGCTGTTTTCAAAGCTTAAATTGTTGGCATTGCATTGCCAAGTAGAGTTGAACCATCTACGTTCAATGAAATGTAGCTAACTAATAAGTCAGTTCTTACAATATCTAAAAACAAGCTAAACAAATGTTAATCACCCAGTCTATTGATGCTTGGTGCAGTAGTTGAATACTAGAGACATAGCTGCAAAACTCATATTGAAGATAATTAAATCAGAAATCAGAAATCGGAAATAGAAAAAAGCACATTCAGTAGTAGTACTAAATATGAATGTGCATATATATATATATATATAATATACATTATATTTATGTATGTATATGTGCATGCATGTATGTATTTGTCTCATAAATTAACGCGCATTACTTATTAATTTTAAACTATAACTATAATATGCATACACAAAACAAAAAAATACTATCCGTATTAATTATGAATACAAAAAACAAGAATTCAACTAGTAGATTCTAAATGTAAGTGCAGCTAACACATTGTAGGCCAAGTGAATGTTCTTAACAACAACAAAACAAAACAAAAAACGAAACGAACAAATTGAATAACACTTTTCAACCACAAATACAAATAATATACACACACACACACACACACACTCACACACACACACAGTTAGTCAGCGGCGCACTTTTAGCATAAATTTTTGTCATTATATTGTTCGTTGTGTCGTGTTCTTAGATACATTTTAAGTTCCTGTATATAAACTAAGACATAAAACCGCGAAGAGAGAAAATTTTGAAAACAATTTGGGTTTTTCTGCCCAAAAACAAATAATCATTTATTTAGTGCATACTACAACTTAAAGTAAAGCAAAACTGAAAATAAAAATCAGCAAACATATGAAAGTAACAATTAAAAAAAAAAAAAAAAAAAATTCAAAAATCAAAAATACAAAATACAAAAAGTTGAATTCATTCTAGTTATAGTAAAGTGTAAATCGTAAGATTTTTGGTGTGTGTGCATGTTCACTCCATAGTTAAAAGCGCTTTTGATCCAAACAAAACAAAACAAAACAGAGCACGTTAAGCTAAAGATAAAAACTATAACTAATACAAAAAAAAAACAAAAACAAAAAAAAAACAAAAACAAAAAACAAGTAAATACATTTTAATAATACGTGTAAGGAATACAAGTAAATTGAAAGCAGTTGAGAAACAATTAATTTTCAATACATACCTTAACGCTACTTACATTACTTAAATATAGTACATACATATAATAACGTACATATATATAAAGATATATATATATATATATCTTATGTGTATCGACTCAGCTTAATCCTGATATTACATCTAAGTTCAGTTATGTTGTGTAATTATCGAATTTTTGTTAATGTTTTGCTTCATACATTATATTATATATTGTACCATATGCATAATTATATGTATAAATATCGTATGCCTATACATACATATATTTATATATATATATATATATATACTTATAAATGAAATTATTTCGCCAACCGCTTTATCCTAGTTCTTGTATTATTATTATTTCACACCTTTTTCATAAGTTGTAGTCTAAAGTCGGTTATGTTTATGCTTATGTTCGATTATAGTTTGTTTAGTAAATTTTTACATAGCATTAGCAATTCTCTTTTTTAAAAAGTTAATTATTGTGAATAAAACATAAAATTGCAAAAAAATAAAATGCAAAAATATACACAATTCAAAAAAAAAAAACAAAAAAAAACAAAAAAACACCAATGAGTATGCAACTTTTTGTACTCATTTAGTCAATCGAATATCATTTGTAAAACACACCAAACACATCCAGGCACTTTCATTCTGGCCCAGATTCAAAACATCCATTCCCAAAACTATTTGTTTTCATTTGTTTCATTTGATTCAGTTTTATTCACGCGTTAGATTCGGTTTTGTTTGGTAAGTACCGTCGGCCACTTTTAAGGGTCCATCGCTGAGATTTTCTCGAAATACGTGCAGAGCTCAATGCGTTCCAAGGACGACCTCTCAGCATCGAATTTATTCATAAGCATCCATAGAAGTTACTCGTACCAAGTATAAATATATACATATATATACTTAGTATTTGGCTGCACATGAACAGACACAAATATATATATTTCACAACGAAGCCTGTCGAAATCACAACTCGTTAATCACAATTCCAATCGTTCATTAGAGATCAATAATTTCGATTATGGTTCCATGTGTTATCTCTGAGTTATATCCTAAAAGTATTATTTTGCTTGTGGTTATGTAAAACAGCGCTTAAGAAAAGTATAAATTTAAATTCCAACAGTCTTGTTTTCGAATATGTCATAAGGTTAAATAAATTATTATGTAATTGTGATGTTTTTGAAGTTTCATTCACAGACCCTAAGGCAATCTAACGGTACATTGGGTAATAATATTTGGTTTTTATTTCATCATAGTATAAATTGTGAAATATTAAATTATGGTTTTAAGACGAGAATCCATTTTATGACCGATCATTCCAATGACAGCTATTTGATATATTGCTCCGACCCGTTTCTTAAATATACTGCATTCCAATATGGCTTAAAATCTGAGTAACTAAATTAGCATTGTGGCTATTGATGCGGATCTATATTATATATATGTACCTTAAGGGTTGGACACGTCTCCTTCAATACGTTACACACGTCCCTTCAAAATAATAATACACTGTAGAAAGGGTATATAAATTTGTTAACTAACTATTCTGTTATTATATCCTTAACCCATTAAAAATGGGTAAAAAGGGTATAATGGTTTTGTGCAAATGTATGTAACAGGCAGAACGATACAACTCCGACCCCATAAAGTATATTCTTCATCAGAATCAACAGCCGAGTCGATATAGCCCTGTCCGTCCGTCCGTCCGTCCATCCGTCTGTCCGTCCGTGTGACTATAAGAAATTTGGAATATAGGATCTCGTGTACCTTATATCGATAACTGCCTCAGTTTCTGAATTATCGATACATTTCGATTTCCGATAGCAATAAATACCACAATTCAAGAGACAGAGGCTTCAAATTTATACATAATATGCATATTATTAATCAATTGCCGAAATTTCATTAAGATCGGACAAGAAACACCAAAGTTATAGTCGAAAATATATCAGCAGCCGCAAGCATTTTCTGTATACATATAATTAGGCGAGCGCATGTGTGAGAAAGAGATGACATGATAATCGACGCTAGCGTCAATATATTTGTGTGTATTCTGCAGAGCCCCGATAACTACTCTTTCGTGTACGTGTGTAAGTGTGTAAGTGTGTATGCATGTACGTATATGCACGTGTTTGTAGCCATTCAGTTCGGGCATTTGAGTGCAAATCATCTTAAAGGAAAATTGGCCAATATTTAACAACTTGGTTAAGAGTATATCGTAGTCGAGCCAACTCGACTACAGCATCTTATTTCTTTTTACTGTGCGGATGTGCGAATGTCTCAGATATAGAAAGATATCAAGTATACATTGTGTATAATATTCATCGTCATCTAAAGTTAGGTTTTTATAAGAGTGCCAGTCTATGAAAAATAAGCGAAACTCTTGAGGCAGGTGTTTTGAGTGATGATTTTTTCGCAAATCGGCATATAATTATTATATTCTTTATGATAATAGAATTTCTTTAGTGTTTTAAATACACAATAAACAAAGCAACTCCAAACGGTATTATGACCCAGTCCCCTATATCTCTATGGATAGGTACACTAATATTCTAAAATTCTTTATTATTATTTGTGTTCATGTGTTTTTCATGATATATACGTACATAAGTAAAGTTAACTAATGTATGGCAAATATGACGTTTATTAATTTCATTATTTCACAAAATTATGACTTGGCAAATGAGGTTTTAAGCGTAATGTATTTTTAACAAGTATTAAATTAAACTGGCCTTCGAATCTAACTATGGCATTAAAATATGTGAAGTTATAAAAGGACAAGGTCATACCTATAACAAGATAGAACGTTGCAGTCGGACGTAACCGACAGCGAAATACTATTATACCTTAATTTGTGTACAGTTAAGAAATACTTGAATTGCGGGGGATATGGGCGTTTATCGGTTTTGGGGACTGGAGTGGGCGTGGCCCAAAAAATGTTGGAGTTCGATCTTAATAATATACCTTCTAAGTTTGATAACTGTAGCTCTTAAATTGCGGCAGATGCAGGCATTTATCGTGTTTTGCGGGCGGGAGTGGGCGGAGATATACGAAGTTATCGATTTACAATCAGAATTATCGATTATAGGCGCAGGTGTGGGCGTGGCACCACAAATTTGTTATCGGTTCTTAAAGGCGACTACCAGTAATATACCTACCAAATTTGACGTTCCCTATTCAAAACTGCGGAAGATATAGCCATTTGAAAATTTTGGGGGCGGGGGTGATGGGGGCGTCGGAGGTGGGCGTGGCACATGCCGATCTTTCAGGGATCGCGCCAACAACCTACCAACCAAAATTGGTGACTGTATTCATTAAATTGTAAGAGATATGGGGATTTATCGATTTGCTAAAATCGAACTTATCGATTTTCTAGCTCCCTAGTGGACGTAGGACCAAACCCAAGACACTTTAACTTTTGAGGGTACTTTCCAGTATACGTTCCAAGTTTCAAGTCTCTATCTCTAAGGGTGTCGGAGGAACGCGCGTTCATACAGACGGACAGACGGACGGACAGCATTGCACAAAACCAATATACTATTATACCTTTTTTGCCTAATAGTATAAAATTATACCTTTTTGGTAAAATAGTATAAAAATACTTGTTTTGGAAAGGTATCCAAAACGGATAATATTCTTGAAATTCTTAATTAATTGTGCATTTCAATTAAAAATAATAATAAGAAATTGAAGCTTAAAGTTTTGTGAACCCACCTTAAGATGATGTTGGCAGCAGTATATCTTCAAAATTTAATGATTCTAGCCTCACAAATGTGCGGAATTTATAGGTATTATTCAGGTATACTGATATGTTATTGACAAATATGCCCGAACAGACAGATATACATATATCATCGCCCTAAAACATTATCAGTGTTTTACATACAGTTGCACAACTTTATTTAACCATTGCCACCAATTTTTAATGCATAAAGGCTAAAAGGAAATTTTGGAAGGCTGTTTTACTTATTTTGAAACGTTATTCTAGTACTAAGTAGACAATGAATGTGGAACATTTTAATTGTATTTCTTATTGTAATGTAAGCAGTATAAACAAGAACAGATTACAGAACAGGACTACATATTCTTATTGTTATTCCTCTATCTAAATAGTGTTATTAATTTAAGCACGAAAGAAGGCACACAGATGTGCATATCCTTGAAGATCGAGGTGATATTGCTTTTGTACACTTTAAACAAATTTATTTATTTGATTCCTGCCTCACGACTAACTGCGAACTGAACATTCCTCAATTCTATGGTTAACATACATATATGTATGTCTTTTGTACATATTCCATGTCAGTACTTTTATATTGATTCTTCATTTGGATATGTGATATAGTGACCCGAAATTTATGTTTTTGTTTTTTCAAAATCTTAGGAACATAATAACACGAAAATTCTATATAGTGGCTTCATCTGAACGAAATTTGAAATATGAATATACTCCAAGTTTTATCTAGATAGCTTCAAAATAGTCCCATCTTTTCTCATATGGAAGCTATCTACTAAAGTAGTCCGATGTTGATAATTTGTTGCTCAAATTTTAGAAGCACTCAGGAAGGAACTACCCAACAACAACTGCATGTGGAGACTGTAAAAACTGGAGTAAATGGAGTATTGAAACAAAACCCATAATTGTAAAGATAAACCCATAATGTTGCAAGGCGTCTGTGGAGGGAGGGAGGAGGTGTGTGTTTAGATTGAAATATGTGGAAAATTACAAATCGGCTTCTTCTACGAAAATCTGATTTCGCTCCTGAATTAAATGTATTGCTTTTAATAAAAATGATTATTAATATTATTAATTTTCGAGCTGGTCTACAAATAAATTAAATTTCATCGAATTTCGATTTTTCTGCAGGGTATCTCCTGGTCGAGACGGCTCGACTAGTTGTATGTGTTGCAAACATGTCAGGAAAGTTACGAGTGTTTGGAGAACTGTGAGAACTAAAACTTGGCCAACACCTATTTATATGCATATGTGTATGTGTATGTGTATATATTATTAATAAATGTTTGTTAGAAGTAAAGAAGGGCATTTCACTGGATTTCATGTTGTTATAATGCGACTCCACCAACTTGCACAAAAACTAATTTAACTTTAAAATGGCATTCTGCGATAAGAGGTGTTTGCACCCCCAGCATGTAAGTTGACTTAATGATATGTTTATTCAAATGTAGTGTAGCTTAAGGGTTGCAAACAGATTTTTGCATACATAGCCTTGTGTATGTAACCAAACTTAGTTATATGGATGCAATTTACACTCTGATTGTCCCTTCTTCGCTGAACTTATCCGAAATATTCGTGTGAGCATCGAGACGGGGCGGGAAAACAAGAGCAGGAGATGCAGAAGAAGAAGAGGAAGAGAAATGCCATAAAATGCACCCTGCTATTTAAACATTGGCATTTCCCCTCTCAATGAAGGTTCAAAGATTGCCCGAAAAAGTGTTTCTGTTTCGGTTCGGAGCGACTTAATGCGTTTTTTATGTTATATACAAGTAAAATGCTTTCACCCGAAGTTCCGTTCGTTGCTTTCATTGGGCTGGGCTTTGTGGGCTGTTGTGTTGCCAAGTCCAATGAAATTTACGAACCACCACCATCACTGAAAATGTATCGATGAACCTTAGCGATGAGGATTTTTTAAAGGTCCTTGTCAGTAAATTTGCACACATGAGTTTAATGTTTTTCATATGCTTATTTGCCTCCTGCCCTCCTGTGGGGGCAATCTTATCCCAACATTTACACAACTTGAGGGTATTCCAGTTGCTTCTAAAATTTTGGTAAGACAACCATATCATATAGCTTCAATATGATTCAGCCGAAAATAAAGTGGTTTAATCTTTAAAAATCTAAATTAGAATAGAATTCATTATACATATTTAATAAATTAGTATTAATCTGCTAAAGTTAAGAGATTTTTGGATTTGTTTCTTCTGATTGACAGATTGGCGAATCAGTATTATTCTTATTATGAACCTGGACTTAGGTAGGTTTATTGTTCCCCCTTTAATCCTATAACTCTTTAATCCACCCTTATTCCGGAGCGAATGTGAAAATGTTGGTCGGGTTGAGGTTTCTATTTACGCTGAGCTTGAAATATGTTTTCCTGGCTAACGGCACACAATCATCTAAGATGTGCTTTGAGGATTCGTTGCCATTGACAGAATTGGCAGAATTCGCTACCCAGTTTAGCTAGGCGACTCTTCTGTACAAGTCTGTTCTTCCCATGCCATTACTTTCCTAAATATTCGTTTTTATTTATAGCCACCTAGAAGACATTTAACTTGTCCAGGAACTGGTGCCTCTACCTATTTAAGGTGTATGGAAAATGTTTGCAAATCCTTGTATTAAACTTTTCTTGCAATGGGAATGCGGAAATCTCTATTTTTGCCTGATGAAAGTCTTAAATAACAATTGCTTGGTGTTCGCAATCCAAGATTCCGTTTGATTAATGCTGCACTTAATGTCTTCTTTAATTTTGTATTTTTTGATCAATAAATAAATAAAGTGTAACTTAAACAATAAAAATAAATAAATAAATTTAATGAATACTGAAATTTCTATTCAATTTTAAAATACATTTCCTAAAATTATAAAAATTTTATCGTCTTTATATTCAAAAAAAAAAACCAAAATATATATATATATATAAATATATATATATTTAAAGCTTTGAAGCTTTCTTTATTCTTGAAATGATTCCATCTTTTTGCTCGTAGAATCAGCCGCATCGAATCACTATATCATATGGATGCTATAGGAGCTATCAGTCGAATGATGTATAAGCTCCATTTTTATCATATGGAAAATCGATAATTAGATGTAGGCGAGAGCAGGTGTACTCCAGTCTGCATGGGAATGTTATCTCCTGCCTTCCTAACAAAGCCGATTTTACTTAATTAGTTTTCAAACGTTTTTCCATTATTTTTCCTCACTGCATTCGTTATGATAAACATTTCCATTTATTAAGGGCGTTGTATGCATATTAATGCTTATGGAAAAGGAGTGGACATCGAAATATGTTGTGTCCAAAATGCCGGGAATTATGTACCTAATTCAATACAATTCGCTGTGGTAATCGGAAGATAAGCGTGTTGCACATGGATGCTGCTGGTGGCTGATGCTGAACCCCAATTTCGAGTAGAGGCCGCAATGAAAATTCGAATTGGTGGTGGAATCCTGACAGATTGCCTGCCACATTTGGGGTACACAGCAGGATGCAGAAAGAATAACAATCAAACGTTTGCAATAACAACAAGCAAATGGACTCTTGACGAGTGAGTTCGCCTTGATGATACCCTGTAACAAGGTCTTTAGCCAAATCCATATCAAACTAAATCACATGGCTAACAATAGCAACACATTTTAAAATTGTAAAGCTGAGAGTGGTTTTTTTTATAAATGTTTGTATCTAGTGGTTGGCGCAAGTTTGAATGTCCTTTTCCTAAAATAAACTAAATAATTCGAATAACACTTATACAAAGTTTATACTAAGATATATTATTTAAAAATGTGGATCCAATTTGCATGGAAATTGGATTGAGTTAAGAGAAGAAATAGATTAAATTAAATTTACTTTATTTATATAAGATTTATATGAAGAAAAGAAGCTGCATAAAATGGAATATTATTAGGAATATTATATTATTATTGGCGGAGATATGGGATAAATAATAATATTTTTTATAAAATACGACAAGGCGATTTTCGTGAAATTTTAATAAATTACCCGATTTGAACTACTCGATTCGAAAACTAAACTCCGATATAAAAGACGAGCCAGTAAATTTAATTATTTTTTTCAGAATTTAGAAAGAATTATTTATAAAAATTCCTGTAAGCATTTCCACATTTTATAAATGCATTTGCCAATAATAGAAAATATTTTTAAAAACAAATAATCAAAAATACCATATTTTTGTAATTCCTGATTTAAGGTAAACATTTCCCATTTTTACCATTTATTTTCTTATAGGGAAATCATTTGTAAAAACGAAAAGAACATTATAGGTATTAGGGTGATTTTTGTCTTAGTGTAAGAGAAATCACCGAATTCAGACAGACAGATGGTCAGATAGACGGACAGACATAGAAATATGGCTGTTTGCCCTTTCTGCCCGAACCAAATTGGGAACAGGGTATAAAAAGCACAAACGACAACCACTAAGATGCGAAACTGGAATTCAAAATTGACTCGTAGCTGATGCCGATGTCGTCAGCGTCAACATAAGCATTCAGTATACACACACACACACACACACACACACATACACACGCACACAAGCACACACATGGCAAGTATATAGTCGACGCCGGGGCGGCGTGGACTTGTTTCGCACATAAAGATACAAATGTATCTACGGCAGACAGCACAAATGGCGTATATAAAATGATTCGACATGTGTTTGTATCAGTGTTTGAGTCTCTGTCGCTTCGGTGGTTGTTTTCTCTGTGCGTCCGCGAGAGAGAGAGAGAGAGCGAGATAGTGAGTGCGAGAGAGAGAGAGCAGCTACTCGCGCGCGTTTTATTACCCATCGCTTGCTGCTGCTCCTCTGGCTTTTCATCTTTTCATCGGCAATGGTGCACAGCCCTTGCCTGCTTGCCACGTTCACTTCTCACTTCTCAGTTCTCAGTTCTCAGTCTCATTTTCATTTTCATTTCGTTTCGTTCTCCATCTCCGTCCTTTGGTGTAAGTGTTGCGGCTGCGGCTGCTGCTGCTGCCGCTGCTGCTGCTGCTTCTGCTGCGTGTTTATGTCTTCTTTTTTTTCCCTCCACTTCTCCTTTTTTTTGTCAAGCGACGCGACGCTGTCATCATCCACATCCACATCCACACACAGAGCAACACATTCACTCTTGACTGGCAACCACCGCCAAGCGACACCTTTTCCCCAGCGTTCCTCTGTCCGTCTGTCTCCCTGTCTCCCTGTCTGTCTGTCTGTCTCCCTGTCTGTCTGTATCTGATTGCTGTTGTTGCTCTGACTCTGACTCTGGCTGTGGCTGTGGCTGCGGCACTGGCTCTGCTCTGTCTTGTTACTGTTAATGTCGAGTCTGCCTTGCCGTATTCTCACACTCACACACACACACTCACACACACACTCACACACTCACTGGCACACTCACTCGCACACTCACTCGCACATTTGATGTTTCTGTGGCGTTTCGCTTCGTTCTTGCGTTCGACGCCACTTCGTGCGCCGACAGCGCTGCCGCTGCTTCAGAGCCTCGGCCTCGGTCCCGGTTTCGGTCTCGGCCTCGGTCTCGGCCTCGGCAACCACTGACTGACTCGACTCTTGTGTCAAACTGAACAGCAAATATTATTTTTTGGACACTTTGCTATCAGGTCGACGCCGCGTCAACCAGAGACGTCCTGTGCTCCATTCACCATTCACCACTCACCAGCCACAGCTCTATTGAT
This sequence comes from Drosophila kambysellisi, assembly GCA_035042185.1. Classification (NCBI taxonomy): domain Eukaryota; kingdom Metazoa; phylum Arthropoda; class Insecta; order Diptera; family Drosophilidae; genus Drosophila; species Drosophila kambysellisi. The sequence continues at coordinate 629,315 of JAWNLS010000303.1, forward strand.
AGCGACACCGCCAACCGGGCCAGCGCCCATCGAGTTCCCCATTGAAGTGTCGCACTCGAAGTCGGACAGCTGTCACAGTCTCCGTGTCTTATTGAAATCCGACAAACAAAAGTGAAGTTCCCAAAAATTGTGTAAATCAACTCGAGCCGGTTCGTGTGTTGCCAAAATTGAACGAAATGAATTATAATATTGACATGGAACATGAGGAACGGGGTTGGAGCTGCTCCTTCCAAGGCGGAGAGCGCCTTTTGACCAACTGTGAATAAAACTCGTATGGATTACAATCTCGCGTGTGAAAGCCAAGCCAAAAAAGAGCTAATGTTAACAACACTTCTGGGGCCGGTTCTGTGCTTTGTGCTTCGGACTTGTGTATTTTCTGCTTTGAGGTTTGGTCTGCGGTCGCTGCTCTTTGGGCGGAGAACTGGGAACTGGGAACAGGGAACTGAGAACCCATCCATCCACGCTTCTCTCTTCTCCAATGGGCCCGTCCAGCTGCTCGCGTTCGCCGGGTTTTCGCAGATTCGCTGGGCGTGGATTCAATTAAAATGATTTGTTGCCGTCGTTCTTGACATTTTGGACATAAATAGTGGACCTGATTCATGGTACAATGTTTTCGTGTAAACAAAAGCAAAGCAAAAGCAAACTTTGGCAACACTACTGGGCTGATACCCCCCACTTCGGGTGAGTTATTACTGTGTGTATTTCAAGCTGGCATCTCCATTGAATGGGACCGTCGGCATATCCTTAATACTTTTTAAAACTTACTTTGATATCTTTGAATGGCAGACAGAATCTTAGAAAATTACTAATTTTTTGTTACGCCTATTTTTGCATTTGTTTGGGGGTGGCATTTGCAACCATTTTCAGAAGTAAATATGTATAAGCATAAATATACAATCTATATGTATAGCGAAAATATCACTATTAATTATATATATTTCTTTCAATGTATGTTATTTATATTTACATTTATCGTTTTGTTATATTAATTTGCTTTAAAAAAAAACACTTTTAATACTTGATGATATTTTTGTGTATCTCGGGTTTGAAAAATCTCCAAATAATTTCCAAAAAATTTAAAAAAGTCAAATTAAACTGACAAGGTTTTGATGAGAGCAATTTTTCTGTTTAAATTTAATTGAACTTTACTATATTCAAGAAATAGCAGTAATACATTGAAAGTATTATATATATATTATATTTTTAAGAAAAATTTTATATATTTTTTTTGTACAATGCCAAATTAAGAAAAGATGATGGTCACTATTTGAAAATTTAAATAAACTTGACAAAACAGTAATCGAAATTAGATTCGAATCCTATCCAAAAATTTTCCACCCAAAGTTGGAATCGCATTTTTACCAACTGTAATGCAGAATCAAAGTTGGAATCTAAATATTTTTTTCTTAAACCAAAATACCGAAATTACGAAAATACCGAATCCGTTATCACATATCCCGTTACGTAGGTGTAGGTGTGGGAGAACTAATATTCCAAATTTCAATCGAACAGACAGACGGAGTCAGCGCTTTTAATGTCGATTGAGAATGTATATACTATATGGAGTCAGAGATGCTTCTGCCTCTTAAACAATTATTGCACAACTTTAAATAATTTAACCTTTGAACAACTCAGTACAACCACGAAAGCTCTAATTTTCTTAATAAGATTTAAAAAAACGACCGAGTTATATGACATATGTTTACGGTTATACATATACCGTAAATGTACCGAGTACCTTAACAAGGTTGGGAATTTATCGGAAATTGTATACTCTTTTCACCAAAATCGTAATCGGAATTCGACTCCATTTGAAACTTGGATTCAAGCTATAACCGGGGAAAACGGCTATTTTGAGCACGTCAAGGATTACATTCATTTGTAAGTGAATATCCTAAAAGAGTTTTGAAAGATACTGCAATTTTTATACCCTAATAGAATAATTTGCACTTCACTTAATTTCTTGACAAACAGAGTAAAATATCGGAGCACCAAAAATTTACTTTAATTTAGCATTCAGAGTAGAAAATAGACAATATTCACTTTTATACAGTTCCTTTCAATAGATTCCAAAAGAAATCGAAGAAGTCTTTCTTCTAATTTTGGTTTCAAAAATATTTAACAAATTGCGTAAAATTCAATGTTACCTTAACTGAGAAATTGCATACATTCCAGATAAGTGGCAAGAAAAAAGGGTTCGCATCTCATAAAATGAAATGCATTTTGGAGAAGTTTGAACAACATACACATATATATATAATTTGCTGGCAGTACCAGACAGGTAGAAGACGAATAAAAGGGTTATTTGAGGTGTCTTTCTAGTGATTTATGACACTGAGAAACTGAGAAACGACCTTTCGCGAGTGACGCAAAACGAGGTCTGGGACACAGGTCCTAAGGATATGGCATAATTTTGGCCTAATAACGGTTCAGCGGCTCGGTCGAGACCGGTGTGGTCCGGCGAAAGCGTGAAGACGGATTCATTTATGACCACACCATAAACAAAAGTACAGCAGCTCAAGTCTCAAAATATTTTGATTTTGACCACAGAAACAAAGCACAGCTGGACGCACAATTTTAGTCAGAAAAGGGTTGGTGGAATCTGAAATAGTTTCACGTGAACAGCCACACAAAAAGATATAAATATATATATATATATACATATTTATATATACATATATAGACCATCTGTTACCACTTCCGACAATTGAACACCCAATGAATGCAGACGTAGCTAATTGATCTGCATGTGTGTGCCACAGTTTAATTGCCACTCCACCAGAAACACACAACGAGTGGAGTCTCGTGCCACGTCTCTGTTTGGGGAAAGGGAGCAATCATAAATACATGACTTACATGGAATGTAGTAGTACATAAGTATGTATGTACACAATTATTATGAACATGCCCAGACACAGAAATGGGCATGCAGCATGGGGCAAACAGAGCAAAGTGTCGCCGACTAAATTCATTGAAATTCAAATCAGCCATGCGGCAAGGGCTCTTACTTATATGTATGTATTTATTATGTATACATATACATATATATACATACATACATACGGATTGGTGGTTCTCATTGCTGTAGCCTGAAACAGACGAAGCATGGCTTCAAAATAATGTAATTTATTCTGACACTTTCATAAAAAAGAGAATCCAAAACTCTTTGCAACAAACCAAGACATTATCGCCGCATAATTAATGCTACATGTTGCAGTTCAGCGCGGAGCGTTTGTGGAATGAATGTGGATGGGGCAAGGGGATAGGGTCGGGGCAGAGCAGTGCCCCATTACACTGCACACTAAAACATTTAAATTTACTTGGTCTGGTCTTGAAGTTGCTGTTGCCACGCTGTAGTCTACGGGGCACCAAAAAAAAATATATATATATGTATATATTTATATCATAAAGCCATTAAAAATTTAATTGCCTTGCTAGACGCCCCAGGAGTCTTTTCCATATTGAGCGCTTCTCATTTGAATAATTTTATCAAAATGGTAATCAGCGACGGGAAAAACCAACATAGTCAAACCCAACCCATCCCATCTTATCCGATCCCATCCCATCCCATCCAGTCCTATTCCATCTCCACGCATGCATCCCTCTCCATTCCACTCCACTTCATTCTAGCTTCCATCTCAAACTCCAACCGATTTCCATCCACGTTTTTCGTATCTTTCCCTTCCATTCTGCTTTGCTTAACAGTTTCGTCGGCATGGCGCATGCGTCGCAATGCGGGCAGCGCGGCAGAGACGAGGCCATTATAAAATGGGCGGAGCTAAGGTCGCCGTTCACCGTTCATCGTTCACTCGCCAAGGGTTCAACGCACAGGCAAAGTGTGGTGAATTTCAGCTTGCTCGGCCATCTCCTGCGCTGTCTGACTTGTGGTGAATACCAGCTGGACTTATGTATGTGTATGTGTGTGTATGTATGTGTTTTGTTTTTAACAGCTTAAATCGGAAAATAGTGATATTAAATATTGATATGAAAAATATATCGAATTTATCGGGACATCTTCACTAAATATATCAAATACACCACATTTGGTGTTATTACCCCAGTTTGATAGCATCACTTAACTTATCTGTCGATTAAAAATACATTCATATTTTAAAAGGAAGTATTTAGAATAATACATTAAAATAGTTAAACTATAAAGCATTGATTGTGTTTTATACTCAAAGTGTAACTGACTCGGTGTAATGAGTTCGAACACATGTATGTATGCACAAGTTGAATAAGTGTACTCAAAAATCTAATATCATCCTGAATTTTGAAGATGACTTCTAGCTGTTATTCTAAATTACATATAACATTTATATGAATGAAATAACTTCTTTGAGGATCTCAACTTCCAATATTGCAAACATGCAGGCTCAGGTAGATAAAGCGATAGAAACTCGACAGAACCCAAATTTTGTGTTTATAAAGATATTTCATTATAAGGAGCATTTCAAAAGACCCACATTTTATATGACTTAGCAATTTAGCTAAGCAAATACGATATTTGATATTACCTTATATACTTGTTTAATTGTTTTTTAGAGGTTTTCAGATTTGTACTATTTGCTTCTTTTCCCGTAGCTACTTCATATACATAATCTTTGCAGATAACTTTGAATATGTACATATATATTTATATTTGGTCAGTATTTTTTTTTTAAAGATTGCTTGTGTTTTGTCTGGGACTGATTTTGAGATTTATATTCCATTATTATTTTGGAACAAAATGTTTTTTTTATTATATTTTTATTCGAACCCTATTTCTAACGCATTGATGGACACTTCTCCGACCCCATAAAGTAAATTTTCTTGATCAGCCTTAATAGACAAGTCTATAATGCCAATTGCGTATATCCTTCTGTCCGTCGGTCAAGTGCTTATAAATGTATATATGTGCACAGCTCAGTTTTGAAGTCGTAAAATATATATCCGTCATTTTGCAGCGATCACAAAGTACGTCGACATCGATCCAATCTAACCACTATATTATATAGTTGACATAGGAACATTCGGTCAAAAGATTTGTTTTTGTATTATTAACATTTTTTCTTGACCACAGATTAAACTCACAAAATTTTCTTGTTATTGTTACTGTTACTTGTTACTGTTAGTAAAGTCATCATCGGACCACTATATGATACGGCTGCCATAGGAACTTTCCAGATAAAAGTTGTGGCATGTCCTTAGAAATATTTGTCTGATACAAAATAACTACAAAAACATATATCAATTTAGTTTGTAAAATAATAATAATATCTCGTAATTCGGACTAATATTTTGATATTGGTAGGTTTACTCCGGTATTCCAGGGTACGTTATCTTCGGCTTGCCGTTCTTGCTTGGTTTATTTATTTGTGGGATATCAAGCGAGGGTAATTTTCTCTAATGTTGTATGCTATATGGAAAAGATGTACAACTTAAAATTAATGCTGCTATCATAACATTTAGAGAAAGAGTTATTTCTCGATATATATTTTTTTATTTTTATGAGTTGTCGACAAAAGACTCCTGTGATCGGTGTACACAAACCTATATTCCAAATATATGCTTCATTTCTCTATAACATACATGCAGACAGATATGGCTATACTGGTCGACAAAAGACTCCTGTGATCGGTGTACACAAACCTATATTCCAAATATATGCTTCATTTCTCTATAACATACATGCAGACAGATATGGCTATACTGGCTCGCCTGTTGTTGTTGTTAACCCATCATTAAGATACTAAATATGGTCGGAGGATTTTTCATTCACCTGTTGGTGCATACTTTCAGAAGGACCCCCTAAGAAAATACATATTTTTGAAAATAAGTCGAATTCGATTTAATGGGTTCTTTGTGTTTTGATCTTAAACCTATTGTTGTATTTCTTAACATAATAAAAGACTAACATTTTCTATGTCTTAGCGGAGCTGAGCACAGAATCAGCCAGTTCACACACCTCCCAGTTAGAGGCGACCTCTGGTGTTGTAAGCTCGGCACGCTATCTGCACTCGACGAGTTGTAGATGGCGCTGTCTATCGAACAAATACACGACTAAATTGAAATACGCTCAGCTGTCGCTCTCTCTCTCTACTCTCTGCTCTCTTTCGCACACTCTTCAAGTCACTAACACATGCAAACAAGCTGAAATGCCTTAGTGTTAGTGGATCTGCTTTGAATGTGTTGGTGCGGGTTACGCCAACGTTGACGTCGTCCATAGATTCCATGAGATTCTGAGCAGAGCCATTTAAAATGTTGGCATTCCGAAACATATCGAAATATTCTGAATTGGAATCGCAATTGGAAGAGCCAATATAAATACGAAGACATTCCGAATTGTTGGCCAATCAAGTGGACATTAGGAGAGCGAGTATCTAATTAGCATTTCCCTCAACTTGACATAATTTATTGAAACCCATTTCTTGCATTAATTATGCCCGCCTGCATTTCTCTAATTTGATTTATGGCACACATTATAAAAAAACTTGTATAGACTTAAACAAAACGAACACGTGTTCCGATCTATTAATTCAAAGTGATAGAAATATGTATGTTCGATGTGAACATGTTTAATAATGCTTGTATGTATTTATCTGTATGTATATGATTAAACAAGCTGTCAGCTGTTGAACAAAACAGGAAGGCTGCGAAATAAAATAAAAAATATATAGACCCCGATCCCTGAATGAGACGTTAGGCTCTGCCCAACAAACTCAAGTATACAATAAATTTGAATTGGCTACAAGTTCAGAATAGAAAAAAAAAAAACAAAAACCCAACAGATTACAAATGAGAATGCCTCAGAGTCTTAAGTGCTGCACTTGGCGGTCCCAGGGAGATTATTTCGTATACCAACTGAAAGGCTGGGCTAATTGAAATTTATAAATCGAAAATGGAAAATGTGTACTTATCATAACTAAATACGCCATGATGCATGCATGTTCATATCGATTCGATGTTTAAGTCTTTGACAAATGGCCACAATTGATATCCGATTTTCAAGTGCATGTGGCAGCTGCCACACAGGCAACACGGCGGGCGAGCCAGAAGGATACATGTAATGTTTTGGAACCTTCATCATTGCGGCTGTCAAAATAGTCAAGAGGAAATCATAAATAAAATTGCTAACTAACTTTACATTTTAAATTTTGAGACATCACATTGTTGAACCATGAATAAAATATGCTCATCAGATTTTGATCAGGGAAATATTTCAATATTTCGATCAGCTCTTTTGCGGGAAAGTGGCAAATGTAGTCATTATGCAACAACGTTTCTCTTCTCAATTCGATTCGTTAATAAAGACCCGATGACCACTTAATTAACGCTCTCACACCCACTCTGCAGAACAAAATTAAACAAATTTAAATAAATAATGAAATTTATATTTATATATATAGAAATAATAAATAAAATTAAACTAAAGGAATATTTAACGTATTTCTCATTAAGTATAACATAGGAAAATTGGTGACTAATAATAAATTGTAATCAGCAACATTTAAGTTTTTATATTATTCATATCAAATAATTATTCACTAAATAAAAATCAAAAGCTTGTAGTGCTGGCCAAGAAAAATGTAAATAAATAAATATATTTAAATAACAATAAAAATAGTCTTTTGCTCGGATTTCGAACATTCACATTCTTTACATTTTGCGATTCCCTTGTTATTTGTCGGTAATGGGATTGTGGCAAAATTAACACTTCATTTAAATAAAGTCCATGTTTTATTTATTTTTAATAGGTTTGCGTTGTGAATATTTAAATAATTGTTTTTAAATATAAGATAGGCCATAATAAGTCTTTTGCTAAGAAAAAGATTAAAAGATTAAAAGGATTTCATTTATATTTAGCCTTCAACATTAAATTATAGTAAAAAAAAACTAATTTAATTAACTAATTTAATAACGACTTGTTTTTCTAAAATTTTGCAAGTTATTTTAGGAATTTTGAATGTATGTATAAGACAATCCATGTTTTGCACGTCTTATATGATTATAATAAAAGCAAAAATATCCAGATTGTATAAAATGTTTTTGGTAGATGAATTTAACTCTATTGTAAAAATGTTACTTTAAATTTCCAATGGAACATTTCATTATTTTTGATGCTCTCAAAATTATTTTACTAACCTTCATTTGTTCCACTTTATTTTTTTGTAGTTAGATATACTTTCGAGAAAAAATGCGGTTGTTTATTTTTGAATTGCCAATGTATCCAATATCAACTCGTCCACAGTCAATGCCTTACACGAAGTTAAGGCCAGAAAAAAAAAACTTGTTTCGAGCAATAAACTTGCATTAATTTAAACATTCCGTTAGCGTGCCCTGAATGACAGCGAATTTTATTTTTACCATATATTATGGAAATCATAAAAATCAAAAAACTCATATGCAACAGTGCTTAACTCCCTAATGAACTGCTGTCTGAGGCTAGAAACGATCCTGTGTCAATTGCATATTATTGGCTGTTGCTGGGATTCAGCGATTCTGTGATTCGCATTAGGAGATTGTCGACCTGAAACCCATTAGGGCATTAACTGTCCCACATCCGGCGACTTCAGAAGTCGCCCATCATCGCAGTGCTCTCAACCTAATAACACCAATAAAAACAGCTCCAAATAGGGCTCCAACCCAACCCCATTTCTTACATTACATTTCAGCACAAAGAAAAGATACTCTTAAACGACTTTTTGTGCAAAAATTATATTTCAGAGCTGGCTGGCGCCCGGCGAATATGATTTTATTGCCGTCGCTTTTGCTCAACGGGCGGTGGCCATTGCTGGCTTCAGGGCAGCTCGGGGATAGGGTTGGGGTTGGGGTTGGGGTTGGGGTTGGGGTTGGGGTTGGGGTTGGGGTTAAGGTCGGGGCGTGCCACGTCACAAGTCGCTGCTGACACGCCCCATTCCATTTCATTACAATTCATTTTGCAAATGTAAAAAGTTGAAATAAGCTAAAAGCAAAACCTAACCACGAAGGCAACAAATGTACAACTACAAAACAAACACAAACAGAAACACAAGTTGAGTCGTATCTTCAAGTACATTTGTGTGTCCATTGGAGCTAGTCCTAGCCCTGTCGGAGGAGGTGGCTGCTCCAATGGCGCCGTGCCCACTGCTACTGCCACTGCCGCTGCCGCTGCCACTGCCACGTCGCCGCTCTTACAATAGTGCGCCTCAAATTGCCCCCGGTCGGCGACCATAGCCAAGTAATGGCATGAAATGGCCTTTTTCCATTATCCAAATGGAAAACTTACACCAACAGCGAAGACAAATGGAAACAAGCCGTGGCAAGCCAGAAAAGACGAACAAAAAAATAAGAAACCGAAAAAGAAAAAGAAATTTACTCGTGCGCATCATTGCCGTCGCCATTGCTTTATCAGCCAGAAATTTCGCAAAAATCGAGTCGCACTAAAACCAAACGAGGCACAAGACACCACCCTCCCCCTCTCCCCTCTCTGACTGCTAATCAAACCGGCTCAGTTCTTAGGGGGCGGTGCGGGGACAACGCAATCGGCACGAAAATTAAATGCTTTGGCCCAACTTATTAATTAAGACTTCCTTCAAGTCGGGGAATTGTAAGTAATTTTTTATGTTAAGAGCCACAATTTTTATCTGAACAAAATTCATTTCATTTTGCCTTAATTATGATAGGAAAAACAATTATAGTAATTAACCTGTTGTGGGCAACGTGCCTCAAGCGACTTCTTATCAAAAGCAAATGTAATAAGTAATTATTAATCTTAGTTACTTACTTTTCTTTCTTAATTTGATTAATATATAAAACAATTCAATATCTTCAATATATTCCAGCTTTTTCCGATACATAATCAACTTAAATTACGATATTTGTATATTTTATTTTTTATTTTGATCAGAACTGTTTGCCTCCCATTTTCCAAGCTAAGGGGAAATTGTCCTTAATAGATATAAATAAATTCTTTTGGCTAATGATTTTTGAAAATGATTTGAAAGACTAATATTGACTTTATTTAATATTTAATATTTAATATTTTATTTTTATATTTTTTTTAATATCTTTAAAAAGAAGATTCTTATAATTTTTACAACGTTTGTAAATCTTCTTCGATTATATAAGCTTATGCATTTAATTGAATTGTATTTTCTTAAATCTAACGAAATGCTTATGTTTAAAACATTATCATTTTTGTATTTGCGAAACATTTTCGGCAGCTCTATAAATGCAATTTAAAAATAGATAATTGTAAGCAGACTAATTGTTTTATAACCAAAAATCATTAACTCATTTCCAAAAGTACACACTCTCAAGTAAGATGTAAAGTAAAGTTAAATTATAATTATAAAAATAAATAAAGTGCAAAATTTCAGCATTTGAAATGTGAGCCACGGACAAATTTAATGAATTTCATCATTTATTGCTATATTCACTAATTGTTAATAGATTTGAAGTTCTTAGGTAGTTGAGCAGTTCAGGTAAGGACTTATATTATTCTTATAAGCGCTAAAAAACGATTCGTTAACAATAATACTTTTGATCTTAACCTTCGCGTTGCGCTCAGGGCCAAGGCACATAATTGCTGACCCAATTAATAAAACAAAAAGTGAAAGAGAGAAAAAATCACACTGTTTACGCAATAAAACAAGAAAGAAAAGAAGAAAAAAAGAAAAAACTAAAGGCTTAAATGGAAAACGCATCATTAAAAGGCGGCAAACAATAAAACTCGAAAATAAAAGAAATGCGAAAGAAAGCGAATGTCTCCCAAAATGGGAGCGCTGAAACACTGGCCAACTAATGGCTCAAGGTCGCCAAGACAATAATGATGATTTAATGGGCTCATAAATAATTTAATGGCTTTTAACTTGAAGCGCAAGCGAAACAGCAACGAAACACAACAAACCGAACCGAACCGAACCAAATTTAAAGAACCAGCGACGATCTTCGTAAAAACAGTCACTCGATTTCACAATTTTCTCAGACTTTACTTGCTCGGCAAAGGGTTAAGCGAACAAGGTGCTCTTCTTATACTCTGTATCATATGCGTAAAAGGGTATATATGTGCAATGTAAGAGTATGTAACAGGCAGAAGGAAGCATCTGCGATCACATATAGTATATATATTCTGGTTTATTATCATTATGAACTGAGACTACAAGATCTATAGTATTCAAATTTGGATTATACGTTATCTCGCTCAGATCGAGTTTACTTTATTTTATCGATAACTGCACCCGTTTAGCGAATTTCGATACATTTCCATGTCTAACAACAATAAAGGCCACAATTTTAAGACATTAAAAACACGAAATCCCCGAATTATTATAGATATTACAGTATAATATTATATGTAAATGTTTGAGTTACTTTTACCACTTTGCAATTTATATATATAATATATATAATATACATTTATATATTGTTGAGTAACTGCAAAAAATGCATTTGTGTCCGATAAAAAAGACGCAACGTATATAACTTATATTGATCTTGAAATGAAAAACAAAAATATATTTAACAGCTGGTTTCAGGTATATCGTAGTCGAGCTCACTCGATTACAGCTGTCTTGCTTGTATAATAATCAATGTATGTTTGTATGTGTGTATGTATGTGTGTATGTATGTATGTATGTATGTATGTAAGTAGATCGCAAACGACGAAAGCGAACCTGAACGTCGCATAACTTTGGTTATTTATGGAAATGATAGGGGATATGGAGTGGTTTGGAAAGAGCCTAGGTGACCAATGGGAATGGGAGGAGCGAGGTTCGCTGAAATTAAATTCAAAGTTTATCTGAAAACTTGTTAATTTCAAAATGGCATTAAAAAACATGCTGACAGTATCTGCCTGAAATGTGTGGGTAGCTTTATTACACTTTGCATGCGTGTGTGCGTGTGTGTGTATGTGTGTATCTGTGTGTGCACAACCCCAGCAACGAAGGGCTCAGCACACTCAAAGTATCTACTGCTGACGAGGCACACATACAGTTATGTGGGGGGTCGCTGCACAAGCAGAGATTAGTCAAACAATGGATTCAGCAAAAAATACTTACCTCAGTGCGGAATGGGCGGAATGGGTGGGATGGGTTGCTCTGGGGCAGCATGGCAACAGCGACGACTTAATTAAATCAGTCGACTTGCCCCTTTCGGGAGCTGGAGGCACGGCTGCACCGGTGGCGTTGTGTTAATCGTCGTCATTAAAAGAATATTGTCGGGCGCTGGAACAAAAAGCTTCTCGAGCACCTGTCGTCCAAATGACTCCGTGTCAGCAGCAGTCAACAGACAGCAGGCAGCAGGCAGCAGACAGAAGAAGGTCTCAGCTTCGTTTAAAAAAATATATTTTGTTGCTGAGCGCTCGAGAATTACAAAATTAAGTGAACCCGAGGCAGCTGCACACTGGTAAAAGCAACCCAAGCAGTTGCAGTGTAATATTATATACACTGCAATATCGTATTTTTCAAATGGAGCATTATGCCTTTAAAAAATGTATGTATATTAGTGTTTTTTAATTTTTTGTATTTTTTTATTTAATGTGCACTAAAAGCAGTACATCACTGACAAATACAAATTCTTAAATACAAAAAAAAAAAAAAAAATTATACTAAATTTTAAAATAAAAATAATAACGAATTTAGTCTCGGAGTATTCAAATGTTAAAGGATCAAACACAAGCAGTCCAAAAATATGTATTTATCAATATTATAACAATTACAGAAGTTTGTTTATTAATTCGCTCAATTTATGGAAAATTTAAATAATTTAATTCCGGCCATGAAATCACTTTTGATAAGCTAAAATCACCCTTGAAAGATCAAAAGAAAGACAATTTTATAGGTTTCTGCAAGAAATAAGAATTATTTTGTTTTCAGTTTTGGGTGGATTGGGAAATATCAATATTTCATTGAAAGCAAAAATTTGAAAATGATTGTTTTTCGATATTTTTATTCCATTTTGTTATTGAACATTTTAATATTCCCAGAATTATTATTCTTATTATTAGTTCATTTTATATAATTTGATTTGTAACTTTTACATTGAATTTGTATTTTTTTTTCTTGTTATATATTGAAACAGGGTTGTTTTCATGTGTTCTACCATTTAATCAAACTCGATGGGTGCTCCACGAGTCGACCTCCATATTTTAATTGGCGTTTTATTATTGCTGTTCCTGGTGTTGTCTTTTAATCGGGGGCACGAGGCAGAGAACAGGATGTCAAAGTCACACTTATGCATATGTACATATGCATATATATTACTCAGATATATCCACATGTGCCGCATGTGGACACTTTCACCTGCGACGTCAGTAAATCCCACACGCATGCAGCAGTTTGGGGCAGGGCAATGAAACTTAGTTAGAAACCATCGCTGCTGGAGCGTTTACGACTTATTAAGTTGGATAAACGTTTACGATATGAAAATGAGTAGAAATCTTGTGTGGTTAATTAAAAACAACCAGCACGAGAAGAAGAAGAAGCAGAAGAGGAACAGTTGACAAGCCAATTTGGTGGCAATCTCACAGCCAGCCCAAAATCCCCTTCTGCCACTGGTTGTAATAATAAAACGGTGTGAAATATAACACAAGCCGCAGCAGAGAAAAACGACCAAAGTCAGAAAAAGAAATACAACCAAAAAAAAAAAAAAGAAATGCAGCAACTTATGTGGCACGAGTTTGGGCTTGTTAATTGTTTTATGATGCGCCCATAAATCTGAGCGCGCACCTCCGCGGCGCAACATACGGCGGGCTGCTCGTAAATTACGCCGGGACACGCATTACAACGAAATAGTCAAATGCGGATCGAGAACCGGGAACCCTCTGTTTTACATCATTCAGCAATTTGCCTGCGCTCAACTTTCTACTTTCCGTCCCATCTCCCGACCAAATCAATGTCGGATTCCTACAGAATTACAAAGATTTCAGAACGATACTCGGAAATCCAGTCCATCCATATCAATCGTCATATATATGTGTGTATATATAAACTCCGATTCCCATTGCTGGGTCCCCAAGTGCCACGCCCTAGTCAGAGATGGTCGCATGCGTTGTACAACTGCCGGTTGTGTATCTATCTATCTTTTGGCCATTTGGAATACCGACGGCACATCGTGGCGAGAGCCCAGCCATGGCCGCTGCTGCCTCGGCAGCCATCAATGCCCTGCCAGGGCTGTGGCAGGGATGGGTGGGGGGAAACGACCTTTTTACAAAAACGACGCAGCAACAAATGCTATGCGTTTCAGGGGTGGGTTTTTGCAGCCATCAAAAATACACTTTGAAAAAATGGTGTTGCTCTTAATATAGTCTGAGGGATAAAAATAGTTTATTATAAATAGCATTTATTCGTCTTTCGGGTGGTTTACAAAATTTATTAATGATACCTTAATTAATGATTTGTACATATTGTTTTTTTTTTTTAAATACTCTAAAGAAAAATCTCCCTAAAGCGAAAACCAGAAAGTTGTTCTTATTTTTAGAAATAATATCTAAATATAAGAAAACACGCTTAGCAAATTAGAAATCTGTTTTCTAATATTTTTTAATTGTTTTTCTCTAATAAAATAAATTATTTCTAAATACTAGAAACTAGTGAAAACCCTGGTTTTTAGAAATTTGTTAATCGTTTTTCAAATTAATTCTTATGAATTTTGTATACGCAATATAAAATATGTATATATTTGAAATCTGAAAATATAAATTTTTAACTATAATAGTACTTAATATTAACATATGCATAGATATATAAATATATATGTATGTATTTCTTTTCGTGCCTTTTTCAAGTGCAACTGAAAAATGATGTCAGTCATTATTAATATATTTATAAAAATAAAATAGAGCATTATATTTGTTGACTAAATGATTTTAATTTAAATTTGTTAAGATCTATTGTATATATATATATGATATTATTTTCTATTCAAGTTAGTTAAGCCTATAAATTATGGCGCTGAACTCTGATTCCAGCGGCTGCAAGGAAATCCCTCGAAATTACTTGCGGTTAATAAACATGCACTTTTAGTTACGGCCAAAATTCCGGCCAGAACTTTTCTCATTTAACTTTTGGTCCACTCGTGTTCTTTTTTGTTGTTGTTGTTGTTTCTTTTTTCTTTTCGTTTTTTATGTACTGCTGATGGCTATTAGGCTGCGGACTGGAGCCGCCTAAAATGCTGGCCGCCAACTATGTGCGGCAAAGTATCTTTCATCGCTGGTTGTTGCTTCTTTTTTGAATCTGTTTAATTTCGTTGCTCTAAGATGAGGCGACGTTGTTGTTATTGTTGTTGTTGTTGTTGTTGTTATTGCTATTGTGTGTGTGTTGTTATTTTGGGTGTTCATGGGTGTGTATTGCATGTCATGAATGTTTCATGAAATTCGCATTACACGATTTTGGCATTGTTTTGGAATTTATAATATATCTTGCTTCTGAATACTCTCAAATAACACTCAAATATACTTTTAGAATTGAACAGAAAAATTAATTTTTGCAATAAGTTATTCATTTTTTATAATTTTTTTTTTAAACAATATTTTTTAAATAAATTTCCAGCTTATATATTTTGAAAAGGGCAATCACTCTTCGGTGTTTTTTTTTCTTTCCATAATTTATTTAAAATGTGCTTTGTCTGGGCTCCAGCCTTAGGGTAGTGGTAGGTGGGCTAACGTATCCAACATAGTATCTGGTTTTGTTTTGCTTTCTTGGTTGTTTTTTGCTCATTGAAATGTTGTATAAAAGTTTTTTCTTGTTACTGAAATTTTGATGAGCTCTGTTATCAAAGTAACTTTTTTGGTGTCTACCGATTTATATTTTGTTTTCGGCCTGAGCCTTACAAAAAGTTCAATTTGCACCGAAGGGAATATAATCCCGACTAAATGAGATTACCTGACGGCAGTAAATTCCCGTGGACTTAATTTTTGCCTTCGCACCTATTTCGCTTTCCCACACCAGCCACCAGCTACCTGGTCTCAATATTTGAAACTTTACATTGTCTGGGGCGACATTTCAATTAAGTTCGAAGCCATCCCTGGCTCTCTCTCTCTCTCGACGTTTCCCATTGCTCGTCTCGAAAGCAGCTGTAACTGGAAGCCAAATTTGCTCACGTCGCGGCTCCGCTGAATTTTTATGCTGGGACTTGTGACTTTGATTCAAAAATGGTCGCTGGCCTGCTGCACATCGCATCTAATCTTGCATCTAATAAGCATTTTCAATCAACTTTTATGCTTGCGTTGTAAAACGTAGTCGACCCAAGCGGCTCCGCCCTTGCCCCACCCCCACCTCTTCCTGTTGCCTGTCTAGCTCCAAAGCAAATCCTCTCACATACACATACACACACACACTGACACAGACACACACACGCCGCACAATAACTTAATCCGTAAATTTTATTTTTTAAAAATCCGTAAAACCGTTCACAGGATTTCACGTGCGCCCGTGGACCATAAATTGAAATCCAACCCAAGTCTACCCCCTCCCCTCCCCCTCCCGCTCCCTCTCACTCAGCTCCCCAGAAACACTCGCACGTGAACAACTCAAAACTCACACACAAATGAGCAGCGAGTGCCCCAAACTCGAGTGCGACTCGAGGGTCGCCTCCCTTTCCTAGGAAGCAGCACTCGCTGGTGACCTGCACGATGTCGACGTTTGTTCCGCCCAATCAAGGCAAATGCATATAGCTTAAAAGAAGGAAAAAAAAAGTAAAGCCACACATCAGATTACTGTGGAAAATATCTTATAATAATCCAGCATATGCATGTACATAAAAACATAGCATCCGTTTATGTATTTTTAGTTGAATTGTACATTATTTCATAATCGATAATAATTATGTAATTCGTGAGCTCATATTAAATATACAGATTTAAATATATTATTATATATATACAGATTGGAAGTACCCCTGAAAACTAATCATATTTAATGATTGTTAAAAAAATATTTATATATTTATAATTTGGCAGAAATATATTTCTTAATAACAGAAAATAAAAATTAGAATTGCAATCCATTGTTTATAAAAAATGCAGAAAATTGTAGTGAAATTTAACTCAGTTGGAAAAAAAATGAATCGTTCTTATTTTAAATTATGATATGTTTGAATATGAAAAATCCTTAAATACTAATGTTTAATAATTATCATAATTATGAAGGCAACATAAAAGCTAATATTTAAATTAGACAATTTTATAAAAAATAAATTTTGGGAATTTCTGAAATATAAGTCGATTGTTCTTAATTGCTAATTTATTGTGGTAGTTAATTCACAACTTGTTGCAAATTAATACCAATCGTTGAAGCATTTAACATATTTATGCAACAGTTTTCAACTGAATTCAAGTTTGTTGCAAGCTTAGCTTACGAATAATGTTTGAAGCTTTTGCTTCAGAGATTCTGTTATGATTCTTATAAAAAGTCTTCGGGCAAATTTCACATGTTATAATTTTCTGTTATTAATTTTTTTTTGTTTATATATTTTTTATTTATACTTTTAGTCAGATTTCACGTACAATTTGTTCCACTGTGAAACTTGGAATTTCGTTTTGAAATTTATTGAATAACCATTCGTAGCCACAAATTTACGGCAGAAATAACCTGAGTAGCTGGCTGGGTTGGGCTATTCCGATTATGCTGATGCACCCCGGCCCTTTTTGGCCAAAGGAGCTGCGTCAACGAAAACAAAAACAACCCATCCGTTTGGGGGCATGCCACGTACCAGTATTTTAAAGAAAGAAAAAGAAAAAAACAAGAAAAGAAGAAATCGCCAGCCATTTTGTTGGCTTTTATCCCTTTCACGAATTTGATGCGTTTCATTTGATTATTTTGCGTGCGTGCTGGGAGCGAGAGGAGCATACCAAAAACAAAAACCCATTTCATGCCAAGCAACCACAAGTGGCTCCAGGCCAGCCCGATCCTGGCATCCAAGCAGCCAGCCAGCCAAGCATCCACTTGAGATTGCAGCTCCGCTTCGGTCCGCGTTTCGCTTCGTTGCTCGTAATAACACGCTTTGATAACTTTCATGGGCCATAGCCAGCCGCCTACTGCTTCTGCTGGGCCAACCCTCATCCCTCATCCCTCGACCCTTGTCCCTTGTCCCTTTGCCTTGCCAGTGGCACATTTCCATTCCATGGCCAACAGCATTCGTTGATTCGTTCATTCAACAGCGATTGCTCTGCTGGCTCCATCAATCTGCGTCCCCTCGACAGATTAGCTTCGTTAAACTTTATTTTGAATTTATGCTCCAGCTCCAATTTCAAATTCTAGGCGGTATTCATGGCATGTATCGCTCCGCTTATCCTTTCGCTCGTTGCCTGTCAATATCCATTTTGTTTGGTTAATGAACATGAAAATTGAACCCCCCCCCCCACACACACTTTGTGCACCTTCCACTGCCGCACGACGCCATTTTGTTGCACGTTTTAAAGAGCTGCACAGAGAGTCCATTAGTTGGGCTACGCTTAAATTTAAGTTTTATTCAATTTCGCATTCAATTTGCAATTTGCATCTGTGCTGAAAATTTGCGACAAAGGCAAATGCAAATTTTTGCACAGAGGGCGGCCAACTAAAAACCAAACTCACATTTTCCTCTACACAAACACACACAGACACATATATATATATATATATGTGTGTATACACAATTACCATATAATCGGATATTTATTGGCACTGCATGCGACAATTGTCCGTCCCGTCCGTCCCGTCCCGTCCCAGCCGTGGCTCAATTCAGCTGCCTCAGTTGCGTTTTATGGACGCGCTTTTGCCATTTTTATGGTTTTATAATGCATGCCGCTGATTATCGCGCATGATATGCGAATTAAATTTTTACAATTCGCAAATGCAAATACACAAACATACCCAAATATATAGTGAGAGAGACAGAGAGAGAGAGATAGAGAGAGAGAGAGAGACTCAGTTCTCTCAGTCATTGGCTCACTCATTGGGACCTGTCGCCATCATCCATTTTAATGAGGTAGTGGACTGGAAATCGAGCGCGCTCCTAAACGAATTTCAATAATGATTCAATCTTAATTTGAATGCTCGACTGCATTCGACAAGAGTCGGTCGAGGGGCTCTTCATAAAGGTTTAATGCAATCATCAATGCTATTGCCCTGCCCCTAAGCGCTCTATTACTACGAAGGCGTTCCGGCTTTTAGTTCGGTTAGTTCAAGAGCCTCTCGTTAATTACTGGTCCCCCCTCCCTCCCCACCCTCCTCTTTATTAATGGGGGGAACGGAATCGTGGGCTATCTAAAGTACGTCAGCTCACGAATAACAAAATGAGGCTATTATGCGGCAAACCGTACAACTTGCAGCTCTGCGGCACAACAGTTGCAATGAGCATTTTTCAATTTAAACCTCTGCACCTGAAATATTAACTGGGAATTGCAGAATAATTCTTCAAACAGCTAATTGAAATTTCTACAGGTAAAACGATTACAATTGGTTTTAAAAAAAATACAAGTTTCACAACACTCGCAACTGGTGAGTTTTTGAACTTTCACATGTTCAACTATCTCTCTAATAATTATAAGTTCTTATGAAAATAATTAGTGATTAATTATTTTACATAAAAATATCTTAAGCAAATTCACTAAAAATGCGTTTATAGTTGTTATATTTGTATTTTTAGTTTTCTTTTTGGAGGTCTGCTTGGATTGTTTCTAGGTTATCCCCAATTCCCAAGCAATAAAGCTATAAACATTTCTTAAATATTAATTTATACATAATTTTAAATTTTACTTTACATTAAATTAATTAAATTTGTTCACTTTATACTTTATATTTTTTGTGTCGACTAGCTTTAGTTGATATTAAAGAGATAAATAACTAAATAAATAGTTCCACTTTTTGGCTTCGTAATGAGTTTTGATATGAGTTGAGTAATGGAATGTAAGGTAATTAAATATTTAATGTATTCAAGATTATTTATTATTTCTTATTTTTGTTTATGTGAATATTTACTGCGAATTTATGTTGATTAGAGGAATCTTTTAGTTGTGCAAACTCTGTTATGGCACTCCACTCGTAAACTTAACACGGACAAAGGATATAATAAAGTTGTGCTAAAGTATGTCACATGCAGAAGGAGGCTTCTAAAACCCTATATAGAATATATAATCCTGATCCGCATCATCGACGAATAGTTGATCTAACCGATCTCAGTCAAACTTTCGTTTTATAATGGACTTATGTATGTTGGCGTAACGCTAATCGAAGCACTTATCAGAGAGTGCAAAATATATATATATATTTATTCATACTATATACTATATACATATTATATATACATACAAGTCGTCACATATCAGCAGACCAATTTTAATCAACTTTGAGCATTAATTAGCCGTTCTTGGAAGTTTAAGCTCGTCGAAAGACATTCAAATCTTTGAAAAAGCGTTGGGCAACTGAGTTTGAATATAAAGATCTTTAGGAAAGTATAAAAATAGTCTAATGGAGCCTAAAAAATCTATATTCTAAGCAATTTGAATATTTTAAAAATTTTGAATATATTTTTAAAAACACTTGATCCACTACTATTATTTTGAGGTGTCGATTTATTTAAGACGCGACCGACTTGTGATAAGTAAAGATGAGACAGGGTATTTATAGGTCGAAGTCTTTTGGGTAGAAAGATCTCACTTGTTTGCAATATGTTTGTTGAAAACATAAAGTTTAACGACTTGGTAATCGTGCTTTCGGCTTTCATTGGCGCCATTTTACTCAACGTTTACATTTGCCTCCGGATACACTTTGGCTGAGACAAAGGAAACTTTACAACACTCGACGGTCGCGCCTCGCATTAGCACATCTGACTGTAATATTGTGTTATTGATATACATAAAGCAGAGCAGCTAGGGATGAATTCGGGAGAAATCAATTCGATATTCAGCGCACAGCAAAAATTTCAATATGCTCGGGTTTTTTCATCTTTTTCATGATTTTGGTTTTTTTGTTTTTTCAATTTACATCGTCGAACATCGAGCGAAGAACGTGTCGCGCGCATTTTATTTATGAGAAACAGAACCCAACTGAAAGTTATGGATGCATATGTACATAAGTATCGGAGAGAGTGCCCCAGCCTAGATACAAGATGCTTCAGATTGGAACTGGGAATGCACACATGTGCTCGCAAATAAAAAATCCAAATGTACAACATTTTGTATGTACATACTTTCATACATGCTAAGTATCTGTATAAATTTCGAATACGCTGTTTCCTTACTTTCTGCCAAAATTAAATTGCAAATGGCAAAACACAACAACAACAACAATAACAATAACATAAATGCATAAGCAAATCGAAGGAATCATCGGAGACAGAGCTGAAAAATATTATTATTGCACATGCGACATGCATAAGAATTAAGAAGAGATCGAAACCACATGAAACTGAAAAATGCATATATATATGTATATATACATAGATATGTAGAGAAGATACTATAAGCTTACAGCTTACATTTTACAGTCTCTGCTCATATTAATACAGCTCATTCCATTTATAAAGCAGACGCGATGACACATTTCCCAATTGAGAAACATTCCAATATTTTAACTATAAATGCAATTTGTATTTTTCATCATGAATTTATGTAGCAGGAAAAGGCTTAAAGCCGGAACACACTAACAGCCTGACAAATGTAAAATCATAGGAAGATATAGCTATAATCCACCTATCATTGAAAAAAGATTTTTAAATTCATATTCATACAATTAATTAATTCTTGGATATTAAATACAATGTAGGAACTTTCTGCACAAATTATTTTTATATTTAAAAGTAGTTCAAATTCATTCATTTTGGCCACAAAATTTTAGATACAAATTTAAATACACTGGTTTTGCATTTTTATTTTAACCACTAAAGTTCATATAAAACTGTGAGACTAAATTACCTCCAACTACAAAATTTAAAAATTCAAATTAAACTTGCTGTTTGCCATCTGTTTTAAGCTGATTTTACATTGATAGCAGAGTATTTCGCAGTCGGTTAGTTCCTGGCAGCAATGTCCTCACTTATTTGAATATGTTTTGGCCATTTCACAAAAGCTGTACAACTGGTTAATTAAGATTAGCTGCAAGAATATACAAATATAAATTTGTCGTCGCAAAGATTATAAATAAATCCATTATTTTTGTTTTCACTTAACAAATTTCTATTTTGCATTTGTTAATAGAGTAATTAAGAATCTTGAATGCAAAACTTGGCAATTAGATGTTCGTTAATTATTTTTTTGGCCAGGCCTGAGCAATATATTTTAGTCAAGATATCTCTGGCTAATTATGAATATTTATGAGTGTTTGAACGAATGTTTTGATATAAGCAAGCATCGCTCCATTTATTTATATAAGAAATGTGCCCGGTCCAATTCATCTGGTGGGGATACGAGGAGGAAAATGGCAATGAAAATTTTGAGAGTTCGTTACATGTAAACAACGACAATAACATGCCTTATGGCTGACTGGGGTAGTCTGCTGGTTTGGAATCGGGATGGGATGGGATTCATGGGACTGGCTGCTGCTGTGTCTGTCTAGTGGGAGAGAGTGCCAACGAGGAGGTGGCAACGTCAACGTCAACGTCAACATCATCTTTGGCAAATGTTGGAAAAAAACAAATTTTTATACTTGTTTTTGGCCTGGCTTATATTTGTGTTTTATTTTTCACAGCGCTGCAAAATATGCGACTGTGTGTGGGATGGGATGTCGTTGTCGGTGTGGAGCAGGAGAGGCAGAGGGAGCGGGTGGTGGAGTGAGTGGTGGTGGGGGTGGGGGTGGGGTTGGTGTTCTGATAGTGCGGCAGTCGGGCGTTGCTGTCGTTTGACATGCCCTGAGATATATCCAAGATATTAGTCATAAAACGAGCACACAAATATATATAAATTCATTTGAACGTGCCGCGCCCCCCTCCTCTACCACCTACATGCTCCATTCCGCCAGCTACACACCTCAGTTGTACAGTTATGAGGATGGCCACCAGGTCGTGCCGTTTTTATACGATGTACTGCGTCCGCGTCCATGAAACTGGAAACCTAATTTTCTATGGTAATCCCAGGCAGCAAAAAGCTAAGGTTCACTTACCGAATGACACGGGGTTTTGGTCCAATCCCTCGCCCCGCCCTATCCATCATACAGGCAAACATAAATTATGCAGATCCTGCAAACGTGCTTAGATGACATTTTCCTTGAGGTGGCTCCTCCCCTCTCACATTCACATATGTGCGTCTGTTTGCATGTAGATACATATGTACATGAGGACACACACACACTTACACACACATACTGTACATGCTGTGTGTGCACTCTGAAAAAAAAACTACCTGAGTTGCAGAAATTGGACCCAAGTGCTCCTAATTATATTATTTAGAATGTTGTGGGGGTTTTTAAAAACCAAGGCTTGCAATACATTATTTCAGGTTAGATTTTTCTAAAATGTAGATAAAACTATATATATCCACTGTATTTTAATTAAAGAATTCTCTTATAAGTTAATTTTATTATTTTATATTGTATTTTAAGATTTCATCACCATTTTTTTTACATAGCTCATAAATTTAATTTTGTAAAATTTAAATACTTGAGCTGCTCGGCTTCCAAGTATCGAAATATTTTTTTTTTAAATAAAAGCTTTGTCGATACAAAATATTTAATACTCATTTTGTTGTCATTGTCGATAAGGCGCATATCATTCTAAATTTTACAAATTTTTCTTTGTACATTAAAAATATGTTATAATTATATTATTAAGAACTTCATTTTACTTTTTTGCTTTCTTATTTTTAATTGATGTATAATTTTAAATTGTATTTAATAATTTTTTTATACATTTTTATTTTATTTGTGTTGACATTAAATAAGTAAATAAATATTTAAAAAATATTTGTAAGACAAAAATTTCGTTCTACTCTTCTTTCTCTCTCTCTCTCTTTCTTTTCTCTGAGTGTACACTCATATTCTGTGTATGCTGTATGTGTCAACGTGAAACGTATAAAATTGTTGCCAAAAACGTTTGCGCTGTTTATGTAACTCTACTTGGCAAGACACACATGTGTAAAACAGCCAACAGCCAACAGCCAACAGGCAACTGCTTAAAAAGTTTCTGGCACAAATAGCAAAATAGATAGAAATAGTTGGGCAGCCAACCGAGTTCCAAATAGTGTGGCAGCTAGTCTTGTGTCCTGTGTCCTGTGTCTTGTGTGTTGTGTCTTGTGTGGAGCTGCAGCAATCCACGCCTTGTTTATATGCGCTGCTGCCAGCCAGCGAGGCAGTCAGCGTGTCCAGCCATTTGGCTTATCCTTGATGAAACTAATCCCAACTTCGCCATTTTTATATGCATGTACTTCTGTGCGCAGCACACAAAAACTTTTGGCCAATCTTTTTACGACTTCATTTGCCAGTTGATAGTTGACAGTGCTGCCAACGGAATGAGCACCACTAGGAGTACAAGTAGGAGTGGGAGTGGGAGTGGGAGTAGAAGGAGCAGCAGCAGGAGCATGAAAAGTAATAAGTCACCGAGTCACGACAAGAGCCACCTACTCCCTCTCCATCGCCCTCTCCCTATCGTTCAATCATTCCCTCTCCATCTGTGCATTTGATGAGTGCTGTTTTGCAGCTTTTAGCTAGCACTGCGCAGCGTCTTTCCAGATTGATTTGGCAAATATATATATAATATATAATATAAATAATAAAAATAGCTAAGCCACTATTCATTTGCTCATCGAGCATTTTTCTGATAATGTCTTATTTCTCATGACATTAAATGTTTATTATTATAAGTACAATATTACCTCTCCAAGAAGTACAAGCTTGTATGTGAAGTCATCGCCTAGAATTAAATAAAAGCTTAACAAAAATATAAATAAATATAAATATATATAATATCTATAATATCTATAATAGCCATAGTCTATTCTTTTATATAATTATAATCATTATTATCATTAATGATATACACACATAAACTTTCTTTTAATTTAATAAGTGATAAACTTATTATTTTTTTAAGATTCTTTATTTTTTGTCTCACTCTTTATCTCTCTCTCTCTCTTTCTCTCATCCCAGCGTTGTTTTACTTTCCTTATTAATTTGTTGATCTAATTGTGTTTTCTGGTACAGCAGATTTAAAACTTAAGATTTTTCTATTCATTTCATATTAATTAATTCGTAGCTTTTATATTTTATATTTTATATTTATAAATAAAATGGGAAAAGAATACTTAAAGAATATTTCTGAATAAATATAATAATAATGTTATTGCAGTACTCCGATTTTAAAGTAAACTTTTGATATGCTGTGGAGTGTTGAATAGCAAACAGATTTGAGGATTCGATACTGCTGAAAATGATTTCATTCGTGCCCCACCTAAATTTAACTAAACTTTTTTATATGCGCTTAGCCAAGTGGCGCCTCCGGCCCTGCCCCAGTCCAGACACTGACTCAGCTCCTGTTGTCAGTGTTGCAATTTCGCGCTGGTTGCATTTCCAGTTTTGTAGCCAGGACGCTTAAGGCGCGGACGAGGGACATCGTAAAAAGCTAAGATCGCTGTCCGCGCTGCTGGAGCCAAACAGAATTTTGGTTCGTTTCGCGTTATTGGGCAAAGCCATTCCAGCTACCAAGCAAACCATGGCCAAATGCTGACAAAAACAAGCACAACCAGAAGCAGAAGCAGCGCAAACAAAAATTAGACCCCAACATGTTGCACTGGAAAATATTTGTATAATGAACAGCATTATAAGAATGCCAAAGAATTGTCAAATTACTGCCAATCTGGTGACTCGGCTTGCGACTTGGTCCAAACTCAGTTGGGGGAAGGCCAGAACTTTGTCATTGCTGATTAAATTCTGTGGGTGACAATAAAACGAGAGACTCGGCAAAAGTTTTGGGTGCGAGAAACACTTAAGAGTTCTTTAATTGATGCCTCCTGAACAATTATCGTATGTCAGCCGGGTTTGTCTCTGTGTATTTTGCATGTGCGCATTTTTGCCGGGCACTCGTATCGTAAACTTTCTTATGTGAGTTTCTAGTTGTTTGCTTAACGTCAAGAATCCTTGGAGAGGAATTCCGAGCGAACGACAACAAAAAGTTGAAAAACTATTTGAATCTCTACGCCGACCCAGCCATAAAACGACCACCCACAAAAGGAGAACAAACCAAACCAACAAATTTATTCCCAGCAAGTATTTCACATAATAAGCTGAACCTACAACTGAAGAGGGGTCTCTTCATAATTAAGCCAACTTCGGCTGCAGACAGCAGTTGGCTGCCAAATCAATCGAATGTATTTTTGCATAAATTGTAAATGAAGAAATGGAAAAGAAAAATGATTTTATTTTCTAATTGAAGCTGGTGTGGGTGTGTTGGTAGTAAAATGTAGCTCCACGTTGCTGTTATTGGCCGCATAGCACAAACAATATTTTCCCTGTAGTAAATAAATTGAAGCGAATTCAATTGGGAGCGGAATGTTTACAAGTGGAAACGAGGAACCCACGTCAAAGACACGAATACAAAAACAAATAAACAAGCGGACGACAAGGAAGAAACCAGCACGGATAAAAACATGCTGTTGACAAGCGAAAAATAAACAAATTCAGACAACTTGACATCCACTCCCAGCAGAGCTCAGCCCATCCTTCGACCAGCAACTTCTTTAGTTATCAATGGCAGCCATTGGCGGCGCACCGTTACCCCCAATCCCCAATCCCTCCGTGCCAATCCATTCATAGCCAAGGCGTCAGGGCCATCACAAATGTCATTGGCGTAATAAGCTGTTTGTTTTAACGGCGCTCGTCTCTGGACTGAACTCCAGTCGTTTCGGCGCATAAACAAAAATAATGACTTAGAGCTCAGCCGGAGAGCTCTGGTCTTCGACGGACATGGCAGAAAACAAAATGCCATCATAAATTCGGCTTGCCTATTTATTTATAATAATTTATTTCAATAACAACAACAGCCATTCATCTCCAACTCCAACTCCGACTCCAAGACACAGTTCAGCCTCATCCACAGTCCCATTCCTATTCCCCCCCCCCCCCCCCTTCTTAACTCCATCCCCTTTCATATCCAAGCTTCTCCATCGAATGGCATTTCAAATATTTGTACAGTTTTTGTGTTGTCGCTGGGCGACTGCATAAATATTCGAATATCAATTTATGGGGAAAACTCGAGTATTTGGGGACCGGCATAATTTAACATTTTCTCTCGATTGTTTTATTTTATTCAATTCTTTTATTGAGGGAAGAAAGTGTTTTTAGTTCTTCAATTCGACTCGAATACATATTTCTACACACAATAACAGCG
Organism: Drosophila kambysellisi; assembly: GCA_035042185.1. Taxonomy (NCBI): domain Eukaryota; kingdom Metazoa; phylum Arthropoda; class Insecta; order Diptera; family Drosophilidae; genus Drosophila; species Drosophila kambysellisi. Next base: position 656,567 of record JAWNLS010000303.1, read on the forward strand.
TTTCGAAAAGAATGTTTCCAAGTGGTTTTTAGAATCCGAGATACACTTGATTGTTTGGCAAATTGAAACCAGAAAGAACTGCTTTTTACAGACCCTATCAAAACTTAACTCGACTAACTATATTAATTTTAATATATGATTTTGGTCAGCTTAAAATGCTTTTGTCATGTTAAATGTGCAGAAGCGAAAAGAATTAAAATATAACAATTTTTAAATTGGTAAGTTTAAAGAACCCCTAAATAGCGAGAATGGTCAAAAACCATAATTTAGTTCATCGTTTAAAATTGTATAAAAACTTAAGAAAATAAACAAAAAAATAACAGCATCAGTTTTGAAATGTACACTTAGAAATAATTTAATAATTCATTACAACTTATTGTCTATTAAATTTACACATGTTTTATAAATTTTGTAATTAGTTCCATTCCAACTATTTAGTCAGGACAACCAAGTCCTGACATAGTTGTAGACGAATTTCGGTACAGAATAAGAATTTGCAAATTTATACAATGTATATAGACATATACATTTATATATATATATATTATTGATCAATCAGCATCAAATGACGAATCAATCTGTGAAAACTTGTATCTGGATGGAATTTTGACTCAATTAGTATTTTATTTGCATCAGACAATTCAAATGTGAACTATCGATAAAATAAATTAATTAGAAATATGTGAGTAACTCATGTGCTTTCAGGTAGATTAGTTCCCTTCTGCACGATTAAATATTCGTAAGAAATTGGCAATAATTTTCAATGAATATGCATGCCTTCAAATATTAAGATTAAGACGCAAAAAAAGGAAGAATCAGCGTCTACCTTTTAAAATTCCAAGGCAGTATGGGAGACTAATAACAACAAAGTCGCCATCTCTGGGGCCGCCCCCTTCTTGATAACCTTTTTAGCCCTTATTCAGCTACAGCGTTGACATGGCCCTGCAATTTTTTTTTATAACGCAAAATGAAAATTCTTGCCGAACAGCAGGAAAAAGCAGTTTCTGCCCCCAGCACTCGCAATCTGCCCCCAAACTTAGCGCTGCTTCGTGTTTTTGTGCAAGTCATTCACAGAATAGAATTCTTGATTAAATTGGAGTACATTTCGTGTTTCCACCCAAACCCACACGCTGCCAATCCTGACCCAGCTTTAGCAATGGCGGCTTACGAGCAACCTCTCATTTACCTAGCGCGGTGGCTGTTCAGGTGGGCGGCTCCCGGCTCCCGGCTCCCTGCTCCCTGCTCCTGGCACCCAACTCCCGATTCGAGCATATAAAACAGAGACCAGGTCCTGCAAGGGGAGGTTGTTCTGCTGTTTGAAGAATATTTGCTGCATATTCAAGCGGCGGAGGCGGGCTCTCCACGACTTACTAAACTCGTCAACGAAATTCAGCACCGAAAATTCCCGTACCTGAGTTTTGCGGAAACATGCGAAACTTATTTTGCAAGTTTTATGTGCACGAGCAGCAGCAGCTTTTATTTTTTCCCTCGTATATTTTTTGCTTACTTTATTTTTTTGCCTTTTTTCAGTTTTTCACATCTTGCTCTTTGCTGAAAATTACAGTCGCACTGAGCGAAAACACCGATACCCCTCAGCCCAAAAACATAAACCCCAGAGACTGAATAATTTCGAGTGAATTTCAAACTTTAACATTTTTCTTTGAAGTTGTACAAACAATTAGCTGAAACTTGCGTGCTTTTGCCTTATTATATTTTCTTGCCGCCAGTTTCAGTCTGTTTCAGTGCAAACTTAGAAAGCCGTCGAGCAGAGTGGGAAATCCATATCTGCGCTATTGCCTCCAACTGGAGCCACATTGCATGGCAAGATGCCATCGCAATTTGGCTGGCTGACAGCCGCATTGTTGCTGGGGGTGATGGCGATGAGGTGATGCGAATCCGAGCATAAAATAGAATTTCCAACATTACTTGGAGGAACGGCTGGCTTAACGCATTCCCATTTCATGGATTAATTGGGATAAGGCGCTAACTCGACGCAAAGACACTCGATTTGAAAAGAGAATTAAATTTGCTTATCAGCCTCCCAAAAGATACAGATGCAAATGCCAAACGATATCTCTTTAAAAATTATAATGTATACATCGAACAATCGGAAAGGCAACAACATTTAAAATCAGACACGAGCACATGCGGCTGGCTAATGGGTTTATTTTTTTGTATTTATTTTTTTTGTATATATTTTTTGTATTTATTTTTTTTTTTGTTTCTCTGAGCGAGTTACACGACTGGAAGCCATCGCACCAAATACGCAGCGGGAACGACCTCGATGTGTCTGAGGAAGAGGCAGCCGCAGCGGCACAAAGGCAGTTTGTTCTGCTCATTAATAGTTTTATTGGGCGAGCAGAGGAATCCTTTTTAGTCTTAGAGGTCGCTCCAGTTATGGATGTGTGGGCATGAAGAATTATTACATTTAAATCTCTCACACAATCAGCCGAAGGTCACTCGGCAGCACTAAATTTTATCAGACTGCTCTCGTTTTCATGTGAAACGCACCCTTTTGCTTTTTACAATCGACATTATGAAAGCCTTGAAATATGAAATATATAATTATTGACAACTGACAGCCCTTTTCACATTATTCTCCTACAATTTACAATGCACATTGAAATTCGAACTCTGTGGAGTGTCCTTGTTCAGTGTGTTCCATGCCTTATCTAAACAGTCTACGAGTATTTATGCTGAACAGTCTTGAACTTCGAACTCATCATCATAAAACAAGGCAGAAACACGCAACTAAAGCAGACCAATTTAACACGAGCCCAAATGCCCCCATCACATCCATAGAGCAGCCCCGATAATGGAATAGAAAAATCCACAGAAAAATCACTTCGACCTGCTTACGGGCCAAAGACATCATCATTTTGAAACGAAAAACTAATTCGTCGTTTGTCACACTTAAGAAATCGCTTAAAAGCTTTTTTTTTATTTTTATAAATAATTTCTAAATATAAGAAAACATTTTATATTTACATATCTTTATAAAAAGAATATATTTATAGAACACAAAGAAAACAATCATATTGGATAGTAGATATATTTTTTCAACATTTTTGGAAAAATCCGACCTGAACATATTTTAAATGCAAACCCTCGTCTTCATAATGCCGTAATCTTTGTTTCTTAAAATTTACTTTCTGAATAACATTTATTGCCAAAAGTGGGCAGCATTTCTCAAATTCAGTACGTTTTTTTCTGAGTGCACTGGGTGGTCTGCAATTGAAGGTGACTTTAACAAAGTTTTCCCACAGTGGGCAATATTTGAGTTACTCTTTCTAAATCTGTAATCAGAATTAAGCAAAATACTTATCAGCAATCGGTATATATATATACATATATAGACATATTTATTTGGTGAATCAAATATTAGTTTATAAATGTGCAGCTCGCTCCACTGTGCAACGTGGTTTAACTTTGGTCACGTTTTTGCTACTGGGCCCGGCATTAGCCGATGAGATAAACGATTACCAATAAAACACAACGCTGCCAGTGAGCCGGAAACACTATTCCTCCCACCTTTTCGCACGGCTTTTGGCTTCTTACGAATTTCGTCGGCTCCCAGAGCCAACATTGTTGGGCAGTCACTGGGCCGCAATGTTATCCGGATCTCTCCTGGCCCGGCTTGTGTGTGTGTCGCACGGCTGTCGGATGGGATGGAATGGAGGGGATGGCGCTCGATGAGGCATTAAATTGTATTAAAATGCGCAACGCACAAGCGCACGCCTCCATCCCGCGACCCTCCATTCCACCATTCCTCCATCCCTTGATCCCTCCATTTCTCCACCTCGTGCGGGACTTACTTATAATGCTCCCAGGCGGCTGCAAAACTTTGACTGCTTTGACTTTGCCTAAGCGGCGGCATTTATTTGTAGCCTGCCAACGGTGTGTGCTTTTGTGTGTGTGTGTGTGTGTGTGTGGTGGGTGGGGTGTATGCCGACTCTGGGGAGGTGACTTTTCTCGTAGGTGGTGCCAGAGCAAACGGTATTTTATTTATTTTTATTGCCAAATGTCAACGAGGCAATTCTTTCTTTGTTCGTCAGAATCAGCATCGGCATCAGCATCAGCATCAGCATCTCTAAGATATATCAGGAATTGAGTTTTCCTTGGCGATTGCGTTAGTATCCCAAATGAAAATCGAATTGAAAGTTTTCATTTTCATGCGTTTCGTTTCGCTCACGAACAGTCTTTAAATTAATGTTCATTTTAAGGGCATAGTTTGTCTGCACTTAAACACAATGTTTGCATATATTTAGAATTTCATTTGCATTAAATAAATGGTATTTTAAAAAGTATCGATATTGACAGAAGATTACATACTTTGTTTCAATAAAAGCTATATATGATATAGTAATCTGATATTGATATTATTCTTTGTTAATGTGAGGAACAATATAGCACGCAGATAAAATTTCAATATTTTTATAAAAAAAATCGATAGTTCCTATTGAAGCTTTATATGATATAGTTGATAAAATGTGAAAAGCACAATTAAACACATGTTGTTTACAACAAGAACTACTGATTTTGTTATTACATAATAATTCTATCCGCCTGTCTACGATAGAAACAAATACGAAAATAGCTTTGATAATGAAGCACTAGTTCAGACAGGCTAGAAGACGATCAGACAGAAGTGACTGATTAAGAATATACTTATATACTTATATCTCACCCACCAAAAGGGTGTACAAAATTCGATTTTTTCTACAGATATTCTGGTGTATAAAAAACACATAAAAGCTAAAATATGGAGAAAAATAACAAAGCGCACAATGCAACACCCCAAACAATATTCATTATTATACTTCACAATTCCCATTTTAAATTAAATTACAGTTCAGATTGTTTAGCTACAATTCTTGTGAGTTTTTTATACAGTTGTGCAGTGAATTATAATTTTCTAAAAAATAATGTAAGGCATTGGAAGACATCGCGGATTATATAAAGTACATATATTCTCGAAGAGCAAAGTATTCTTTGACAAATCAGTCTTCTTGCTGCAGTCGGTAAACATGTTTATCAGAATTATTGAAACGTGTATAAAAATAAAGAAAAAACACAATATATAAGCGATGTTAAAGCTTTTGACATTTTAGCAATAAAATCCACAGCGTCGGAATCCCGTGGGACAAATCATTTGGTTTTTTAATTAATAAATAAATTTCGCTGAGAGCAGGTGCAGTCGGTTGTTTAAATCTCGGTCGTGACATAAATATATGTGTTATCTTGTTTAAATGTATATTGAAGTTTATATTCGAGCAGTTGAACTGCGGTCTGCTGGTTTATTTTTTGCGTTTTCTTATTAATGAAGTACTGCCTGTATTTTATATCGTGTGGGCGTTGTTCGATATTAAAATTAGGCAGTCAGTAATCTACCTGTTTAAATGAATAACTCATGCTCTAAAATTGCTATCTTTCAAATTATAGAAATTGTGCATATTTGAAATTTAATATTTAATATTTATTCAAACAAGATGGTAACAAACCAGGTATTATTAAGCTCTGATTCACTCGCTAGGCTGACACAATCGCACTTGTATATATTTTCTAAATTTTATATATAGCTATTTATATTTTACCTCATCGCCTCATTGCTTTTATTTATTTTTGTATACTTACAATATAGAAAATTGAATCCGAATTTGCATGTATTTGGCATAATAATTACATACAAAATATTATTGTATTTAAGACTTGCGGTTTTTGTTAATTACAATTGCATATATGATTTTTGTCTTTTAGCATACAGCTACAAAATGCCGTCGGAAGAGACCAATGGCAAAGTACGAAACAGCTCCGCGCTTCAAATGAGAGCAGATACGACGGCAAATGAGAGCGCCGACGCAACAAACGGAAAAGAGAGAGAGAGAGCGCGCGTTGTCATGACAACGGTTGCGGCGTCAGCCATCTTGGATATGAGAGAGAGAGAGCCGCCATGCAGCGGCCATGCTGTTGGCCAGCGACACTCACACGCTGCGGCGGCTATTGTGAAGTTCTGTGACGTGACTGAAATATCGCAGCAGGTAAAACCGTTGATTCTTGTTTGCCTGTGCAGCGATTTTGCTGTCGCAGTACCGCAGTAACGATGTTCGCGGCGACCGCTTAACGAATGCGCGTGCGTTGCGCCCGGACCGCGACCTCGTCGGTTGGAAGCTGCGACCGCGGCAGCGGCAGTGGCAGCGGCAGTTGTATCGAAGCGACAATGCAAGGTATGTATGTGTGTGTGTGTGTGTGTGTAACAAAGTGAGAACAAATAGTTTGTGCGAAGAAGTGCTCTGTTCTGCTCTGTCCTCTGCCAGTGGCATTTGACGAGGGATAAAATGATCTGTGCAAGGGCGCGCGTAAGTTAGAAAGGGATACATGTATATACAAATATGTATGTGTGTATGTTACTAGGGTTGCTATCGAGTACACAAACCAGTTTGGTGTTGTCTCTGCTAAGTTCGCAGGAATTCCAATACGATTATAAACCAATACTCTCAATTAGAAGCTTGTTAAACTCTGTTCAAAATTCTTATATTGGTTTTTTATTTAACGACAACAATAATTTTACTTTTTCGTTATTAATTAAAAAATATATATATGAATATAAGTAAATGTATGTGCACAGTAATTTAAATTATTTGTTTGTTTTTACTCTGTTTTTCGAATGCACAGCAAAACATTTTTAGAATCGAAGCGCGCTCGCTCACCAATACATTTAAGCATTGCTTGTGTATTAGTGGTGGCTCTCTTTGCCAGCCAATTGAGCATGTGTGCGTGCGCGCTCTCTTAAGGTGCGCTCTTTTTTAAGTGCGCTCTCTTTAAAGCGCCCACTTGCATTAGTATTAGTGTGGCGCTCTTTGCCGACACTTTCGGCGCTCTTAAGTTTCACTCTCTGCACCCGTTGCACCTGTTCAGCTCTCTCTTAGCGACGTCCCCGTTTGTTTTGGTTGTTGCCACGCTCTTTACTCTTTCTTGTATTTTGTGTGTTTTTTTTTTATGAGTGCTGCCGCTATTTGCTTATTGGACGCAGTTGGTCTGACTTGTATTCCCCCCTAACCAGCTCACTCCAATGGGAGCCGCGGCGCAGCTTGAAATCTTGTTAGAATTTATGAGAATCTCAAAGTCCTGCGCAAGTTTCTCGGCTTTGGGTTGATGCAATTTCCTTTTTTTACGATTTGCCTCGCATTCATTGCATTCTTTTCGCTTCGGTTCGCTTTCACAACTTTTCCCACGTCCTCCCCCACCCACTGCTCCTCTGGACTCACCCACAGCCCTTAGAGTGGTCCTTGTTTCTTGCACAGGAAAATATAATGCGCTTTTCTCCCCCTCACTTTTGGCAACAATGTTGACAGCCGATGCAATTTTTGTTGCTGTTGCTGCTGTGTGGGTGATTGGGAACAATGCCCTGCTGCTGCTGCTGCTGCTACTGCTACTGCTACTGCTACTGCCACTGCCAGTGCTGATAAGAATGATTGGCACAATTGCAAAATATTCTCCAACACCCAGCAATGCTTTTGAGCAATAAGTTGAGAGCATCAGCAGTTGCCTGCAAGCAAATGCATTTTTCTCACTGAATCTAATTGGATTCCAACTGCTCGCTGGTTTGAGTCTGCGCTAAGTCTATTGATATTGAAAAAATTAAAGCGTTTTCATACTAGACTCAAAATTTGTGATAATTAGAGTTTCGAGCAGACCATTGGAAGAGATTGTGCGTTTGTTTATATGCACATACATATACAGATGCATATACGTATATATTTCAACAATTACATAAGTATTTTGTACACTGAGTGTTTGTTATGGAAACAATGCGTTTCTTGTTTGTTTTATAAAAATAGTTTGTTTACTTTGCACATTTGAGTATAAGTATTCCATTTTAGACTTCTCAGTTGCGACTATAACTAAAACAAATACCAATTACTAGACACACACAGTTTGTTGTGGGATTGAAATACAAAGATGTGATTATAGAGAGAAAATTTTAACAAAGGCATAAATATGAATAAAAAATATGTACAATGATTTTATATTTTGCTCAATTTATTATTATTTTTATTTGTTATTATTTAAATTAGAAATCCCAAACTTCAGATGAGCTAGTAAAATGTTAAACTAATTTAAAATAAGCAATAAATAAATAAAGATATTATTAGTTCTACTTAATGTTGCTAAAATGTATATTTACATTTGAGCCCAGTAGCAATTTAATTTGATTATAACTGCTAAAATAATTTAAAATTGATTAAAAATAAATAAATAAATAGTTCAATTCAATGTGCAGTACAATTGACTTTGGACATTAAAGTTAAAACAATTAGAAATAAATCATAAATAAATAAAGCAATTATTATTTCTACTTACACTTGAGCCCAGTAGCAATTGACTCTGATCATTAATGCCAAAATAATTTAAATTAGATTATAAATGAATAAATAATTTTTTAGTTCCATTTAATGTTGCTGTGACTTTATTTACACTTGAGCCCAGTCACAATTGACTCTGGTCATAAAATAGGAAAAAATGTGTGTGTTAAATAAACAGAATTGGAGCTTTACACCAAAATCAAACTGTAAATTGTTGTCCCTAAAATATTGTGAGTGAAGACATAAATCCTTGCAGTGCTAAGCTACCGTAAGCGCAATGGGACTGCTGGCACTTCCCCTTGGTCCGGTGCCCTGATCTGGACTGGGATTTTGACTGGTCGTCGACTGGTTTGTGTAGACTTGGTTTGAACGGACGTCATAATCGTTTCAGTGACAAAGCATAAAATTTGAGTTTTACGATTTAACTGGGCTATAAAGCAGCCAATTAGTGTCAGTCAGGAGAAGGCAAAACCGAAGGCAAGCCGAGGTAGGCAGGGGGTGAGAGGCATTGGCCAATGCCATTGCATTCGGATTGGTCCGAGAACGGGAAGGGGGCATAGGGGGACAGGGGGACAGGGGGAAAGGCAAGTGGCAATGGGACATAGCTGCCACTCTCCGGCTGTGGATTGAGTTCTTGTGAGAAGTGCATTTAATTGTTTTATGATCATTTTGACAGCTCATTAAAAGTATTGAGGCCCCCCACCAAATTCCAGTGGCTGTTTCATTTTGGGCTAGGCTGACAATGGCTGCCAGTTATAAGCACATGACTCCCCACATTGCGTTTTCCGTTCAAGTGGCTTTTTAAGGAGCTGCCTAATATACGACTTTTCCGACACACGCAACAAGCACGAGCCCATGGCCCATCCCCATCCCCATGCCACATCCACACCCACAGCCACAGCCAGTCCAAGTGAGAGACTTAACGGGAGAACAGCAGCAGCGGGTCATAAAAATGATGACAATTTCGTTTTATTTTTTATGACATTGCGACGCGGCGTCGCCTGCGGTCTTCACTGTACAGGTGACTCTGGGCGCTGGAGGTGTGTGGACAAACAAATACTGAATATGCCTCCTACTCTCTGCATTGAAATAATTTTGTTGTCGTTGCTTTTGTTGTTGTTGTTGTTGTTGTTATTGCTGTTGTCATCGTTGTTGCTGTAAATCACCATGTCAACTGTTGCTTCTGTTTGTCAGTTGGGCCAAAAGCAATGAAAAAATTAACAATTATGTTATTACTATTTTTGCTTATCCATAAATAGGCTTCAGCTCAAATAAATACAGATTGAAACTTAAATGAATCTAATTGCAAATCGATCTGTCATTTGCAACTTGAAAATCTGAAATATTTTAGATATGTTGAATCGTTTCTCGTAGATACACTTAGTGCAAAAAATCGATCTGGAAATGAAAAAAGACATCTTTTGCATGAAAAATGTATACAAATTTAGAACGTTTTTTCTTGTTTTTCTTAACTAAAAGATTACTTTTTTTTTAAATAAAATGACCTTCGTAAATCCACAATCCCGAAATATTGTGGGGTTTTATATTATATTTCTATGTCAAAAAGTATAATTGTTTTGCGCGTAACTTAAAATCACATATTTTCCAAACAAATTTATGCCACAGACATATTTATATATATTATTTATTAAAATCCACCCAGAAATTAAGAAATACAAAGCCAAACACTTTAATTCAGAATCAGAAATATACATTCTGAACAATAAAGTGTAATTGCGTACTTGCATATTTATCTATGCATATTTACACGTAATAAGTCAGTTTAGTATTTCTAATAAGTATGCAAAATTGACTTGGAGTCGGTTCTGGCCATAATTGGCTGCCACTTTGGCTCCGACAATTGCAATTGTCACGGCGCACTTGCGATCAATTTGAATTGCAATTGCTATCGATTGAGGATGCCGCCGATAGAAGTCGATAGAAGCCGATACTCCATGGGCAGCAATCAGCAATCTAATTAAGCAAATCGTGACCAATTGGCATCTGTGATAAGGCAGTGTGGCAGAGTGGGGCAGGGTGGGGGGCTCTGACTGCCAGCGCTGGCAACCACTTGACAACATTGCTGCAAGGGTCCGCCTCGAAGTCACAAGTCTTGTCTTCAGGCACAGCTCTGCTGCTCCCGTGGAATAAATAAAGTGGCTTGCAAGACGCAATGTGAACGTGCAACATACAAGCAAACAAAAAGCAACAACAACAACAACAACAACAGCAACAGCAACAAGAAGGGCCCCAGCCAGGTGAAGTGAGTAAACAAAAATGAGAAATGTCCGCTGATTGATATTATCCGGTGCTAACGTACCGCGACTCCTCCTCCACTCTCCTCCTCACTCCACACTCCACATAGACAGACAGACAGACAGACAGACAGACAGACAGACAGACGGAGACTTGCATGGCAGACAGCCAGAATGGTAATCGGTAATCGAGGAATGGATTTCCATTTAGCATTTCCGCTGCGGCCATATTTCATTTGTGCTGTCAACATGATATTCAGCCGACTCCCGACTCGAAGGCATTTATTATGTTCGGCAGATACTATATCTGGTTAACATTCCATCAACATATGTCCAGGGCTGCCATAGTTCTTCTTTTTCACCTTATCGCATTGTGCTTTTTTCATGCATTTTATTACTTGTCAAATTATTGTCTGCTTTTTCCGTTTGCTGCTGAAATTAAAAGAACAAAAATTAAAAGATTTGATTTTGCTAACATTTCATCAACATAAAACCAGAGTTGCCAAAGCGAAAAACAATTGTGCTATTTTTTTTTGAATTTGTTCTTTTTTCATGCATTACTTTTTTAATTTATTTACTTGTCAAATTGTTGTTCTTGATCTTGCTTATTTGTAGTTTTTCTCTTAGATTTATTTCCATTTTTCAAACTTATTGTTTGTGTCGGTTTTATGCATTTTATAACTTGTCAAATTGTTGTCCTTGATCCTTGTTCGGCATTAGTTTTTCTCATAGATTTGTTCACCGAAACTGAAATGAACAAAAATAAATAATGTAATTTTGTTAAAAGCTTTTGAAGTTCGCCGGGAATGTTTCTTATTCTAGCTGCATTTTCTATTTCTCATTTGCTTTGATAAAATTAAATATTTTTACGAGACTCAAAGTTTAAATAGAAAGTGAGGGGAATGTAAACGAGAATCGGAAAACTTAAAATATATTTGACGCGACCCGCCGTATACCAAAAGTATGTATATATGTGTTTAGATACACATACATATGTATGTATGTAGTGGAATGGGAATGCGTGTGTATCTGAGAAATGTCTAAAAGCGATTTACTTTAGTTTCCATTTCGGTTTCTGGCTTTCTGCCTGTCGACGTTTTTCTTTTTCTTTTTCTAGTGGTTTTTTTTTTTGTTTTTGTTTTGGTTTTTTCGTTTCGTATTTTATTTTCGTTGAGTTTCCATTTTGCTCATTGGCAGTAGCAACAAGAAGAAAGGCAAAGCTATCATCACCATTCCATTATCATCAAGGGCATTCCCCATTGTTGTTGAAATTTTGTTTGCTATTTTTGCCAATGCCTGTTGTTGCCGTTGAGTCCTGACCCTCCCCCACCCTAATCAATCCAATGCTGTAAGTATGAGACACGTATTCTGGCTTGAACGGGTATATATACATTACTCTACTACTTACTTGATGGTATATATATATAAATATATATATATATATAAATATATATATATATATAAAGGTATATACTATTTCTTATTTGTGGGGTTCAACTTCTCATTCATTCACGGCTCGTACTCGACTCGTATTTTTCGTCTCGCATCATAATTTTGCGTTCAACAACAACAATGGCCAACAATGCCAAAAATCAAGTTCCCCGAATTCCACATGGGACGAACAAACAACAAAAAAAAAAAATAAAATAAATAAAAAAATAACAAAAATAAATAATAGTAATACTAAAAGTCATAACAGATTCCCAATTCCAGTGCCAATCACTCCCACTGCAGACGTGCCACCATTGAACCCAACCATCCAGAACGCCCACAGAGTCGCCACTAAGTTTGTGCCGGGCCCGCACTTTTCAAATGTACTGTAAATAAAGCTAGCGGCAATTGGCAAGCGGCAGATAATGAAAGGGAAACCAGTCAAGTAGCAAGTGGCAAGTGGCACCTCAAAGTCAACTATCTGCTTCCAGACAATTAGGGCGAAGTAGGCTGTGTGTGTTTTTATTGCGCTTCACCCAATGCATTTTAAATCTGCAAATACGATTAATCCACTGTTTCGGTAAACTTTCAGTATACATTAAACTAAGTCGATATCTGCCCAGAATATTGAAATTCTTAATTGGCAAGGCTGAAGTAGCTGTAAATGAAAATACTTCTGATACACTAAATAAAATCTTATTTATTATATTGCATTAAATATTAATTTAAAAAGTTTGTAAATAATAAACTACATGTGTATTTTATTAAATATTGTAATATATATATTTATAACTATATTTTATATTTATGATAAATATATTTAATGTTTACCATTTTTACCAATATTTTAAAACATAATATAAAAACAACACCAAGTTTCATATATGAATGAGTTTTAAAATGCAATACTGATTTCAAATAAAAATTGCAATCGAATTATAAAAATTACATATTTTTTAATTGCAATCAATAATTTATAAACGAAATTATATAAATTAATAATATATAAATTAATGATGTATATAAATATGAAACAAAAAAATATATTAAAAACATTTATTTTTTACATTCCTAAAAAAAATATTTCAGACTGAAACTGTTGCTATTTTCCAAGACATTTAAGTAAACGCAAGCTCTTCAAATATACACATATCTATATATATACATATATGTATAAGACTATATATATATAGACATTTTATTGATATTTGATTACGAGTAGATATTCCCTATTCTCGTTTGCATGAATCGTTTTTATGACTGTTGGCAAAATGAAATTTGAAAAGTGCGCATGTTTTTTTTTAATGTACGCTGTGAATATTTTGACAGATTTGAGTGTGGCAGAAGTATTTAATTCAACATCAAATATATTAAAGACATACCAAACAAGACGAAAACAGCAGCTACTCGTAAAGCTATAAAAATATAATGGAAAATTGCTGCTTGCCTCAAAGTAAAAATGTTGAATGAGTTAATTTTCAAATTAATTATTGCACAAATGGAGCAGCTGGCTTTGACCGCTCCGAGACTCTCGGTTAAATGAAGGGACAGTTTTAACTGCAGCCGATTCTGGCTGCTGCCAAGGAGTGAAGGAGAACTAGATCGAGAGAGAGAGGGAGAGGCGGAGGGAGAGGGAGAAAGGACGAATATCTAAATGACATAAAAACTGCAGAGATGCAGCCCTAGAGAAATGAGGAGTGCATAAAACCAAGTGAGGCAGCAACATTTCAGTGGCAGCCATAGCCGATGCTGACGACGATGCTTGCAACGCAGTTTAGTAATGCCGTCTCACTCTAACACTCGTCGCTATGCATGTGTTTGTGTGTGTGCTTGTATGTGTGTTTTGGTTTGTATACATAAATGCTGCATGGAGACGTTTAACGAAATGCAGAGATGCACTTTGGTTTATTCCCGCAGCGGTCACAGCATACACACACACACACACATACACACACACGCACACACAAATATCAACACAATTCACACGCACACAAACATGGCGTTAGTCTAGTTTATTTATCTTTTATTTATGTATTTAGAGTCGAGTAACATCAGTCGACACAGAAAATTACAAAAAATAAATAACTTAAATTAAATTCAAAATAAATAAGGAAAAAAAAGGATATGCGAAGTAAAGCTAAATAAATTACGAAAATAACAACAATTATATTCGATAGTATAATTTACTATAATTTATAATAATTTAATATTTAATAGTTTGACCTATTCACTATTCTAAATGAAGTATTTGTGCACTGTATATGAATTTTCCAGATTAAGGAAAAACTCGCTCATGCGCACTTCAAGTCCAATTATAGTTGTAGTGTTTGTGTTGAAAAAAAGGAGAGGAGGTAGTTTTTTTTGGCTCAACGAAATGACATTTAAATGTATAAACATATGTAAACATATGTATATATGTATATTTGATGTATGCATTCAATTGGAATGATTAATCGTATTAAGGTTTGCATGCAATGATTATAGCTAATATATTAGTTAATAGGTGATTGACAATCGCAATCTTTTGTTTTGAGCAAAAGTATGTTATATTTTTAATTAAATAATATAAATAAACATTTTAAGTAAAGCATGCAAGAGATATAATATAGACATCTTTTATATATATTTATTATATAAATAATTAAAACAATTAATTGATAGTCAATGCCCATACATTAAGAAGTTCAAAATAATTTAAGCCCAATTTTATTGTTTGGTACCTTTTTTTGTTTCAAGCTAATTTTCAAAGATTAATGGGAACTTGCTGATGTGTTTTGCTGTAAAAGAAACATTTATCAAGTAGGAGACTTAAGAGTCAAAGTTGTAAGAATCAGAGTTCAATTTTTATCCGTCTAAAGTAATATCTTTCCGGCATCCATAAAATGCTTCAGTACTGTGAGCTGCTCAGTACGAACTTAAAAGAAAGATCGAATCAAAAATATACGAACTTAATCAGCTTTGTTACCGAATTGCAACTCGGTATTATTATTATAATGAAGATTATAATATATATTTTTGCGACTTATTCAAAGCATTATATTTCAAGTCATAATGACAACGTTTAACTTAAAGGTTCGATAAGGTGATTATTAAAAGAAGCTTCTAATAAACATGCATTCTTAATTAAAAAAAAAAAAAATACTTTTCTTAAGGATTTAAATTACTGCAGTCTCTGAGAAGTACATATGTATTTGCATTACCAGACTACGGGTGTGGAGATGCGATATCGAATACTCATTTTATTCACATAACCCGTTTGGCTCGCTCGGGTCAGCTAAGCAGCTTATTCCGGTTAATGTTGCAGCTTGTTGCGACAGCTCTCCGCCATTTGCAGTTGCAAGCCCCGTCATCTGTGGCATCTTTTTGAGAGCATCTAATAGAGAGCTACTCCATCGGCATCTGCCACTTGGGGTTTGTTGATCTGTTGGATTCCATAACTTTTACGACTACGATTTGGCATCAGCCATCAGAGTTAGTTGTCTCTGGCAATTGGTCAGCAGAATGCCAGAATGCATTTGGCAAATAGACGGCAGTAAATTGTCATAACAAAGAGTCTGTCTGCTAAAAAAAACACGAGACACATTCGTATGCAGCTGGCGACTGCAAATATTTGTGCTCTCCGGCAGCATGTGGTCCACACAGGCAGACAGATGACAGATCTGACACTCGCAGGCCACTCGCTTAACCCTTTCGAGTTGCAATTGCAGCTAGAAAATTGCATTTTTATGGCTGTCATAAAAAGCGGCTACTTTCACTTTTCCATCACGACACACAAAGACTGACGACGGCGTCGTCGTCGTCGTCGTCGTGGTTCCTGGAACATTAGAAACGCTTCATTTTTTGACAAGAATTCTTGGTTTTCTTCTGTTTTTGTTTCAAATTGTATTTGGAGCGTCACGGGCCCGTCAAGGGAACCACATTCAGCACCAGGAAACCCTTTTGCGACTGCTGTGCGCTGCCAGAGTCTGACACGAAGTTCTACTTCCGCAGCGGGGGGGTCGAGGGATGTGTTGAAAACCGATATACTATGCTCCCTGATATGTCTGAGAAATTCTAAACATACCTTGAATTAGCTGCGATTCAAATATTTTCATATTCTTTTAGCTAGACCAAAGCGAGCTCATGGGATTATTTACAACATTTTAACAACATTTTTAAAGGCATTAGGAAGAGTGAAAAGACTGAAGTGGTGAAATCAAATTCCAATCTATGAGAACATCATTTTACAATTATTAATAAATTAATAAATTTCATATATATAAAATATCATAAATTTAAATAGGAACTAACGTTTGAGGGATAAATATGTTGTTGTGTAAAAGGTTTTTTGGTTTTCAAAAATATCTCAACCAATTATTGCTATTTCTTGTAAATATTACAAAATCGGCAGAGTTCGCTAATGACTATAAATGTTTTCGTTAGATGAAAATAAATTTGATTTAACCTATGATTATTACTTGCTTAAATCGTTTTAATTAAAGTCTTACCCAGATCAATTGCCCATGTTTGCTTATTTCGACCAAATTAACGTCAGATTGTAAAAAAATCTTTTTAGCTTAGGTATAAATTATCTAACGAATATTTTGCTTATTGATTAGCTTAAGAAAATTTTACTGTCGGCTTTTTTTGCTGCACATATTTGCTGATGATTATTTTGATTATGATTTGATTTTAGTCGACTTTTTAAAACATTAAAATTTAGTACAACTTGCAACACTTTTATAGAAGGTGACTTAGAACAAAATTTCGCATATTGATTTCATGCTTATTCACATTTGTTTTTATCAACAACTCTCAAAATTTACAATATATTTTTTTGTTTATAATAATGTTACATTTGTCACTCCGCTTTGACATCCATTTGGATAGCAACGTTCATTAATTTGTTAGAGCATTAGTAAATGTAGTAGAGAAAAACTTTTTCTTTGCCTGCTAATCTTCTGAAAATGGAAAATATTAATGAGAAAAAGTTTGGCGGCGCTTAAAGAGCTTTTATTGCATTTCTATACAGCTATATAAATATACATATATATATATATATATACACAAGCCAAGACAAACGGAATAAGTCGGTCTCCGGTTGTCTTCCTCTAAGACTGACTGGCCTCATTATGAAAATGGAACAAATTTTGGTAGATAGACACAGACGCGAAACTACTAAGTGCTCCGGCTGGGCTGGGCTGGGCTGGGCAGATACAAGAGCAGGGGTCCACACAGGAGCCGGCCAAACGCGGCACAATCATGTTCGACTAGTCATGTAGCAGTTATTCGGGTATAACGGAAAAAGCTTTTGGCCCGGCACGGTCTGAAAAATGCTTAGCCAGAATTTATGCACACGACCATATTCCACTGGGGAATTTGAGGCTGCCAGTGAGCCGAGACTGGCATCTATATAGATACATATATTTAAACAACTAACAAACAACGAGAACAGCGAGCAAAACAACAACACAACTAATAAGAGACAGCAGCACACCGAATATTACATACTCTTTCAGATGGATATTTTCCAATTGTATTAAAATTAATAACCGAAGTTTTATGAGTTTATTTTTTAAAATAAATTTTAATATGCATTATAATTGGTTTAAAAATTTAAAATATTGATATTAGTTTACATTAAGTAAATAAACACATAACTTTGCCAACATATGAATTTTATTGTAATGCAACTTGTAATTTATTTAATTTATTTTCGAAAAATGTTTTCATTTGTGTACCTCTAAATTCAAAGTACCATAAATATAGATAAATATATCTCGATTATTGCCGCTGATCAGTAATATATATATACAGCTTATGGTATCGGAGATGTTGTGAGATTGATGGTTATTCGCATTTAATCAAGTAACAGTCGCTGCTCCAGCTATAAGATACCCTGTACCGTATTTATTATTATGATTGCTCTAGGGACGTCCTCTAAATTAGGTATAATTCTTGATAAAACCCAAATCTGGGCACTAACTAATGCATTATGGTAATCGTTGGAAGTTTTGGAAAAGATGATTCCTCATTGACCTGTGTATGATTCAATCAGCTCTTATAACCTTCAAAATGTATTTATCGACATATTGTTTAGCTGAGTAAATTATCAAGAAAATACATATAATTTTATCTGAGTAAGGTTTACATTCATCTAAATTCAATTTCAGTCCTTTAGCTCTAATATTGTATGAGATCAACGACATGCCTAAAGCAGACCGTATGTTCTGGTCTGATCAGAAATATATGTACACCTTGTGCCAGTAACATAGATTTGCACGTCTTCATGATACCCTTTTTCGACAGTTTTAATGGGTACATGGCATAAAAATGATGACGTCGTTGAATAACAATGGAGAGGGCGATGTACATACATATCTAGATGGATGAATGCTTTTGCAGCCTCCAGCTTCTCAATGGGTTGTTCGCGTTTGTTGTGCACCAGGGTCGTCGGATGGTTAGGTGGATAAACAAAAAACAAAAAAACAAAAAAAAAACAGAAAACAGAAAACATAGACAAACAAACGAGCACTCAACGGGACGGGAATGAGGATGGGGATGGGGATGGAGATGGGGACGTGGTCGACGATGGCTACTGGGCGGACAATGACTTGGAACGGGTGATGGAGGCATCTCCAAGCCAAAGGGCCACCACACGACCCATAAAAGAGCGCAAGAGCATGTGTGGCAGGGTGTGGGATGGGGCATGGTGTGGGTCGACAAGTGTGCGGCCATCGCAACACATCCCGGCGACATAATCGAGTAAGCGGCAAGTAATGAAGCGCACGGAAGGGCATGAGTGTGTGGCACACACACGCACACACACACACACACACACAACTGGACCCAATGGGATATGAATGCATCAGCGACGCACTCTGCCACATTTTGCCCACATCAATATAAAGATTCTTTTTCTTGTCTATGGTGGCTCTGGAGTGCCACTCTGGCACTGGCTGGATAACAGCCTGGCTGGCAAACCAACTATAAATTGATGGAAGGATATTTTTGGTTTTCGCAAACAAGAAAGCTCACTTCTCTCAATGGTTGGGGAATATTTAAATAAAATGATAAGCGTGAAATTATAATGAGGAGCGTGTTCCGGCATAAATCGGATTGGGTCTTTGCTCTATGTTCCGAATATATTTAAATTTAATGGCGATTCCGCCGGAGACCATGCGTGGCAATTGAATGAAAGGGTTTTTCTTCTGTTTTTTTTTTCTTTTTGAGTCGATTGAATACAACAATTTGTTCCTCACATATCCGTCCGTGAATATGTCTCGCATTCAAGGTTGGATTACCATGTGCGAAACAGGGTTTCACTTTCATAATTTTCAGTGTGTCCTGTGTTCATTTCCTCAGTTCATCATTTTCATCCTTACTGCTTGGGGTCAATATTTAAACATGCTACTGAAACAAAGCTGTGGATTTTAAATGTTTAACATTAAGAATAAAAAGATGGCATAACATTTTAATTATACTACATTTTTTAAATTTGATAGAGCTTGGCACCTTAATATATTTTTTTTTATTATTTTACTATATTTAATTTATTTAATAGTTATTGAGTATTTGAGTTATTTAAACATTTTCTTATACGAATAATAAATAATATTTCGATTTGCATTTTCTTCTTTTCATCAAATTTAAAAGTCAACAAAAATTAACAACATTTTTTTTATATAATGTAATTATTATTGTAAATGTAACTCGTGAATATTAATTTTTAAAAATTTTGTTGTCATTTTATTATTTTTTTATACAATAAAAGCATGACATAGTTTTTGTGATTTTATTTTTATTAAATACTATATTAATAAGTTTATTATAATCCATTGAGCATTTTTATATAAAGCTTTTTAATATAAACTTTTCATATAAACTTTTTAATTAATTGTCTTGTTCTCCATTCGATTTCAGGTGGATTATTTTTTACAGGGACCCCCCGAAGAGACGCGAAGTTACACGACACATGTTGCAGGTGAGTCTATGGCACAAGTCACTATATAAATGTGAATGTTAAAATACGTATATACATATGTATAAATGTATGTATGTATGTATGTGTTTGCATAAGCAAAATAAAACAATAAATGGCAACGGGCGAACTATCAATTTGAGCTGTGGCGCAGGTGCATCCAGCAGATACAAACCAGATCCTGTCCTGGGCGTCAGCTTCTCGACAGGCACACAATATTCTTATTTTCTTATTCGTTTCGTTTCGTTTCGTTTTTATTTGCCAACATGATTTTTTGCTAAATTGCAATCGAGGCAATAGCAATGCGTGTGGCATATGAAATAGTTGGCCCGTGTTTTTGTACCTTTTGCCATTTATTTTTCACATTTGCCCGCCCAAAATGCGGACCCGATATGAAAAAAGGCAAAAGTTGATCAAATAAATGGCGAAATTTCCATATTCCGGCGATAAGCACAGGAACGTGTACTCGTATGCTGCGTAGCCCAAAGATTTCCATCAATCGGGGATAGCCCAGCAAACCAGCCTGGCCGAAGTAACAAGTTGTGCGAATCTCCAGCTTAGGGTGGTTGCTGCCACATGGTTGTTGCATGGCTGGCGCCGCTTGTTGCCCCCTGAATGCCTCGTCCCGGTATCAGAATAACGATGGCGGCAGGTACAACCCCCATCGCTTAGCTAAGTAAATGGGTTTGGCTGACGAACGTGACTCGCAGCGCCCTTGGTTCAATAACGCCATCTTCTGCCTCCATCCATCTGACTCAAGGTAGCAGTTGAGGCAATATGTGTGGCACAATGGAATCTGTTCAGTGCTAAGCAGACAAAATGCGAATTTCTTTGTTTTCAAACTTGTGTTACATAATTTATATTTATCTTTAATTGGTGAAAATAAATAAAAGCTATCTTAAAGTATCCAAGGAATTTTATAAGC